>JASDQU010100367.1:213256-241803 GCA_032191745.1 Picea mariana
GAAAGATATTCAGGCCAAAAACTTCTTTCGACCGAAAGAACTATTTGGACAAACTATTCTTTCGGCCGAAAAATTGTTTATATATTACCCACACAACGTTATTGTAATGTTTTCCCACTTGTTCTCGAGTGACTGATTGTGAGTGATTGTGAGCGGTCTTTGTGTTGGCGTGGAGGTTGTGTTGACGCGGTCATTGTGTTGGTGGGCGCGGTCATTGTGTTGGTGGGCGCGGTTGTTGTGTTGGCGGGCAGTTGGGTTGTTTTCTTGGCAGGCTGAGCTACAGGTAAGTTGTTTAGATTATGTTATGATTATGTTATGTTGTTTAGATTATGTTATGATTATGTTATAGTGTTTAGATTATGTTATGTTGTTTAGATTACTGTAATGTTGCTTCTTTATGTTGTTTCTGAGTTTTTGTTTTTACATTACTGTTTTTCTCGTTTAGTACCCTAGTTTAGCTCCAGTTTAGTACCCGAGTCTCGCCAAGTCCCCGCTGAAAAAATTCATCCCTAGAGACTATTCATTCATACTCTCCATTCAACAAACTCCTTTGAAATTCGCTATATCATTCACAGAGTATTTTTTTCTCTTTGGCAGAGTCTTCTCAGTTTACAAGCCAAACCAGTCTTAAAAGAGTTTAAGTCTTCCGACACTAATTTGTAGTATAAGAAAACAAAAATATTAAAATTAGTGTTAAAATCATAAATGAAGAAACAAGAACCAAGCCCTCTATATGACTCTAGAATATTCAACTATAAGCAAAAACCTGTGTATTTAAGCATGCATTCAACTATAAGCAAAAAAATGTTAACCATTAGGAAAGCAGTTGATTTAAGAAAGAACATGTGTATAAAAGGAAAAAGAAGTCTATTTAAGCATGCATTATTGTACCATTAGGAAATCACATAACAGAGTTTTATATGATGTTCTACTTCTATGTTAATCTGTTCGTTTTGGGTGATATTGCTTGGCCACAAGGTTGGGCTCTCACGGCCAAGTCACAGTCCACTGGACTGTGACTTGGCCGCGGGAGCCAGCCTTGTGGCTAAGCAGTGGGCACGCCAAGGCTGAATAGTGTGCCCAAAACCTTTAAATTTCATTTTTATTTATAATTTATTTTTAACTATAATTTTTAAACTTTAAATTTAATTTATATGTCGTGCTTGCAGTTTATAATTTTAATTATAATTTTTAATTTCAATTGTTATTTTTTATTTTTTATTTTATTTTTTATTTTAATTTTAATTTAAATTTTAAATTATATGGTTAGCCAAGCAATGGGCACGCCAACGGCTTGGCCACAGGGCTAGGCCCCTGCGACCAAGTCACAGTCACGGGTCCAACCCTGTGGCCAAGTCGTGGGCACACCAAGGTTGAATAGTGTGTTGTTGTACACACTAGTAAACCAATTTAAAAACAAAACTATTCAAATTGCATTTGGGTTGTGTGTTGTCCTAAAACTAGGCAGAAAAGATAGGTGACCAAAGCCATTTTGTGTCTAGCTTATTTTGAAATGTCATAAATGTTTTCAAATCTTGATATCACCTGTCCAAATTAATTGTTCCTTGTATATTAGAAGTTTTCCACTTAATATGACTAATTTGAAATGTTTCAACTAATTTCTTAATTTATTATTAATCTACAGTTAATTGAACTAAATCAGCTAAAAATAGATATAGATATGAGTAATTGTTTCATCAATTTTCGAACTATTTGATGAACTTGTGATTAGTTTGTGTAATTGTTCAAAAGATTACATTCTGATTATAAAAAAGTTATAAAAATTTGTGCATAAATGTGTTATATAGTTTGGTACAGGTAAAAAAAATCTTTATGTTTATTTCAAATTGGTTAATATTTGTACATTCTGATTATAAGTGTTATAAAATTATGCGCATTTAATATGTTATATAGTTTGGGACAGGTAGAAGAAATCTTTGTGTTTATATTTATGTTTATTTTCAATTTGTTAAAATTACTATTTAGATTTTAGATTTGATATGTGCGCATTTGTTTTTGTCCAGTTTAGATTTAAAGACAATATTTTATTAACTGGTAATAGTTATGGTCTATTAATTGACCACATAATTTATTAAGTGGTTTAATTCAAATAAATTTATACATAGAAATATTTATCGTTCTTTCGGTTATATTCAAATATTATCAGACCAACTTCATTTTAATCTTTTTAATAAATTATATTTCTTGTAAATACAAATCTGTTATTCTATTTCTTAAAATATAAATCTCTTCTTATATTTACAAATATATATATATATATATATATATATATATATATATATATAATGAAAAAAATTTAAGACATATTTTTAAATTTATTTTTAATAAATTTTAAAATAAAATAGGAAAACAATTTAAAAATTACTTGTTTATATGTTCAAATTATACATGCACAAACAATAAATTTATAAACATTATGGAATTACTTGAAAATGGGAATTTGATATAGACATTAATAAATAATTTATAAACAATGTGGATTTAGGTAATTTGATGTAGACATTTCACAATCAAATATTAAGTTTGTAAATTTGATATACACATTTAACGATCAAATATTACGAGTAAGCATTTAAGTGATTAGTCTATGCCTGAGCAGTCGGCCAAGAGCCGAATCTACTGTCTTTCACTCCGGTGTTAAAGAATTAGATTCAAATGCCCTGCTTTTATGTGCATAGATAATCTCTTATTAAAATTGGTTGTGACTTGGCCGCGGGGGCTAGCCCTGTGGCCAAGCCATGGGTACACCCATAGCTTGGCCACATGGTTGGCCCCTCACGACCAAGTCACAATATGGATTTAGTTAATTTGATATATACATTTAATAATCAAATATTAAGTTTTTAAATTTGATATAGACATTTAACAATCAAAAGAATAGAGTAAGCATTTAAGTGATTAGTATGTGCCTGAGCAGTTGGCTAGGAGCCAAATCTACTGTCTTTCACTCCAGTGTTAAAGACTTAGATTCAAATGCCCTTCTTTTATGTGCATAGATAATCTCTTATTAAACTTAACTATGAGTTGGCTATGGGGGGCTAGCCCTGTGGCCAAGCCATGGCCACATGGCTGGCTCCCCGCAACCAACTCACAGCCAATTTATTAAAAATTTCAAACTGTCGACAACTTTTTATTTCAAATGTTTTGTATTTTATAAAAATTTCAAATACTTAGGAATTCAATTTATAAATCCATTTTTACATATGTAATATTAGAGTATCATAAGTTTCTTACAATGTCTTGTTTACTGTTAAATTATATTAACTCTTTCGTAAGTTATGTTGTTTTCAATCTTTCAAGTTATGTTGTTTTCAATCTTTTTGCACTTGATGCTACAAAACATTGGTTGTAGGTTTTTAATAATGTGAATCTAGATTATAAAATGTATTCAAAATATTTTGATGATATAAAATATCAAGGTTGTATGGTTTTAATAAAGTAAGTAGATTATAAAGTTTATTCAAAATATTGAGGATATTGAAGGAGTCCTACACATGAAATGATGTCCTTATTAGATGAGATTCTCATATTATAAATAAAATCCATGGGATCCCTTGATCTATAACACCTTGAATACCATTGCACCACTTCTCAACAAGTGAATGAATATGGTATTTTTGTTGCGTGTACAAGGATAAAATTCCCTCAATCCCTTAGACACCTTGCATTTATGAATGTCAATTTTCCCAAGCAGGCAATTCCTTTTATTGTTGATGCAAGGAAAATAACATGGAATGTATTCCATACAACCACACTACTTTGGGCATGGATGGCCCTATATTTGATTTGATTCCTAGATATATGCTCCCTTAGTTAAGGCCTCAAAAAAAAAAAAAAAAAAAAAAACTCAATGATTAACATGATTATGTAATTCACGCCAAGTTTTGCATTTTTTTGTGTTCTTCATTTCATAACAAGAGAAAGAAATATTAATTGCTAAGAGTCATTTGTATTTGGACTAGATTGACAAAAAACATCTTGAAACCATCTCGTGAGACCTAATGATAATTGATAAGTAAATCTCCCCCTATGCTTCACATGTCCTACATATTGTCATGAGTCTTGGTCACATCTCTGTGTAAGACATGAGTGACCTACTTGTGTAGATTTGGTTTTTCCTTGAAATTCATCCAATCAGCATTCATTGATTGAATTTCACTTTTTTCAGTCTCTAGAACAACAAAATTCAACACTCACTTTTGATATGACTTCTCTTCCAAACCATAGACTCTTATCATAGTAAACTACTAAAAAATGAACCAATATCCCACTTTGGTGGTCTTTTCCAAAGTCTCCCACCTTGATGGTCTTTTCCAATTGTAGTGACCCTTTGACTAAAGGAATAATTATAATGAATACTTCATTTTGGATAATAAAGTCTAATTTATAGAAATAAAAGAGTCTTAGATGGGAACTAATTATTATACTCATTTATTACTCCACACATATTGACCAAAGTTATTGAATGCTTATCTTATTGATGATATTTATATTCATATAATATAACTTCAAATTGACAAGTTATTAATTAATTCATTAATAACCTAGACATTAGTAACTAATGTGTTTATTGAACCATAATATTGTATTTGTGTTGGATATGTAGGCATAGCTAGCGCACACATATCCCACACATAGACGATAATAAAAAGTGATGTTCCTTATGCATATTTTTAAAATGTTCACAACTAAACATACATACAAATAAATAAAGTAAATCAAACTTCAAATAATCCTCATTAAAGAAAGAATAATAATTCAACATTTATCCATCTTTAAAATTGAATTATTATAATTTAAACATGGTAGGAACTATGTGAGGAAACAAGGAATCACATATTGAATCCCAAATGTGATCCTCAATTGACTTAGAATCACCCCTCCTTTTAAACCCTTAATTCCATCTCGCATCTCCCATCCCTTTCTTTGTTGAAATATGTTGGAGTTTTGACTATATTGATCTAACTCTAAATATAATCCAAATGTGAAAGCATCAAACCTTTTGACCTAACATCTCTAGTAGACAGCTAGTATAACACCAAGTCAACTAGTATAATCAAGTCAAGGTCCAATGGTACTAGTATAACACAAGGTTTGTTACTATAAAAGACAGGTCTAAACATTTTTTCATAAATTATGGTTTTTGAGTTTACTTCGGTTTTGTCAAAGCGCAAATTCCTTACACCACCTTTGGGCCACTGAAACCAATCCTAATTTCTATTAATGTGCATGTAGTTGGATGTTCTTTAGTAGGGTCATGTGGGTATCTAAGGATTTCCTGCATGATTCAAGAAATTAAATTAAAGGCTAGTCACATGATCAAATAAATAGTCAATTTGATGTTTGACTTTGCTTACTAGTGTGTTAAGTAGCCATGAGGGTGAATGATTATGTTACTTTATTGTTCAATAGTGATGATTATGGGAATGGTTTCCTAAATATCACTAAAATTGAGAAGATAACAATAGAGGATAATCATGTTTTGTAAAATTATGTCTTAAAATTTTCAAATTTGTAGAAAGATATTAATTACATGTGTGTGTGTGTGTTATGATACACATATGTTTTTTGTTGTATTCATGAGATAGAGTAATGCACCTTCATAGTGTTATGAGATAGAGTAATATACCTTGATAATGTTATGAGGGTCATGTGACCTAACACTAGTGATATAACCACTCATAGTAGAAACATTTTCTAATGAAAACCCATATCATATGGGAGTTTTTATGATAGAAATAACATTTTATCCCTACCTTCTAGTTAACAAAACTCTTCATAAGTAATGATTTTTCATTGAATTTCGATTTAATATTATTTTTAATGGTATATCAATGTTCTATAGAGTGATCTCCTTCTCCATTCCCAAATGATTTAGCCAAGAATTGGCATCTTTATGCCAACCCCTATTAAGACATAGGTGGCTTTGACTAGAGTTTGAAGAAATCATAGGTAGCATATTTTATTTCATTTTAGTAGTCTCTTGTGCCTGTACATTAGGTACCTAGTTTTAGTCATTCTCTTAATGGGGAAATAACTAATTATATGAGGATAGGATAGGTCGTATGATATTAATTTTAATATTATAAATTATAAACACTTTTGAATTTTCTCAGTATTTCTCCATGATTATATAGAAATGCTACAACCCAAATCTTCAAATCCGTATATAATATAACAAGATTGATGAGTGTCTCAAAAGGGGTTTATTTGTTTCCCAAAGCCAAAATTCATACGATTTACAATTGTTTGCAAGGTCAAAATAGGTTTTCTATCCTTCATTGATCCTTTTCTCAATGGTATATTTTCAATTAAACTTGTGATTAAGGTAAACTCCAAGACATTTATATGAAGAAAAATCTCTAAGTTGTTATTGGCATGTATCCTATAAGTTTTATTGGCATGTATCCTAAAGGGTTATCATATGTAGGTGTCAACTTCCATTAAATTTTTATTATATTTTACCTCCCTACGATAATGGTGTTAGCCATATGGGATAGAAAGGGATAACTACCCTTTTTACAAGGATGCTTATGAAGCAGAAAGGATGAGTCTTTGAAAAATGTGGTAGGGAAGGTGATAAAAGTGGAAGAAAAGAAAGAGTGTGGGTTGGCTAATTGAGAGGAGAAATAATTATTGAAAATTGAAGAGGACTTAAAACTACTTTATGTGTTATTCACATATTACTTTGTTGTGTCCTCAATTGTCGTTGTTGTTTGTGAAACTTTGGACATGGAGGGATATCATGTTAGGTTTAATAATCAACAACAAATAAACTCAAAACTATATCAAGCAAGGGAGTTAGGGAATTTATAGTTAAGAAATCCCTTAGTGGAAATATGGTTCCTTTATGTAACAATTAGGTATAAATCCCTTAGTGGAAATCCCTTAGTTTATAGTACAATTAGGTCCCTTTATGTAACTTTAGGTGATCATAAAATATTTCACAGTTATCTATTTAGTTCAACCATATCCACAACTATCCAATAATTTGTCCTTAAATATATCAAGTGATCCAACTATATAATATAACATTTGCACAGTTCATATGTTATATAATGTAAAATTATCCAATATGTGATCAGATAAGAGTGCAACACTTAGTAAAGAAAGATTTCTTATGTGCCAAGATTAAAGGCATAACAAGTTGATGTACAGTAAACAATGAATCCCAGCCAAACATCATATATTATACACTATAACAAGTAAACTATGGAAAATATATCGAAAAATATGGAAAATATATTAAATGATCGAATTTCAAAACAAAAAACATCCTAGAAAAGAATTTTCTAGATTACAAAGATAATGTAATAATATCACCTAAACTACTTCATTAGCATCATTGTAGACATTGCCATTTGGAACCATTAATTTTGTGACAATTAATACTCACTCAATTGCATCTTCTTCAAAATATATACGCCATTAAAACTCACATTACTATTTGTAGAAATAGGCTTCATTACCACCATAAATTTTGTGACAATTAAAAATCACTCAATTGCATATTATTCAAAATATATATCCCATTAAAACTCACATTACTATGTTTACAATAGTTTATGATGCACTTACATTTGAAATTATTTTCATGATTGCTCTCAATCAACGTGAATTTCCACCTTATATGACTATATTTTATCTAGATTTCTAACTCCAACTAAGCCTCACAAATATTACATTTGCTCTACCTCATCTTAATTTATATTAGGAATACGAACAACCCTCAAACCCATCCCATGTAACATGACAATAAAGGAATTAGTATAAAAACTCAATGACATTTAAACAATGCTAATGGGAAGTTTAAAGCAATGGCATATAATCCATGTTCATGCAAGACCTTCACCTTGTCGTGATTAAAACATGTTAATGTTATTAGTGGGTGTGTGAGGTTATTAAGATTAAACTCCTTGTTTTGGGGATTCTAATGCATTGCATTATATGTGGTCTTTGTGGATCCAACCATAGGGAACTTTTAAGGAATCTTAAAGAAATGTTCTACTACGTTTTTTAGTGGATCCAACCATAGGGAACTTTTAATGAATCCCCTTGCTTGTTGTTTTTCTGAAATGATTTCCCTTGGGGAACCCAACTTCTGATTTCAATGACTTATATGTGTGGGTTTTATTGATTATTATGAAAAGATTGTGGTTTTATCTTATGTCCCTTATCTCTTTAGTCATTAGTCTGTTCCTGAGTAGTCGGCCAGGAGCCGAATCGACGGTCGTCGCTTCGGTGTTTAAAGACCTATAGATTCAAATGCCCTTCTTTTCTGTGCATGGATGATGAGTGAAGGATAAGAATTTTCCCTGGTGTTTATCCCTTACTTATATTTGAGTTAATTGATTCATGGTTGAATGTTTATTCTTTGCGCCTTATTATGAACGAGTACCTTTGCGGCTTGATTGATTAAAAATTCGATTTCTCTCTGCGTTTTTAATTGCTTGAACTTGGATACATCTCTGCATTTTTATTGATAAACTATGTATTTTGTATAGATATTGAGGAGAGATGTCGACAAGGGATTCTCCAAACATTCATCACAAACTCTCTAGGTTCTCTTAAGAAAGAAGAACATGAACTCCTTCTTCGACTGAAACTCCGAGTGACCAACAACAATCTCGTCAGAGGATATTTTCAAACGAGTCTGTGAATAGATCAACTGTAGAACCTGCACAAGCAAGTGTTATGAATGCAGCCTTCTTAGATAGGTTGCGCATTGATACTCCTACATATGAGAATGTAGGGAATACCTCAGGACAAGAGAATATTTCTGGTAATTTTCTTTGAATTTGTTTATTTTTGTTGTATTTTTGTGTATTTAAATTTATGTGAAGTTAAATGTCTGTGTAGACAATGAGTCTAGAGCAAGGGACAACAATGAAAGAGAGAGTGGTTGTAACGAATATGTGAATGTCGGTGCAGAGGGTGAAGGAGGATTTAGGAGGCCGTGTTATCAAGAAACATGTGATTACACGCCTACGTCCACCTATCCTTCGGATGTTGGTAATGAACTTCCCCGTGAAGGGATTACTGAAGCAATTACGCTTGAGTGATGCTCAGGTGTTAAAAGGAGATTGGAAAATTATTTGGTGGTCTTGTAACTCCATCGGGAGAATAAATAAATCTTGCAAATTGTTTTGCATTCATTGCAAAACTTTATGGATGCATATCAGAAGAGGGGGCCAACCACTGATAGTTTTGTCGATCTAATGAGGCGGCGAAAGTCAAAGGTGATGGGCCCTGATAAATGGGAGGCAATAAAAAATAGAGTTTCAAAAGAAGACACCATTTTGATGTTCAACTTCAAATATGGGCCAAAGAGAAATATGTTGAAGGTGCAATATTTTAAGCACCCCGACATTGCAGGACATCTGTATAACAAATTTTTTGCGGTTTATGGAAAATTGTCATGGAACGATGAGGTTTCACACGATTTTGCAAGACATTTTTATGTAGGGTTTTTCTTGTACATGCACCCTGACTATACTAGTCTATCATGCAATTATTATGGTACTAGTAAAATATGAACATATGATCGCAAAGGGGCATATCAAAATGCGACATTGCTAAGGCCTCCACAACCTTTAATACCTCACCCAACAGAGGAATTTGCTTCACATTCATATTTGAAAGCTACATCAGAGGTTGGCAAAGAGGCTAGGAATGCAATCGAGGAAAATTTGGAAGCGATTTTTTATGGTGTTGATGTTGGCATGAACCGTCAGCGAGTGGAAGCCAATTCTCTGGCCACATATGTTTATAAAACATATGCGGAGTTAAATACCATGTCAGCAGAAGATGTTTTGGAGTATGAAAAAAAAATTCATGATGGTTGGAATAAGGTCATTCGGAATGATGACCCAAATAGCAGATTGGTATGTGTTCTAGTTAGTAATTGTTTTACGCATTTTAGGATAGTTTACTTCTAATTCTAGATTTATATATCATTGTATCTATAGAAATAATTGAATTGTTATTGCCATTAATTGCAGTTTGAAGATATGTTAAATGAATCTCAAGTAAGTAGGGGACTTGATTCCACAAGTTTAAATTTGGATGGGTTGAATTAGGTATGTGTTTTCTAATAGTTGTTCAATCTCCAATCTTTTGAATAAGAGATCAACAACATTTATAATTTTGTATAAATGTGAACACATTGAATCCTAGATTTAGTTCTTAGTTGTGTTGTTCAAGATCCCTATTCCATCTCCTACTACTTGGGGAGGCTTGTCTCAATTCTCATTGGGAGAGTTTGAAGGGGGTGGGAGTTCAAAGGTATCATTTAGTGTGTTAAAATCATTTAAATTTAATGTGTTATAATCATTTAAATTTAATTTTTCATATTTTCAAATTTGAATTGTGTTATATAGGCTAATGTGGATAGAGAGTACCTGAGAGTGTGCTTGGGAGGAAGATTGGGATTGAGGAGGAAGCAGAGGAAGCACCCAGATTTGGGAAGGATGTGTCCATTCAGGATGATTCATAAATGTATGTTTTTGACTTTTATCAAATTTTTGTTTTCTCAAATTTTTAGTTTAGCCTTTCTTATTCAACGCTTTGATCAATTATTTTGAAATATATAGAACCCCTAGACAAGATTTTTAAATATATAGAACCCCTAGATAAGTTTATCGTTGTCTTAAATGGTGTACATTCAAACTTATTTAAGGTTAGATCATGATGAAGACCTAATTTTTAACTTGAACATTTGATTATTTGAAAACAAACTCTATTCCACATCAGAAAAGAGAAAGTTTCTAAATTTTCTTCGATTGCATTCCTTGCTTTCTTGTCCAAGAATGACATAGTATGGACATTTGTGTTTTCTACATACAACGAAGTGAATTCCTTCTTGCCAGGGTATTGTCAAACTCTTAACTAAATTGGTTACTAATCACAAAAACCAACATTCAATTAGATTTACAAATAATCTCACACATATTGTATATGTGAGATAGCTCACACATAATTTCAAAGAGAATTTGATTATATCTAATATGAATACATCTCATTTAAATGGTTTTTGAAGAATGACTTAATATACATATGCGGATTTGTATTTTCTTCATGTGCATGCAAGATTATATGAGAACATCTATTCCACCGTAGAAAGAGGAGATAAGTATTTTCTGGAAGAATGGTTTTTAAAATGGAGATTTGTGAACTTTTTTAGATATAATTAGTTTTTTGGAAGAATGTCTTAATATGGATATTTATGAGTCCTTTAGTTTGAAAAGGCATCATGGAATTTGATTATATGACCACTGCAGAAGAGGAGAGACATATTTTACTGTTGAGGGGATTAGTATTTTATTGTTGTGTAAATATGATCAAATAACACCACCTGTGATGAGAATTTCTGAAGGATTCTAGACCTTATCCACAAGGAGAATTTCACCTGAAGGATTTGGGGCTTTATCCACAAGGAGATAAGTATTTCATTGGAAGAATGACTTAATATGAAGATTTGTGAATTTTCTTCATACACAGTTCTATATTTATTTTCAAATTATTATCTAACTCTAACTCACAATTTGTTTTACCAAGAACACAATAACATCACCTGGGATGAGAATTTCACCTGAAGGATTTGGGACCTTATCCACAAGGAGAATTTCACCTGAAGGATTTGGGACTTTATCCACAAGGAGATAAGCATTTCATTGGAAGAATGACTTAATATGGAGATTTGTGAACTTTATTCATACACAGTTCTATATTTATTTTCAGAATATTATCTAACTCTAACACTTTTTTTTACCAAAAACACAATAACATCACCTGGGATGAAAATTTTACCTGAAGGATTTGGGACCTTCTCCACAAGGAGAATTTCACCTAAAGGATTCGAGATTTTATTCACAGGGAGATAAGTATTTCATTGGAAGAATGACTTAATATGGAGATTTGTGAAATTTCTTTATACACAGATCTATATTTATTTTCAGATTGTTATCTAACTCTAACTCACAATTTTTTTTGCCAAGAACACAATTTTTCTCTTTAAACTTTTTTAAGATTTTAGATAATATTTAAAAATTGTTTAAATCATGTATGATTAATGTGGAGAATAAATATCTTAAATATGTTTAACTGCGGTTGGGTATATTATTATTTCTTATTGTTTATTTAATATTTAGTTATAGTATATATGCTAACATGTGTTATTATTATTATTATTATTATTATTATTGTTTTTTATTGTTACAGATGTCTAAATTATATTTTGTGGAACATATGTTTACAATATATTTTGTGGGAAAGAGTATGTTGGAGGACGAGACTTAACTCTTTTGGTATGTATGTCAATTTTGTTTTAATAACAATTTTTGAATTATGTATTATTTTGCATGTTTGAATTGTAAATTTTTAAATTTTGAATTATGTTTTTTTTGCAGGTTTGAATTGCAGTTATGAAGTGATCTATCTTAAATAAATGGATTAGAGTCTAGAATTTTGGAGTTAAATGTCTTATTTTTTGTTATCATCCTAAAATAGATGTGGAACCTCAAAATATCAATTTTTTGTTATAATTTTTTTTTGTAATTTTGGAATTCAAAATATCAATCTATTGTCTCGTATTTGATTTCTGAAAGTTGATGGGAAAAAAGTGGCAAAATTGTTAGTAATGAACTAATGTTTTTTATATTCTTCTTTTTACAATGCATTAAATTAAGAAAACTCTTAAATACTCTTTTGCTATGTATTAATTTAAATGTTTCATTTTATGTTCACTTTGGACTATTAAAAATATGATTTTATTGACATATCATAAAATAATTTTGGTAGAAAAAATTTAGCATAATAATTTTGTATTAAAAGATTTATTTTTTTTCTAGTTACTAATGACCCTGTTGGTTACATAGATGCACTTAACTAATAAAAAAAACTAAAGGAAAGATAGGCATATGAGATCTGCTAAATAAATGAAAAGAAAAAATTAGAGTGTGAAATAATAAAAAAATGTGTTGTTATTTATCTATTTAAGAATATGCAAAGCCAATAATACAAGAATATGTTGTTGTTTATACATACTTCCATTAGACCTTTATTCCCTTGAAAATCACAAAGTTTGATATCATCTCCTCATCCTTATTTACTCATGAGGTTTTTTCATTATCCACCAATGAGCTCTCAATGAGATCTAGATATAACGGTGCTCAAATGCATGTACTCCAAATTGATATCATGAGATGAATACATGTTTTTTCCACTCAATTATTCTCTTTTGTTATTCTTGCATTTTTTCTTAACATGGAATTAGATCCATTTTGAAGATATGTTTATAGCATAAGAGCCTCTTTGACTCCTAAGGAGCCTCAGAATTTAATGGTAGTGTTACATGGGAGGCCATTGAAGAGCCAATGATGAAGTGATGATGATAAAATTGCTCCATGGTAGTGAGCCATCAGAGAATAATGAAATTGTCTACACCAACAAAATTGTAATTCTACATTAATTTGAAGGTGAATGGCATAAACAAATTCTTTGTTATCTTAGTTTGTATTAAAAGTAATTTACAATATATATTTTGCATAAATTTGTTATATTTTTGTTATTCAGTATCTATTGTAGATATGTTGTACATATCCATGTATTATAGATCTACTGTTGTAGATGAAAGGGATTATTTCCATTATAAGAAATAGCTTTCAGAAACCAAAGATTCTAAGAAAACCCTGTCATTAAATTTTGGCCTCTCACTAGGAGGTCTAATATATAACTGCCTAGAGTAATTTGAAGACAAATAAACCCATCAAAAATTAATCTCCCATTGTACCTTACATTATTATTGTCTTGATCTTTTTTGCATATGGTCCCCTCTCTGGTTCTCAATGTTGTAATTTCTTCTCCAACTTGTTGTTCTAATTCCAAATGAATATACAAGACTGTGATATCTACATCTAAGGGAATAGTATTAGAATTTGACAATATACTTGAATATTTTAGAACCATGAAAAACTATGATAAACACCTCAAATAAAAAATATATAGTATTTGAATCAAGATATTGAACTGTCATGATATGAATGGCTCAATATAGTCACTTCAAGGAGAGAGTACACATTTCTCCTTAAGGAAACACATGATTATACTATCACAACAATTATAAACATGGTAATGTTGCCTCCAATCACATGAAATGATTATATGAAATCCATAGGTATTCTCTCCATGAATGTCTCTCCCACTTCCACCCAAAGTCTCATCTAGATCAAAGCAATAGTTCAATCTAAGTCTCAATATATTTGAATACGATCCCACAATTTTGTGGCTCATGGTGATATATTGTCTCGTAAATCATGGATCTAGAGCAACACACTATGATTGGATGCACAAAAAATTCCATGCATCATTTGGAAAAGAGAAACTCCATTGACAAATAAACTCCGAGCATTGTTGGAACATAGATATAGGACACCTTAATGGAGAATTTTTTTCACTGAGTTCAATTGGAGTATCCCATGTGCATAAATCCACTACAATGAGAAAAGTAGTTGTACAAATTTTTCCCCAATATTATTATAACACATACATGAGTAAAAGGAAAAGTATTTATTTATACGAACCACTATCTACAAAAGAATACAAGTAGTTTAAAATATATCTAGTGTTGATTATTTGATTTGTTAAGTTAATGAAGTACATGATTTTACTTTAAATAATGTATTCAAACACATGGGTTTGAGAGTAGAATGTGTGTAAATGTTGGGTTCTAGACATTGAAACATTGAAGGCACACATTGATACATTTTGTTCCCAATCCTTGTGAAAGTATAACTTTGTACAAGGGTTCTTAAGCCAATGTTTGTGTCTTGAAGAAAAGTTTGTAATTTTTTGGTAAAAATTACAATGATAAAATAAAATGTTCAATTTGATGTGACAACAAAATAAAACCTTAAAATAGAAGAGATGATCAACTCTTATTTAATTTTATCATAGTCATTAAAAAAAAGCTCAAAGCTAGAAGAGATATTCACCTCAAAGTTCATATACCCTTAATAAAACAAAAGCTCAAAATGAAATAAATGAACTTTTAACTTTTCTTTAATTTTGAAAACAATAATTAAAAAATATATATTCAAAATAAAAGAGATGTTCAATTCAACTTTAATTTATATAATGCTCGTAAAATAAAATAAAAATCAGAATGAGTTAAAATTTGAAACAAGATATTATTACAATAGAAAATATAAAATATGTTTAACTTTTTTTTAAATTAATGCAATATTATTAAAACAAAATGGAAAAAAATACTATTGAAAAAAGTAGGTGTTCAAAGGAAATGGTGTTTAACAATTTTTTAGTTTAAAATAAAATGCTCACAATACAAAAACTATACAACTCATTTTTGATTGGTGTAATGCTGATAAAATAATTTTGATTGGTGTAATGGTTGAAAAACACAGATAAAATATGGTTGAACCATATTTTATCTGTGTTTTTTAAGAATGATCTGGATTTTTTTATACATACCCTTTTTATACATAGCCTATTTTGAAATATGGTTGAAATTTGTCAAAACAAGTCATCAAATTATGGAATGTACTTTCAATATAAAATACAAAATTATGGAATGTAAATGTGTCACTTGTTTAAAAACATCGTAATGGTATTCCATCTTCAATTATTCGTTCATGATTGACTTTGGACATTTTCCATTTTCTAACTTTTTTTTTTTTATTGAATATCTCTTAACTTTATCCACGATGCACATACCAAATGACTATATTGACAACTTGTGACCTCTGACTGATAGTCTTGAAAGTGAACATGAGTATCAGTTTGATGGGTTTCTTGAAAAAAATACCATTTCAATACAATGGATCCTCTTTCATATATAAAACCGTTATCATCAAAATCTTCTAATAGACTCATGTTTTGTTCTGTGCATCGCATCAAATAATATTTCATGTTTTCAATGTTGTCTACAAGTGAAACCATTGAAAAAACATCTCCTTCAAATAATTGGATATATTGGACAACAAATAGTTTGTGTTATAGTATCACACAAGTACATCTACAAGTTATTTGAAAAAAATTAAACATAAAAATTACCTTCTCTAAGAAGATCAAAAACTCTATCGCCATCAACTGACACTATAGTTTCATTTGATTCCATCTCCTCTGAGCTTACAAGAGGATTTTTTTCTTTTACATTAAGTTCGGTATGTCTCCAAGCTTTAACATATTATGCATTTTTGTTTTCGCAAATATCTATGGATTATGTGTCCTCTATGCAAACTGGACAAAAACAAGACTCATTTCTTCTATCAAATGAAAACACATTTTGAAAACATTTTTTTTAACTGAATGTATTTTTCGTGTCCTAGGTATTGTACAGCCGTCATATGGGATTGATCTATTTACATCTTCGATTCCAACATACCAAAAAAACCTACACAAGACAAGAACTTGTTAACTTCAAATCTCTCAAGAAAATGACTGAAGATTGAATATAAATTTGAACACGTTCAAATAAAAATATCATGTGTACATACATGTAACATTTATATATAGACACACCTGCGCACATCCCTTGACAAATTATATTCATGGCTTAGCGTCATTTTTCACCATTCAACAACTTGTTCAGCGGATTCAAATCGATTGGCATCAGGGTTCATATGATACCTTCGAAGTGCTCATTTTACACATGCCCCTGCACCGTCGTGCTCTCCTTTTCCATGACCAGTCTAAAAAAAATTCCAACAATGTGTAATGTTTAATTTTTTATGAAGACAACATAACCAATAGAATGATCGTGAAGATTTGAACTGACCCACACACCCATCTGTCCATATCCAATGTCGATCAAATCCAATTTCGCGTTCTTTCAATGAATCATAAAAATTATCAAAACAGTGTTGTACATAATGTGTATCGTGTGCTCGATCATCACTTATATAAAAGTGATATTATTTAATAACATGTTGATTGTCATTGGTGTTTTCTATGTTATCAAGACTACGTTGAGCATGTCTATATAGAACGTGGACAAATATCATGACTTGATTAGAATGATAATATTCACTCTGTATTTCTTTTTGTGCAACGAATATGTAATTCTCTGCAAAATCAACTACAGACAAAATTGTCCCTAGTGGAAACACTTCACGGGATTGTTTGAATTGTAGGTCTTTCCATCGAGATCTATGTGAATGCTTGGTGTATTTATAAATTTCTCCCTCAAACTTTTTCAAAAAATCTATCACGCAGATTTTATCTACCTTCAAATCAATCCTTTTGGAAATAACATTTGAAGAATGTGGAGCCGTGCTCTTGATATATTCATATCTCTTCCAATTGACTGTTATATTAGAAGATGATTGATCATTCATATGAATGTGATACTTTTAATGAAACAAACTTAGATTTTCACAACGATCACACTTCTTTCCACCAACACATTTGTTTTTGTAAAATAAATCATCATCTTCTCTTTCACATAGAATTTCAGATATAAAAGCACGGAATGTGGAAGGAGGAGGTGGACTTGGCCATAAAGTTTTACTAAAATCCAAAAAAATGTTGTAACACAACTCAAATTCCACATGATAACGACAACAACAAGTGTCACGAATAGGGATGGGTCTAACAAACCATGGTTTTTGTTGCACAAATGTATTGATGGAAATTTTAACTTCTTTGTGCTCTTCTTTGAACTTATTGAACAACTCTATTTTTGTCATTAGCAATATATGTTTTGGATGTTCTTCATATTGTTTTTGTGTTATTCTTCGTCGCAACACATCCCTTGTATGTGGTGAAACATGAGATTCTTCCAACCAACAATTACGGACAATTCTTAAACATTTTATGCAAGTCTATCTTTGTAGGGTTGTCTAGAAATCACTGTCCAACAAGCTAGTTCATCATTTACATCTATTTGCAATTGAAATTTTCTATGTTTATGCAATGTTTTTCTTGACGTTCTCATCATTTTTTCCATGTGTCGTGTCAAACGATATTTTATATTGCTAGATGAAACAATTGTTGTTTGTATCGCTCTACGTGCAACACAGACATTTTTTTTTCGAGATTTTCCAAAATCTTTTAATACACTAGTTATATTGTCAAAGACATTTTGTTTCACCTTTGTATCCTTTGTCGACTTTTGAATACCCAATAATGATGTAGCTTCTTTTAACTCTCTTGACTTCAATAAATAGAGTAAAAGTTGAGTTTGTACTATTATTGATTCATCTTTGAAAAAAGTATTATACATATCCTTAGTTCGATATCTTATATAATGCTTAGCTTTTTTCTTCCCAAATTTGTCAGTATCAACATTTTCTAATATTTCATCATCAATGTTGATAGATTCTCCTGCATATTTCAATTTAAAGTTTATATTAAAAAAAAAACATGAACACAAATTCACTAAACTATATATACAAGTGTTCATCTTCAATTATCTAAATTTATGTACATACCTATAGGTGATTCGTCTTCTGCTTCGATTTCAGTTTCAATGTCTTCTACTTCAATTTCGGTTTCAACGCCTTCTGCTTCAATTTCGGTTTTAACGTCTTCTTCAACATTATGAGACAAATCTATTTATGTTTTTTTTTGGCCTAGTGGCACACGACCATGGCCAGCAACCCAGCCAGGGCCATAGTTGGCCTTAGGGTTTTTTTTGATCCAAGGGTTCCAGGCCGGATTTCTCTAAGTGCTTTAATACCTGAAAGTTTCTTTAAATTTTTATTATTACTTATATGTATACTTGCATGGCACACTATCTAGTCATTACACAACTACTGTTGAAATCGTTTGGATTTTAATGAACTTGATTTGACTGGTAAATTCTACGAAGGTATACATACCCTACCCCCCTCTGGATTTGAACCTGTGATCTCTTAAGAGAAAACACATGTTCTTAACCATTAGGCCCACTTAGGCTCTAATAGAATATTGGTGAATTTACTTTTTGTATATGACTCATTTCTCTAAAAAGAAAATTAAGACAAATCACTTGGTTTTCATTTCTCAACTTCCGTAGATGAGTAGAAAGGACCATATATTTTAAACATCATGGACAAAGATTGAAAATAAAATATTTTAGTCATATTATTTTGAAGTTGTTATTTTTTTTTCTTTAGAAATGCGAAGGGATTGAGTCATTTTCTAATTTTTTTTTGTTCTAAATGAATTATATCAAAGTAGTTGTGGTTACACATGATTTAGTGAGGAAATCCTTCCATTAAACAAGGTATTTGAAGATATTTTATGTGAGGGATGTCAAAGTAGTTGTGGTTACACATGATTTAGTGAGGAAATCCTTCCATTAAACAAGGTATTTGAAGATATTGTATGTGAGGGATGTCAAAGTAGTTGTGGTTACACATGATTTAGTGAGGAAATCCTTCCATTAAACAAGGTATTTGAAGATATTCTATGTGAGGGATATACTGGGTCTTCTAGTGAATAATACAGGCATCATCAATAAGAATGGTAAGTTGTGGGAGGTCCCTGTAGAGGAGTTTTATGAAGTCATAAACATTAATTTGAAGGGCACAACCAATTTACTTTGCCATTTTTTTTTATAACAGAATTGGTATATATAAACAAGAGTACATATAGATTTAGAGATACTTCTTTTATCTAACCTTGTGAAAATATGTTTTTTACATAGGAATAGGTGGTTGGGATAGGAGATGGGAGGATGGGAGAGTTTGAAAAACACCTTTTTGCTACTCATCCTTTCATCATTTGGGTTATCTCTTTTCTTCCTAGGTTTTTCTGGTTACTTCCCTTAGGATTTTTTGTGTCCTTTTTGGGTTATTTTTAAGGTTTTTAGGGTTGTGTGTGGGTAAGCCCTAGGTTTTAGTTTTGAAATCAGGCTCTAATACCATATGTAAATACCACTTACTGAGGGGTCCATGATTTTTACATTAAATTATTAACTGAATAAATATGCTACTCTTTTAAATTAAGTAAATCGATTTTTTTCTTCAGTCCTTGATGTGGTGTGTATATATACATATATATATTATCTTTCACTCATAAAATATAAAATAAATTAACAGTTTACAGTGAATAATAGTAATGAATAATAAAAATGACATACCTATTGCAAAAGAAGATCATCCTGGATGTTGTTGACTGCCTTCTTTTGTTGTTGAGTGCCTTGTGTTGTTGAAAGTGAAATTGCCTAAAACCGTTTCCTCCCAGCCATCTAGGAACAAAGCCTCTCCAACTCCCTAGCTCTGGAAAATCAGATTTTCTAGCCCCGGAGCCCAAAATCCCAGCAAAACCAGTTCCCTAGTAAGAATCCCCCAAAGAAATTTCTACTTCCAGTCTCCTCCTTTCTCCTCCCTCTTTGTCCCAATATTTCCCAAAAAGAAGATCACTTTTCCAAGTCCCATTCCTCTTTATTATCCTCCTCTCCTGAATCTACCTCCCTCATTCAATTCCCAACTGCCTTATCCTCTCATTAATTCCCTCACCTACCTTTAAATAATAAAATAACAAAATTATTCAAATATAGTTATTTCAATGATTAATTTAATTTAACTTAACAAATTATGATCATTAAGAAATCAAATTGGGCTATTACAAGATGAAAATTTTCAAGATATGGAAAAAAACTTTGTTTTTCTGGTGATATAAGAGTTATGATGTCGGGGAGGTTCTTGTGAGGAATATAGGACCTTGTGTCATGCGGAAGTCTCGATCCTTATGTGGAAATATTGCAAGATATGCAAGAAGCTACGGGTATTCAGAAGAATTTTGCAAGGCATTCAGAAGCCAGTTTCAGTGAGGAAAATATCAGCATTGCAACTCAAGAAGTTTGGCAGAAACAGGTTCCCCGTGTATGCTATACAAGTACTTAACTCAACTGAAATCAAGGGATTCAAGGCTAAAGATCACCTTGACTTTGGTTAGACTTCATGACCCATTTTTGGTGATTAAAATATATTCATGGAATCCATATCCCTCTAGTAGGTCAGCCATACCCTATAGGGGTCCCATGTGGTGGTTCGAGAACATGTTCATGGAATTTGATCCTAAGAATATATGTTTAGGTATTGATGATATTGTTTCCCTCTCTCGACCATGGTTATGTGATTCATGTCATTGTTCATCCACCCTAACCAAGTTCAAGGCCTTGAGACCTATCTATAGTGGGTGCAATTTCTTAATGAAACCCATCTAACTCTTAAGCCAAAGACCTCCTAATGTCCCCTACTGTCACGTTTTCTAGGTGTTTTTCATGTTGTTTGAGATTGATAAGGCTTGCTTAGGGATTAAATCCCTTGTTTCTCCCCTTGACCATGTTTAGGAATAAATATCCATTTATTGTACACAAAACCTACTCATGGAACCTACATACCACTAGACGACCTATAAATAACCCATATAAAAGACTCATTCATTGGTTTTAGGACTTGTTTGAAGCTCTTGATCTTGAGAAGTGTAATATTCCATATATAAAAAATTATGCAGAAAAGAAATAAATAGCTAGAAATGGAAGATGAAAAACAATATAACCATAACAACACCACAATAATACCAAAATGATACCAGAATAACACCAGAAATAGCACTTTGATTACTGAGAGCAATGTTCACTTGCCTCTTCGAGGGGGAAACCTCCAGCAGAGCAGATCTCTATTACAATAATATCCAAGACTAAATTTCTCATACCCTCGACTCTTATTTATACTAAATATGTCTATCAAAAGAACCATCTAGAGGAAGATCCTTCTAGAAGCGGAAGCTTCTATTAGGTCTTGTTACATTGGACTTATTCTTATTTATTGCTAGGCCTTATTAATATTGACCTTTATTACATTGGAATATATTATTCTACCTATGTGAGGGGTTAGTTCCCTAACATCTCCCCCCCCCCCTTAAAAACAACCTTGTCCCCAAGGCTTGAGATGTGGAAATTGTTGCAGAATGCTAGCTGGTTCCCAAGTGGCATCTGCTAGAGTTGTATATTTCCACCGGACTAACACTTCATTGATGGTTCGTTGACGCAGACCATGCTCACACTGGTCCAAAACTGCTTGTGGTTGTAGCCAAATGGATCCTTCTTCGTCGAACTCGAGAAGGTTGGTTTGAATTTGGCACTTAGTTCCAATCACCTTCTTTAAGCAGGAAACATGAAAAAGAGGATGCAGCTTAGAATGGCTAGGTAAAGCTAACTGATAGGCCACTTGTCCCACACGCTTGAGAACGGTATAAGGACCATAAAATTTGGGCGCCAGTTTCTGACAATGGTTATCCTTGAGGGAATTTTTCTTGTAAGGTTGCAGTCGAAGAAACACTTGATCCCCTTCTGGAAATTGATGTTTAGAGAGACCTTGATCTGCTTGTTTCTTCATGCGATTCTGGTCCATGACCAAATTCTATTTGAGGGTACGAAGAATATCCCTCTCGAACTGTAAGTGTTTGGTCAACCACCTGGACCTTCGAGACACCTGGAAAATATGAGAGAACTGGAGGTGGATTTTATCCATATACCGCTTCAAAAGGAGTCATGCGGGTAGTTGTATGGTACGAAGTGTTGTACCACCATTCGGCTAGTGGTAACCATTGAGCCCATTGATTTTTCCTTTTCAAGGCAAAACACCTCAAATATGTTTCCAAACACTTGTTGAAAAATTCAGTTTGACCATCAATCTAGGGATGATAAGTTGTGTTGAGATGCAATTGGGTGCCTTGTAGCTTGAACAGTTCTTGCCAAAAATTGTTGGTGAAAGTTGGGTCGCGATCAAAAACAATAGAATGCAGTATACCATGAAGCTTGAAGACATGATCCATGAAAAGTTGAACCATAGTGGATGTTGTAAATGGGTGTTGAAGAGAACAAAAATGAGCATACTTGGAAAGATGATCAACTACCACCATGATGACTAATTTATTGCCCAATTTAGGTAAGCCTACAATTAAATCCTTAGAGATATCCCGCCAAATAGCATGTGGAATCGGAAGCGGTTGTAGTGTGCCAGGAGATTTGATTGTTTCTCCCTTGTTGCGTTGACATACATCACATTCAGCCACAAAATTACAAACATCTGGTTTCATACCATCCTAGAAAAAAGAACATTTGACCCTGTCATAGGTTTTGGTAAACCCGAAGTGCCCAGTTGTGGGTGTAGCATGAAGCTCAGAAAGTACCATGGATTTAAGTTTTGACTATTTACTTAAATACAAATAGCCTTTGTATCGAAGCTCATCATGGAGTTAAGAGTACCCCGGGGAAAATGGAGCTAAGACATGATTCATGAGGCTTTGGAAAGTGGAGGGAGAATTACACAAGCCAAAGGGCATGACCAAAAACTCATAGTATCCCTCATGAGTTCTAAAGGCAGTCTTAGGAATGTCAGCCTTTTTCATATGGATCTGGTGGTAGCCAGAAAGAAGATCAAGTTTAGTAAAGAACTGGGCACCACTCAATCCATCTAAGAGGTCATCAATGACATGAATGGGAAATTTGTCTTTAATGGTGAGTTTGTTGAGGGCACAGAAGTCAAGATACATGTGCCAAGAACCTTCTTCCTTAAGGACCATGACCATGGGAGAAGAGTAGGAGATCGTACTAGGGCGGATAACACCTATGTTGAGAAGTTCTTGTACCATTTTCTCAATTTCATTTTTTGGGGAAAAAAGGGTGACGATAGGGACGAATATTGGGAGGAAGGCTTCCTAGGACAAGGGGAATGGAATGATCATGAACACCACAGGAAGGAGGGAGTCCCTGGGGAGTGGAAAAAACCACTTGATGTTTAGAGAGAATGGATTGGAGGTCCTACATCACAGAGGGCATCTCAGTTGCTTGTATGGAATGGATTTGGGAAATAATGCCAGAACGACCTTTTTTTAGCATCTTTTCCATGCAATGGGAACTAATGATATCTTGGAACCGGCGGTGATGCCTTGGAACTTATATTGTTGGCCCTCCTGGTCGAATTGCATGGTTAATTCCTTAAAATCCATGATAATGGGACCCAAATTCCTTAGCCATTATGCACCCAACACAATGTCACAATCACCTGTGTCTATAGCAAACATATGATATTTCAAGTTGTAGTCACCAATTTGGAGACGCACATTTTCACAACGCCCTCCACATTTCATGGACCCGCCATTGGAAATCATGATTTGGAAATTAGTAACTGCATAGATATAGCAATTAGTTTCTTGGGCAATCTGGCGATGAACAAAATTATGGGTGCTTCCACTATCAACAAGAATGATGACCTTCCTATGATTGATGTAACCAATTATCTTTAGGGTTTGGGGAGCAGAGAATCCAGTGAAAGAATTTAGGGAAATGATTGGTTCTACTTCAGGAGGATCTAAGGGAGGGGTTATGTCAGTGGGTTCAGGTGACACGAACACAAGGGGAGCCTCAACATCCTCTTCGGAAACATCCTCTAAGATGGCCATAAAAATATTTTGTTCCTTACACTTGTGTCCTGAAAAATATTTGTCATCACAATTATAACAAAGGCCTTTGACTTGGCATTCAACCATTTCATCCCTGGTCAATTTTTGGATCTTTAGTGGAGTAGAAAGAGGAGTGGGATTTATTGGTTTAGTGCAAGGAATAAAGGAGGGTTTTAGGTTTTTAGAAGAGACAACATGTTGTGCTTCCTTAGCTCGTTTAGTAGCCTTCACCCAACTCTGAGGCCAAGCCATGAAGACATGGGCATGAATCTCATCCTTAAGGCCATTGATAAAACATTCTCTTAAAAAAGCATAAGACATTCCCTCTGTACGAAAATCCAGTCGCTCAAAAGCAGCTATAAAGTCTTCCATTGTTCTAGATTGTTTCAACTTTTTCAAATGACCTAAATGGTTGGTGTCAGTGTCAAAGAATTCATAAAGCTCTGCCACAAAGTGTGTCCAAGCAACATACCCTTGCGGGGAAATTTTTCTCCATTTCCACCATTGCCAACGTTCTTGATCTAGATGGAGAACACCATACCAGAGTTTGGGAAACTCATTTGTAATGTCGTACAAAGAGAAATAATGTTCCATTTGAGTTACCCAGCCAGTGGGATCTGAGCCATCAAATTTGGTCACATCCACACGTAGAAGGCATAGGTCACGCTGAAAGTGATGGGGGTGAAAATTCTAGGAATGAGAGGAAGTTTCACCTTCGGTATGAAAATGTGGGTTAGATAAGAAAGGATCTGTAGGGATATGCATCTTGGTGCAGATCATCGTAGTGACAGATTCAAGCTGGGTAGTAATGTCTTGTTTTAGGTCATCTTTGATTTCCTCGATTGAGGCGGCGATGGAGGAATGCATGTTTTTATTGATGGTGGAAATATTGGCACTGAGTTGTCTCACTTCTTGTTGGGTCTCTATGAAATTAGAGTGAAAGGTATTGAAGTGGGCTTCGAAGTCTTGGCTACGGGTATGGTCCATGATGATGACGGACTCGAAAAGGGGCAGGTGGGGTCACACAGGAAAAACAAATTCTGAAAAATGATAGGTATTAATGCGATAAGGGCGAATAGAGAAATCTAATGGAATAGGTCTCAAATAATGGTGAAAACANTTGTTTACACCTGCGGAGTTATACTCCGATCTAAAGAATACTACAGTGATGAAATGCCCAAATTTTTAATCAAGAAGAAATGTGTAGTAATTTGGCACTCGAATGCATGAGACACAGTTGCGCGGCAATAGATATTGTATGTTATGTTTTTTGTTTCCGTCCCCAAAGGTTAGGTATTCAAGGGTTCTATATACAAGGGTTTTCCTTGTGTTATAGCTCTCTGCTATATGTGCAGGGTTCAACAATAGTACTCGACCCAATATCTCAGGGCACCAACTAAGGAGGCGAGACCATGCACTTAGTCGTACTACCCGACTACCCAGGTACTAGATAGTATCTTCCCGAGTGTTGTTCTCGGTGGCACTATAGCATTCAGGTGGCCAATCGGTTTATCTAAAGAGGGCTTCAGAAAATATAGGTTGATCTGTATACAGGTGTTGTCTGATGCGCTACCACTCGAAGGGGTACCAACATGGGTTACAACGGCAGCCAACAGATGTTCACTTAAGTACCACTTGTATTTCCTACATGTATGAATCCCTCACCATGGTTTTATGCATGTAACGGAAGATCTTTGTAGCTTAAAGATGTTAGAAACGTCTCTACCCTGAAAAAAATTAACCCGCAATTTTTTGTCAAGAAAAGTGCTCTGATACCACTTGTAATATTCCAGATACAAAAAAGTATGCAAAATAGAAATAAATAGGTAGAAATGACAGATGAACAAAAATATAACCAGAACAACACCACAATAATACCAAAATGATACCAGAATAACACCAAAAATAACACTTTGATTACTCAGAGAAATGTTCACTTGCCTCTTCGAGGGGGAAACCTCCATTAGAGCAGAGCTCTAATACAATAATATCCAAGACTAAAGTTCTCATACCCTCGACTCTTATTTATACTAAATATGTCTATCAAAAGAACCATCTAGAGGAAGATACTTCTAGAACTGGAAGCTTCTATTAGGTCTGCTTACATTGAACTTATTCTTCTTTATTGCTAGGCCTTATTAATATTGACCTTTATTACATCGGAATATGTTATTCTACCTACGTGAGGGGTTAGGTCCCTAACAAGAAGATTAAGAAATATCTCGAGACACTATTTTTCCTTCCTCAACCATGGTCAAGGCTACATGACCTTTTCATGGTGTGTAAAACCTCATAGTTCCATCCATATCCAACTGTGATCCCAAAGACACCTTAGAGAGGGCATGTGTTGTGATTTTCAACTTGTTGTTCATGGATATTAACCATGAGAAGATATTTGTAGGACGTAATTCTTAAGTGTTTTTGTTCCCTAACCATGGCACTTAAGCTCAAGAAGGTTCACTTAGGTATTAAGAATCACATTTTTGTAGGATTAAACTGCAATCCAAGACCTAATTGTGAAAAAGAAATACTACAGTAGCTAATTGCAAAAGAGAGAGAGGACAAAGAAAAATAGAATCAATCTTCACACATAAGAGACTAAGAAACCAACTCTAATAAAAATGTATTAATCCTTGATAATGAGTACAATATATAGGACTCCCCACATGAGGAGTAATGCGCACAAGGTTGGGATTTCCATGTGTATGCTCAAGTAAAAAAGTAACTTCTCCCAATAGCAACAAATAACTAAAGTCAAAAATTGCTAATAATAAGAAAAGGTCAAAAATATACGTGTGAACTTAGTGAGAAATCTACATGAAGCCAACATGCATTCCATAATAGAAAAACTAGACCTGCTATAAATAGCAGTCCTCCTAAATAGTAGAGAACATGGAAAAAATGAGTATGTCACTAAGTATGTAGTTGAGCATGTACCCCAAAAATTTTCCCCGTGACCATGATTATTACTTGAGACCTATTTCCATTAAAAAAACCTACTTATGGTACATATATCCAACTTAGATGATAAATAAACCTATTCACACCCCAAGAATAATTCCCACTGTAGGCATGAGATGCACTTGGACCCATTTAAGGGATATGTTGTTGTTTAATAATCACACTTGTGTCCCTTTAGTTGGCTAGAGATACCCTATAGGGGTATTATGTAGTGGTTTGAGGATTAATTCATAGTGCTATATATTGAGATGCTTTTTGATAAGGGGAAGGCATCAGATGGAGGTCGTTACAATTATGACATCAAGTCATCCTCTAACCAATTTTCAATAAACAAACAATGATATTGATGATAAAGACATGAAAATTTGGGTAGATGTTGAATATATAGAGTGAGAATGAGACTTTCAAATTATTTATAGACTTTCAGTGAAGAGGATCCAATGGTGCAAGATATTTTTGAACAATCACATGTTCTCGATACTGACCAATAACTTGTCTAATGTACTCCCAATCTTAATCGTCAAGTGAATTAAGTGTTATGATTTCCTAGTGAATTTTCACAATGTCATAGTGATGGGTTCTATACTTCAAGTCCACCTCCCTTACCTCATCTAACTATTGTATGATAAAGAAATCCTAAATACATTCATGTGTATGAATTTCCCTAGTATTTCTTAATGGTAATTTTCCTAAACAAAGTATCGATTGGTACTGCAACCAAAATTATTAAAGATTATTTTGAATTGAAAAATGATGCATCTAAATGCTTGTTATCTTTGGCCTTGTTAAAATACCACACTTAGGCTATTGTTATGAAAAATTTGTAGATTTTTTGAGGTCCTATGAGGCTGCCACCTAAGGTCTGTCCTTGACCTTAGTATGGCTCTAACTTTCAACTGTGTGGTTGTCTTCTCTTGTTTTTAGGACAGCAAACAGTCACCAAACTTTATGCTCAATGTTTAATGGTTAAGTGCTCTTTTAAGGTGCCCTTGCAATTGTTTTATTTACTCAATGTTAGCACATGCATAATACATTAAAACACATAACACTACCTCTAGATATTTTAAATTTAAAATGTTGATCTACACTTCTAAGCATGCATAAATTTGACACAGGTATTTTTGGTCAACATGACCCTGGATAACCCCCCCCCC
>JASDQU010100367.1:241853-271610 GCA_032191745.1 Picea mariana
CAAAGAAAAATGTACAACACAGGAAACATAAACAAGTGAACCTGGTGTTATCACTGAAATTCCGTCCGCACATGGCGACAAGAACTCGGCATCGTCAAACAGCAATGAAGTCATTCATGGCCCTGAATTAATCTTACAGCATTCAAAAAAGGTCAAAAACTATACAAAGTAGTGAAAAATTGAAGAGCTCTATACAGAAGTTGGGCGCGCGCACACATGCACGGAACAGAAACGTACCATGCGCGCATACGCGCACGATGCGCGGCTGTTAGCACAAAAATCCACACACCTGCTAAACGGCGCATTTATTGAAGTGGTCGGCCTCCCAACCACTTATGGATCATCTCCCAAGCCGATTTGACCCTTAAATCTGAGCTAAATCCGCATGGTGGGCTGGTCAAAGACCTAATAATGCCCTAAATGGCCTCTTTTCACACTACAAGGCAGTTACACAAAAGCCCAAAGCAATGCTATAAAAAGCCATGAATGCACCTCATTTTCTCAAGGAATTTCATGTAATGTTATGCTGCCTATATTGTTTTAAGGACTCCATCCTTGACAAGAGAACATTGGCACCATTTCATTGAGCAATCCACCTCTCCATTGAGTGGATTTGCAAAGGAGTTCTTTCAAAACCATTTTCATTTTTTCTTGTTGTAAGGAGAGCAAGCTTGTGAGGGTCCAAGAGCCTTCCCTTGGAGGAAGAAGGGACTCATAGTCCCCTTTCTTCTTGGTGCTTTGATTTCATCAATAGATCAGCCTAAAAACATTGGTGATATTGGTATTTTTGTTCTTGTTATTTCTATGCTCCTATGCTTAGTATTTTAGTTTGTATTAGTTTAATTCTTGCTTATAGTTTTGTTTTTCTTTCTCTATCCCTTTCCTCTATAGCTGTCCTGCCCAGCAAGACCCAACTGGGCATGCAAGCACCTCTTATTTGCTCACCAAGGTGACGAAAAGGGTGCAAACACCTAGTACAATAGTAACCACTCTCTAGTGCCTTGGAGTTCCTCGAAGACTTTCCCACAAGCCTTGTGAAGTAAGGTGCCCCTTGCCTTAGTGAGCCTTATTCCTCTTGTGTGCCTTTGTCTTTATCTTGATCCTTTTCTTTGCCTTTTCTCTTGATTTCCTTTGAACTTTCCTTGTAATTTTCCTTGCCTTTGAATTAGTCTCCCTCTCAACAGAAAATCCTCCTCCAAGTGATGGTGCACCCCTCCTCTCAAGTGTGCCCCCCACACATGAAAAAAATCAAATAAGGAGTGAAACCTCCCTAGCCAAGCACCCTCATATCCTCATGAAGTGAGCCTCCTCTCTACTAGTGAGAACCCACAAAGAATAGCCCAAACCCTTACTTGATGCGCCCTCCTCTCAAGAGTGTGCCCTCCTCTCAAGAAAATGCGCCTACCTCCATAGAATGTGCCTCCTCCTCTAGACTCATGCGCCCTCACTTCATAAGTATTCCTCCATAGCACAAGAGTAAGCCAAGACCATGGGAGTGAGCCAACAGGTAATGTGTAGAGCTCCTCCAACTAGAAATGTGCCCCTCCTCTCAAGGTTGCGCCCTCCTCTCTAGAAAATGTGCCCTCCATCAAATGTGTGTGCCCTCCTCTAGAAATGTAGCCATGCCTCCATGGAAGGCTTCTCCAAGCTCCCTCAAACAACCACAAGCTTCCTCCTCAATCTCTCATATAAGTGCACCCTTCTCTCCTTGATAAATGTGTCTTCTCTTCCTCCTCTCCAAAACTCAAAAGTGAAGAATAAATCTCAAAAATACACTTTACCCTCCTTTAGCCTCCTTTGGCCAATCCCTAAAAGATCAATGACCTAGATCCAATTTATCGAAGTCTAATCAATGGGTGAGATCTCATCCAAAAATATCACTAAGGAAACCCACTTTCCTTAGTTGCTTTATGTCTATTAATTCACCCACTTTGTGAATTAATTGTCACTTTATGACTTAAGTGACATGTTTCATTTTTAACTTAAATCTCCTAAGTCAAAGTGAAATTATAATCATAAAGTAAAGTACAAGGGTGATACTCTCCCCCTTTGTGCTTAGAGACTCATAAGCACATGGGGACCACTTTCCAAGGTACCCAATTCTCAACACTTCCTCTTACCAAGGAAAGTGCTCGTCACCACCAATATCGTTTCTGCAGCAGACATGGTTGCCTCCTGGCATATACTCGGTGAGTATGGTTGTACCCTGATCATTGAAAGTTGACTTTGTCATATATATTCTCAATTTGTGTGATCTATAGATGGAACTAACTCTCCATCTATCCAAGATCACCTAGATCTCGGCATCACATCGAAGATCTCCACCTTGGTCTCCCAGCAAGGATTTCCACCTACTCTGGAATCTCACCAAGAGTTACTCTCTTGGCATCTCACCAAGAGTCACCCCCTCTTGGTATCTCACCAAGAGTCATCAACTTGGCCTGTCCCCAAGTAACTTCCACCTAAAGTGGATCCAGAACCTGATCTGCCCATCTCATAAGCTAAGTGAGGCTCAAGCCTCCATGGTGCCCTGCTGCTACTCCTCATCAACCTCTGATGTTGTGAAGTTGTAGCACCAAATATTTGTCTGCTTGGTTGCTTTGAACCTGTAGCTATCATTGGTGGACCGGTAACCCACTCTGAAGATGTCCAGGGACACTGAGTCTGTTCTCCTTCTGAATCACTGTTGTGAGTCAATCGATCCTCATCAACTTTGTCTCCCCATCTAGTGTTGGATGGTGTAATAGCAGACAAGGTATTCACGAATGCACACTCTCTCGCAAACTGATCATTGAACTCTATCTCCTCTGTTTTCATTGCTGACACATCCTGTTGCTTCTTCTTCTTTTTGGGACACTGTCTTGCATATTGACCCATCTCTCCACAAGAAAATCATCTCATTGTGTTCATGTCTCTCTTATGCCCATTGTTGTTTCTCTTTCCTTCCTCTGGTGGGCCCCCAAACTTGGGACCCTGCCGACCTCCCCAATCGATCTTATTCTTTCCATTTAACCAAAGACCAAGGTCCTCAACACCCAAAACTGACCGATGTTGATGTTTTTGTTGTCCAGAAGCTTCATATGTAAGCCTAATCTTCTCCTAGATGAATTCATCCCACATCCTCTCACATGTAGGCATAACCTCCCTGGAAACAATGTCGCGTACGAATGGACCCCAAGGTTTGGTGAAGTTATTCATATTTGTCCTCACCAAAGAGTTAGGGTTCACCACCTCTCCGATGGCTCCAAGATCATCTATGATATGGGTGTATCTACCAATTAATTAAGTAACCGACTCATCCTCAAGCATGCGAATGCTCCTCAGTCAATCATGAAGAATCAACTTTCGGTTCTCATTAGATATCTCATACAACTTGCATAGAGATGCCCACATCTCGTATGCATAAGTCTTCCTAGTCAAATGGGGAATAATATGATCTTGAACCGCAGCACAAATGGTCCTCTTTTCCTTATTGTTCCTCCTCCTGAAATATGCCAACAAGATTGGGGCAGTGACAGGAAGAACCAAAACAAGCACCTCAACTATATCCCATAGTGATGCAGGAGCATCGCGACTACCAAAGCCAGTGTGGAGCCAGCGCATGTGTTTTTAAACACATGACATATAAGCTTGATGAATTTTTGAATTTTCATTAAAGATGAAGCGCCATATCCTTCAATGAACCATTTATGAAGGAGTGCCTATTGTATTGTATCAGACCTCGAGCCTTACGCTCTTGTCTGAATTAGATAGAAGGCATTTAATAGATTTAATGCAGGTAGATAGGATTTATTTCCAGATTAGACAGTTTAGAGTTCGAGAGGGAAAATGGATATAGACACCCTCCTTTGTACATTGTAACATAATTCAGATAATTTAGAAGCATTTAGAAGAGAAGAGCAAGCAGAGAACTTTGTGAAGAACACCCATGTACAGTGTTGAATTAATAGAATGAAATTCTGATTCAAACTCATGTCTGGTGTTGTTTCTCTGTGTATGTGGTTTATGTGCTTATGAATGCTTGCTTTCTAGTTATGCATTTGCTTTGTATATGTTGTGCATAAGATTTCATGTTTGAAACTGAAGTCTGAAAGAGAATGAGTTTCAATTGTTTCTTTATCTGAGCCAGGAGATTCCTGCAAAGAGTGCAGTCGAATTCATCCACAGAGGAGAGTGTTGATGAGGGCTCGATAGTTTAACTTTTGTTCTTGTTCGCCCAGAGTTGATTTGGGTTGTTGAAGTCCTGCAAGGAGCATGCAGGCTGGATAAGAAGAAGTCTCAGCTATTAGTCTGAGCAACGGAGTTAGACGACTGCTGCTGCAGAGAGGGCGTAGAGTCTGAAAGATTCAACACTTGGAAAGCGTTGAAGGCTGAGCGCAAGTAGGGCGCGTAAGCTCAAGAGGGATAGTTCCTTCATGGTATTGTTGAAAGAGATCCCAAGGGTTTTGGGTCGAGGAAGGTATGAGAAGGAAGTACAAGCTCAGGAGTTGGAGGCAAGTGCCAAGGAGAACAGTTAGTTTTCTGAAGAAACCCTCGAGGAGGAGGAGTCAACAGTCAGGATTCGTAGGGAAGATTAGCGAAGTTCCGACAGTCGTCAGATCTGGGAAAGTTGCACACGAGTTAAGCCTTAGTGTGTCGGGGAGGAGCCCGAGAGTCATCGGGACTCAACTCATCGGAGAATCGGGGTTTCCAGGAACATAGGATTCCCAACAAATATTCCCACAACTATCCAAAAACACTGTCAACTAGCTGTCCAAAATTTTCCCTGAGTTGTCCAACTGGCACTGAATGAGAGGTACCTTCAGATCTGAAGTTTACCCATTTTTTTGGAATGAAAACTTGTTTTCCAAAACAACCAACAAATCTGATATAAAACATCACAAAACTGCCCACAAAAGTGCTCCAAAATCAGCAAGTCTAAGCCTCCTTTGGCTCTGATACCATGTAGATTTTATGAGGTCCTATGAGGCTGCCACCTAAGGTCTTTTCTTGAACTTAGTATGGATCTAAGTTTAAAATGTGTGGTTGTCTTCTCTTGTTGTTTTTAGGACAGAAAACAGTCACCAAACTTTATGCTCAATGTTTAATGGTTAAGTGCTCTTTTAAATTGCCCTTGCAAGTGTTTTCTTTACTCAATGTTAGCACATGCATAATACATTAAAACATATAACACTACCTCTATATATTTGAAATTTAAAATGTTGATCTACACTTCTAAGCATGCATAAATTTGACATGGGTATTTTTGGTCAACATGACCCTGGATAAAACCCCCCCGGGGAAAACCAATTTAGAATATATGTATATAGAAGGCCTCAAAGAAAAATTTACAACACAGAAAACATAAACAAGTGAACCTGGTACAATAGTAACCACTCTCTGGTGCCTTGGAGTTCCTCGAAGACTTTCCCACAAGCCTTTTGAAGTAAGGTGCCCCTTGCCTTGGTGAGCCTTCTTCCTCTTGTGTGCCTTTGTCTTTATCCTAATCCTTTGCTTTGCCTTTGCTCTTTCTTGCCTCTAAACTTTCCTTGTAATTTTTCTTGCCTTTGAACTAGTCTCCCTCTCAACAGAAAATCCTCCTCCAAGTGATGGTGTGCCCCTCCTCTCAAGTGTGCCCCCCACACATGAAAAAACTCAAATAAGGAGTGAATCCTCCCTATCCAATCACCCTCATCTCCTCATGAAGTGAGCCTCCTCTCTACTAGTGAGAAACCACAAAGAATAGGCCAAACCCTTGCTTGATGTGCCCTCCTATCAAGAATGTGCCCTCCTCTCAAGAAAATGTGCCTACCTCCATAGAATGCACCTCCTCTTCTAGACTCATGCGCCCTCACTCCATAGGGATTCTTCCATAGCACAAGAGTAATCCAAGACCATGGGAGTGAGCCAACGGGTAATGTGTAGAGATCCTCCAACTAGAAATGTGCCCCTCCTCTCAAGGTTGCACCCTCCTCTCTAGAAAATGCGTCCTCCATCAAATGTGTGCACCCTCCTCTAGAAATGTAGCCATGCCTCCAAGGAAGGCTTCTCCAAGCTCCCTCAAGCAATCACAAGCTTCATCCTCAAGCTTTCATACAAGTGCTCCCTCCTCTCCTTGAGAAATGCACCCTCTCTTTCTCCTCTCCAAAACTCACAAGTGAAGAATAAATCTCAAAAATACACTTTACCCTCCTTTAGCCTCCTTTGGCCAAGCCCTAAAAGATCAATGGCCTATATCCAATCTACCCAAGTCTAATCAATGGGTGAGATCTCATCTGAACATCTCAATAAGGAAACCCAATTTCCTTAGTTGCTTTATGTTTATTAACTCACCCACTTTGTCAATTAATTGTCACTTTATGATTTAAGTGACATATTTCACTTTTGACTTAAATATCCTAAGTCAAAGTGAAATTAGAATCATAAAGTAAAGTACAAGGGTAATAGTCTCCCCCTTTGTGCTTAGAGATTCATAAGCACATGGGGACCACTTTCCAAGGTACCCAAATCTCAACAAATTTTAGGCATAAGTATGGTTATTTCATAGACCACTAATCATGTTGTTAGAAATCTTTAGGATTCTTTTTCTATGGCGGGAAAAAATACTCATTTGAAATACCATAATGTCACCCATTGTGTATTGTCAAAATTGATTGTAATCATTACCGCTTGAGGAGATGTCTCTTGATCACATAGATATCCAAATATTTTAAAGTAAGTTTCAACACCCTTCAAAATTGTTCTATTAGAAGATAAATCCTCGATAATGCATGACAAATAGATTATTGGGCCTTCATTGGTAGGTTTCCTCATTCTAACATAAAGTATTGAAGCTATTAATGGATTAGTCTATAATTTTTTACATGAAAACACCAAGTCTTCATCTAATTGAAAGGATTTGGTAAAGTTGAGAAGGTTTCTAGGTATTTTGAATCACACAAAAATTATTTCCTAAGATGACATAGAAAAAAATCTATGTGAAATTCAAAAAATATCACAAGGAGTTGATCCTAGAACAAAGATATTTTAAGAAATGTAAACTTTGTAATGTTGTAATTTGCATAGATTATAACACATGGCTAGAAATCTCACATAGAATTTGGTTAATATTATTAGACATATATACACTTTTTTTTTTGTTTTTCATAATAACCAGGTGTAAGAATTCTCAACCATACTACCCCACACCATGTGTTTAGTTCATATCACACATTATGTATTAAGAGAATAATACAAACTTTATGAATTTTACAAATAATATTACTTAAATAATTTGTTGCCTTTTTTTTTTTTTGATAATTCTTCATATGCCTCAAATAAAACAATCATATATTGTATTATAATATAATAGTAGATTCTTCATATGCCTCAAATAAAACAATCATACATTGTATTATAATATAAAAGTAGTAAAATAATCTTGTTACCCCTTATAATGATATGATATTACATCCCCTAACACATTATCATATAGTGTGACTAGAATATAATATTCTATCATGTATCATTATCCATCTTCTTTAAGGATTAAGACATGATGACAACAAATCTATTGTGCTCACATTGACTCAACACAAATATATTGTGCTCGCATGGACTCAACACTTACTACAAACATAATCATGCTATTAATTCCTTTGATTTAAATGTGTCTACTCTCACAAAATTATTTTAATGAAGTACATAAAACCAAAAATCATTAACAAAAATAATATACTTATTTGCAAGTAATAGACAAACATCCACATGAGAATTGAACCTTATATATAGAGAGAGAGAAAGAGAGAGCCTAAGTATATAGAGGAACCCCACTTTGATACACCAATTGTATTTAAATACATTTTAAATTCCATAATACTATATTACAATCTCATGTGATCAACCATCACATCATGCAACTCATCATCCAACACTGCAACACTATATTATTAATAAACCAACATGAAATAACCCCTTTTATCCTCAATATATCCAGTTCTTTGTCAATATTTAGACACTTATGTCTCAACCACTCTTTGACTCAAATAAAGGAAGACAATTTTGCTATTATGCTCCCTCATGAATCCTTTTATAGTCACCACAAAGAGGTTCCTAGACATGGTATAACAATAGACTATAGAGTAGTAGTGTAGCTATCAAAAGTTTCTTATCCAAGGATATCCATTGGCAAGTTTGGCAAGGTGCGTAACTCTAACATTACAACTCAGTTTCGATTATAGGTTCCTATTTCAATGATATTTCACATGGAATCATGCAATCATATTGGTATCAAAACAATGTCGAAGGTGTCACCTCTCATGGTTTGCATAATATCCACACGATCCTCATATATTATCATGACCTTCACATAAATCTCCAACATCATTTTCCAACATAATTCTCACATAGCTCGCAATGCTCCCCCTCATCCTAAGGTGAGATTGCTCTACTCATTTTATAGAAAAATCATGACTAGAGGATAATAGTGAGAAACTAATCAACTTGGGAAAAATATAATAGGCTATGAATGAATCATCTCCTAATACTCAAAGGAACCTTCCACATGTAACGACTAGTGGAGAAATTTTGTGGGGAATCTATTGGTCCCTTTGTTTTGAAGACCTCTACATTTTGCGGACGTATAAATGTTTTTTCAGAATAATATAGCATGGAAACAGTGAATCCAAGTGGAGAAAATCTATGAGCCAGCGTGCCAACATGGAAAATAGTCATGAGTTAGCTGGAAAAAGTAGCGGAAAGAGCTAGAACCTTCAAGTACATGCCAGAAGGAAATGGAATCAAGAAAGCACAATGACATATTCAAGAAGTAAATAAAGTTATATGGAAAAGCTATAAAGCATAAAGATATGTAACGGGTTGGGGGTTCTGCAATTGTTGTTCTATTGTTGTGGGATTTTTGGGTTTTTGTTGTTATTAAGCATTACTGAGAATGGACTGCAATTGCATAGAGTTTGAGAGCCTAGATCCGATATCTCATTACCAATTCACTTGTATAAGTCTTGATATCAATGGATTCCTTCCATGTATGATCATTTATGATAAGATAATATATGTTGGATTATTCAAGCACCCGAAACTTGTCATTATGTGGATGAATGTATGGTTTATTTTCTATGCAATTTATCTTGTTTTGCATAAATAATAATTGTGTTATTGTTTAACTAAGCCTCTTGATGTATGTGTTTTTTAATACCCCAGGTTGAGCCCCAGTTGTAATGTACATATAGGTTGGTGAGACATGATACTTTGGGCCATAGTTCCTTTATAAATATATTTTGAGACCAAAGTGCTTGTGTGATAATTAAGTCGGGGAGCCTGGATTGCTAAAAGGCCAACGTGCCTATATTGTAATTTGTAATCATACTCATATTATTAATAAAATAAATCATTGTTGAAAACCGACCAAACAAAAAGAGAAAGGGGGATAAACTCCACTAGAAAGGGAAAGGGGGTTGAGAGTCTAGGAAAAGGGATAAGCTAAGGGGGCTTAAGCGCAAAGGAATATTATATTAATATTCCTAAAGTTTAAAGTATGTATATAACTTTATATACCCTAATTTTATAAAGTAGGGATAATGGAGTTCCTTGAGGGAAATGTGTCATAAAGGACACATGAAAATATATTTGGGGGATTTAGTACATTTCCCCATCATTCGATCATTTTTTCCATCATGATTCCATCCTTTGTACTTGGCAACAATATTATGCAGTCGTAACCAGTATTGGAAAATATTAGGAGAATTTTCTGGGGAAAATGAAACTAATGAAGCGGGTTGTCAGACCCGTGTGTTGTTGAAGAGGTGGGTTGTCAACCCTGTGAGTGATTGAAGTGGGCTTTCATGACTGTGAGCATTCTCTATAGGTGATATAAATGATGGGAATCAATTCCCAAGGTGCCAAGCTGCAACTAAAGGGATCTGAGACTTCATGTCTAACCTCTTGTTGAAGCCACAGAAGGGAAGTGGGGCAGTTGAAGGACTGTTAGACCAAAAGGGGCACACTTCATGTGGTGGGACAGGAATGTGGGGAATGACAGACTGTAGGTTGTTAGCTTGGTTTGGAACCCAAGTCTAAGTTTTTATGTTGTCTGGGAGACCTTAGCCCAGGTTAGGATTCCCTTGCCTAGGTGGGGTTTCAACCCCAACTCGAGGGTGACCTGCTGCTAAGAGCTATAATAAGTGTGATCTATGGATGGGAGGAACATGGAAGGTCTGCATGCAGTTGGTTTTTAATCATAATATAAGGTTCTCTTATGCTTTGTGTTAATTACTCTGTGTGTAATTATATATTTTTTGTTATGGAATCTCTGTCATAATTATGTTTATGAAACATTATCGTTTGCTTGAATAACTATGTTCATGTGCAGAGCATTCCTATTAAATTTATTGGTATCAAAGTTTCAAAAATTTGGTGTGGCATTACACAATAGGGAGGTAGGCATGCTACAAAGTGGTATCAGAGATCCATTTTTCAACATTGATCCTGCATGGGCCAATTAACAGATCACGGGAAAATAAAATTGCAGAATAAGCATGCAAATGGTTTGACAGAATGATGGAGTGGGAATGTCTACAATTCTCTTGTTGAAATTGCAGTAGTGAAATTGGTGAAATTTCACAAGAAGTTTTAGGGAACTTACCCAGGGATCGGAAATCCCCAAAATTTAATTGCATATTGAACAAATTTGGGCCTGAAGACGATCGAATTTTAATTTCACGGTAAGTTACAATGGTGGAAATTGTAAAAATTCCTTAATTCATAAATAAAGTTGAATGAGATTCATACCAAGGAATGTCGACCAGTAGTGAACGCAATTGATTGGTTGTTGCAATGGTTGAATTGGTATTTATTGGAATGAAATTGGATGAATTGGGAAAAAGCCCCAATTTATGCAGTGTAATTCATGGTGATTTTAACGTGGATGAGTGGATTTTTTGTGTACAGGGACTGAATTTGTACTTCTATGACAAAATTTGGCCATATAGAGCTTAATTGCAGAGCCACATTTTCCATGCTTCTCTTATTGCAAATTTGTAGACCCAAACTCTCACTTATTTCGCTACTTAAATTTCTTCTCAATTTCTACAGCTAATCAATAAGTAGCTCATAGTGAGAAGATGTCCAAGAAATCCATATATGTTTGGAGGTACCTGTGTAGGCCACTACGGTACTTCAAAACCAAGTGTCTCTGGGAATATTGAATACTCAGATTTGAATGCAGGGTACGCAAGATGTTAGTATATTCTTGGGTTGTCTAGTCTCTTTCTTGACACAGTGTCCTCCATATCATATACTAGCCATCATATCTTCCAAGAGGGTATAAATACTCTTGGAGGGCATCCAAAAAGGTTACCCAGGTGGGTTATCTCTTGAATGGCATAGATTCATCCACCGTGTTCCTCTCCCAATAACCTTCCCACCAATATTTGACATGGGGAAGGGCTTTAAGGATCACAAAGGTGATATTTTTTCCATTCGAAAAATTTTGGACATAGTAATAACCTTCTAGTAGATTCAACCATTTCTCTAGAGCATTTTCATCTATCTAGCCTTCAAATATGGGGATATCAAAATTAACTTGTACCTTGAAGGGTGTCATACCTTCGAAATGGGTTCTTGTAGAGCATGCTTCGGCTGCCATAGGTATTTGTTGAAGGCTCTATGTGAAGTTTTCCATTATCTCATTCCTCGATCGCACGAGGGATTCCTCAAGTAACGTCTTGAGAGGATCTCCTGCTTTGTCGTATCTCTTTTCTTATTCCATGGGAGGTCACTTACGCTAGTGAGAGTGGTTGTCCCTAAGTGAAATTATCTCAAGACCCAACTCTCTATACCCTGACCTCATCGGGGACATGCATCGAGAAATAACAATGAGCTCATTTCGATGATACCATTGATCTAGATTATATTGAGAAAGAAATGAGATACAAATGGAAATATAGCTAAGAAAACATAAATATAGTGAAACCCAAATTCTATTAAAGAATAACAGAATACTATAGAACACAAACTGGGTATAATGGTGATATATTATCTATGAAGAGAAAGAGATGCCCACTACACTTATTCATAATAACATTACATCACACTCCATTGTATGCTCAAAAGACCTCCTTCACCTCTGTTAGTACAATATCAAATTTTTCAATGGAATTGAGTGATTATAGCCAGTTAATTCCCTAATTTAATTTTTTGTTGAGGAAAGAGAGTTATGCCTAAGCATGTAAAATGCAAGAAAAATTACACTAGAGGTCATAAATTTGACGAAAATGGGCATATAAATATAAATGTGTTTAAATAGAAGAAGAGGGGCTTATCACCACCTCGAAAAGGGACCAAGACACTCCACAAATGCTTATCTGAATCAGTGGGGTGGGGGATAAATTGGTGTACAAGTTCCAATATTGTGGGCTAACATTGTTGATCAAAGCCGCACTACCAAAAGCTAAAGGATCAATGGTTGAGGATGTGGTGCATATTGGTCCTAACGATCAACAGTGCATGATGCATTTCACATCATGGACATACACACTCCTTATGAATTCTTCACAATGTGAGGGGAAATTCCACCCTCGCCACGTGTAGACCGTTTATTAGTTTATCCTCGCTCAAAGGCTCAGGAAAACCACCTATCTGAGCATGCGATACAAATTTTGGTTTTCCACAAAACCACCCCATTGCATATAAGTTGGTGCCTAGTTGGATGATGACATGATACTTAATGARACTAAYGAGGCAAAGGACAAGACACTTCACCTCACACTGTGGAAATTATGTGGCCCAATAAGGATATGACACATGTATAGAGGTATACCCCTCAACATATACTAATGGCGATGAGTCACTCTGGCCTAGAGACAACTGGCCCAACCAGGTGTTGCCTTTCCCTGACACAAGTGCCACATAGGCAACCACCTATACCAACACCATCCTTCCACATGGTTGTGGTACTATGCTGACATAATTAGTGATGTCATTCAAATTTTCACTCTTCCTCAAATTTAAAAAATCTAGCTAATGTGGAGGTGACACGCAGATCCAGATTTGTATAAAAAGAGATAAAAGCAGTTTTTTATCATTTTATTATCGTAATTGCTACATTCTCAAGCACAACACCCAAGTCAAACCTATGAACCTTTAAAACAACTTGCACACGCCTCGTTCGACCATCAAAAAAAGGTAATTTAGACCATCTTGACTCCTTCTTTTCATCTATCCAACCAATTTTACCTATAGAAGTGACAATATGATGACTAAGGAAAGCCTTAGTCAATGCCAAAAAAAAAAACCCTTCAAGAACACCTGGAGGAAAGAGAGGGGGAAATTCTTAACCCTACTTTGTCTTATACCGACCATTACCAATAGATTCATCAAGCTCAAATAGATGCCAACACGGGGAGAGATTATTTATTTTTATGGGAAGCAAACCTATCCGGGTGTGTAATTCCTCAACCTATCAGTTTTTTGAGTTGGTCTAGTGGTGTGATGTCAACTACGATGAAAACAAAGAACATATAACCACTGCATATGGGTCTAGGGTCATTTTCCAAATTTCAAAAGAGTCCATTTCCCAAGTACTCCATTTTTATTATCCTGCTACTGCTACTAAGGAACCTGTAGTTGATGACCTCCTGGCTTCCAGGTATCAATCATTCTCTCAACTCGAGAAAGATAAGTTTCTAGGTAAAATTTTGGCTACAAATACCCCTCTTCCAGCTAAGCCAATTCCTTTCAAATCCTCCATTTTACCTAACATAACCAAACAATCAATTTCCATGATCTGTCAAGTTCTTGGTCATGAGCATGAAAACACTATATATGAGTCCATTTTAGGCTTGTTTTTAGTATTTAGTCCTCCAAAATCTATGACATGCACCAAATTTGATTATGCTAAGTTCTTAGCCAGAGTCATTAACTTTCAATTGTAAAACTTTCATGCTACAAAATCCTTTAGGTATCAGGCCCACCTAGTCTATCTGGTCCTATTGAATAAATCTGCCTAATTTGGGAGTTTGGGAGTAAAAGTAACATATGATACAGGCAACCCAAAACATGTGGTTAAGTGGACTGAAGAAGTAAGGAGGAAGGAGCACAATCAGGGTTTTTCCCTTTTTGTTCACAAATTCATTAGTGATTCTTGCACTCTAATTTGCATGGTGCAATCTCCTAGGATTTTTAATCAGATGAAGAAAATGTTGCAACTAAGTAAAGAGACTAGTACAGGAGACCGATATTTGGCAGGAAATTACACACTAATTAGGATTTATGGATTTGAACAAGAACCATACAAGATACCATTTTTCTTGACCCCGTGGATATTTTCCTTGGAATATATAAGGAAGAGGCTTGTATCATATCATCAACAATTTTTCCAACACAGATAGACAATTACTTTTAGGCTGCCCAAAGAAGTGGGCCCATTCCTAGTTAAGATGAGGACTTCCTTAAAAAACATTGAAGCAATGTTGCAACAATTTGACTTTGAGAAGAAAATCATGTGGATATATGATCCATAGGGTGTGATTTTTGCAAACATACAAACATAAATCAAACCTCATTATAGAAAGCACTGCCAACCTAGATTCATGGGAAGAGGTTGTTGAAGTTTTACAACTTCGTGCAGTCATTCTCCATAAGAAAGTACAAGAATCCATTATTGAAGACCCTAGAATGAACTAGAAAGAAATAAATGACAAGAAGATCAAGTCAAATACATTGAAGCATTGAAGAAACACTTGTAAAAGCAAAAAAATAAATAAAACAAAATTAAAAGATAAAAATGACAAGTCGGCCCCACCAGTAAAATAAGGTGACTTGACTAGTATAAATAAAGGAAATTGCATTTCATTATTACTCATATTATAAGCTCTTATCATCAAGTGTGCAATCCCAAGTTGCAGTTGTAGTTACCAGTTGTAGTAGCAGGTGCAGTTACCAATTGCAGTTGTAGTTGTAGTTTCCAGTTACAATTGCAATTGCAGTGACAGTTGCTTTATCTTTAGCAGTGATGTGTCATGCTTGAGGGTTATTCCTCACACGAGGGTGCAACCTTTTGTGTGCTTGGATTCTTCATTTTTTATGGTGATGTATTTATGAACTTGGATTAAATTTATTCTAGAGAAATGTTTCCTAGGTTTTTCCCCCAAGTTCAGGTTTTCCCAAGATAAATCTTGTGTCTATTGTGCATGATTATCTCTCTGTGATTATGTTATTTCCACTGCAGTTTTATTTCAGTTGAAATTTTCAGTGTGTAATTATTCTGTGATAACAGTGGCATTGAAATGTTTTTTAAATCACAAGGTAATAATTATCATATCTGGAAATTAGAAAAATCAACATGGTATTAGAGCTTTGTTGAGATTTTTTGTTGCACATGAGATTTTTCGTTGCACAATTTTTTTTTTGTCAAGCTCGTTGAGAACTTGTTGTAAAATCATTGGGACTAACTCAACCACAGATAAATTCGCCTTTCCCTAGCGCACCTACAAGTGCTTTCAGATTGACATTCCATCAAAGTTTAAATTTTAGGTTTTTCAGGCTTATTCACATTTTCTTGGACATTGAACCTTATGTTTCATATTTTGTGATTTCTTCATGTATTGATAGTGTACTTTATAATAGTTGGAGGTAGCAGTGGTGATCTCTCCTACTGTGTATGACAACTCGAAATCAAATGGAACAACAACATTAAGATTCCAGGTTTTCATATCAGGTTTGATATTTTATATTGTTGCATCCTAAGTAAATGTTGTAACTGGTACAACATTCTTTAGAGGACTATTATTGTTGAGTACTATTTCTTAGTAACACTTGAATATTGTTGGTGTGATGGTCATTATTGTTTAATACTAATGATGCACTAGTTTGCAAGATGAATTAATCTCTTCCCTAGTGTAGTAACCCCATGAACAAGGTTAAATTCCATGGAGGTTACCATGAAGATGCTCTTTCTTTGTTCTTGTTTCGAGCAGGTTACCTTGGAGGAATGATTGGTCACAACACTAGAAAAGTATTGTTCTTTTATGTTTTTCTTGTTCTTGCTACGGGAAGGTTACCATGGACGAATGATTGGTCACAACACTGTAGGAGTGTTTTTCTTGTCCTTGTTCTTGTTCTTGTACTTGTTCTTGTTACGGGAAGGTCACAGGTGATAACCCTAAGAGGGAGCTATAGTGACGGTTACAGTTGGAAACAGGTTAGATGGTCTCTAGTTTGAGAATTGGAGCAGATTGTCCAAATAAGGAGTTGTATACATGACAGTATACATCCATATATCGAAGGAGAAGAGGACAAAGTTAGAACCTTCTGAAAAGAAGGGTACTTTTGCGGGATACATATTAGTGTCTCATATGGATATTAATAGCGAGGAGTAGGAGGTTCCAAATGATGATCGTATATATCCCTCTAATCTAATTGTCCATCCTTCGGACTATCAGGAGGATTCAGTAAAGCCAATAGAGCTAGTAGATCTACCTAGAGATGTTGTAGTGACCAGGAAGAGGCCAGCTTGGCTTCATGATACTTTGCACGATGCAGTGGGGCATGCAGCTCCCTATGATACTTTCAGGGAGAGAAAATGACCTCATATTCTCTTGAGTTACATAGAGTTATAGTTAGGAGGAGGATCAGGTGGCTCCACTAATGGTGATGAATATTCCCCCACCAACCCTTTCATCGGCGGGGTAGGAATCAATTCTTCTAGTTCTCAGAAAGCATGAATATTTAGTTCATCGTCATTCCAGTTAGCAAGACAAACCAACTCAGAAGGAGCTAGAGTTCAGAGGGATTCAGACCTCAGTATCTAGTAAGGAGGATCAAACTCCCAAGATAGTTTATAGGATATTAGACTTCAGAGGAAGAGGGAGTAGATGGCACTGGAGATTGTACTGACTCAGAAGGATTCAAGTTTCAGAGGGAGCATGCGAAATCAAAGTGATCCTGATCTCAGAGAGAGTCGTTTGGATCATAGGGAGAGCCACAGAGGGAGGTCCCCCTCAAGTTCAGGTGGGATAGATACATCTCCCAAGATTTACAGACATGTGTCATGAGTTGAGGAGGCTAGACAAAAGATTCAAAGGTAGGAGGCTTCTAGGAGATGTGAGACCTCCAGGGAGGATCCATTTGTTTCATTATGTTTTTCTATAGTGATAGAGGAGGAATTCAGTCAGGAGGACTAGGGTATGGGATTTGCCTCAATAACAGAGGGAGAAACCAATTAATCAAACTGGATAGCAGGGTTTGCTTCAGTGACAGAGGGAGTTATCCTCAGAGTTCAAAATGAAGGATCCTGGATTGATGCATTATTTCTTGGGATTAGAGGTGTGGTAGAACCAGGCAAGATATTCCTTGGACATGGGAAGTACATAGTTGATATCTTCAGCAGATTTGGTATGATGGACTGCAAGTCCATGGCTACACCTATGATGAAAAATATGAAGACGCTGAGTGATTCCTCTTCATATTTAGATTTAGTGGATCCCACTATGTACAGGTAGTTGATTGGATCATTGATGTACCTGGTTAACACCAGGCTCGATATTTTCTTTGCAGTGAGAACTGTGATCCAATTTATGGTTGAGCCAAGTCACTTCCATTGGGTTGTAGCAAAGCATGTGTTGAGATACCAACATGGTACAGTTGGATATGGTTTGTCTCAGGTGGTGAAATGAGGTTGCAAGGATATACAAATTATGATTGGTTAGTGAGTGCAATAGACAGATTGAGCACCTCGAGGTGCTACTTCAGCTTGGGACCAGTTATGATTTCCAGGATAAGCAGGAAGCAGGTTTCTATAGCAAATCGGTACAAAAAAGACAGAGCATATTGTAGCTAGTGTCGCAATTCATGAAGCAGAGTGGCTTCTGAAACTTCTTACAGGACTATTTGATCAGGAGCTTGAGATCAAATATCACTTCATCCGAGACATGATGCAGAAGGGAAAAAATGAAGCTTCAGCACATATCCATAGATGAGAAGATAGCAGACATTCTCACCAAGCCTCTGTCTAGAGAAAAGTTTGTTTACTTCAGAGGTAAGCTTGGAGTGATTCAGAATGTCTCCCTCATTGAGAGGGAGTGTTGATGTTTGAGCAGCATCGGGCATACATTCTCCTAGTATTGGCCATGGTGATTTGACCATTGGAGAATTTCCTAGGCGCAGTCTTCGAAGGAAATAAGATGAAAGTTGTTGACTGTTCTTTAGGAAAAAGCATCGGGAAGACATTCAATCACAAGGGTGTACCAGTGGTTTTTAAGTATCTAGAGAGGTAGTGGGGGACCTGGAGGGCCCATAGTGATAATAGTAGAGGCCATTCAATGTAAGGTTTTATTCTGAAAAGAAACAAAAACAAAAAACAAAAAAAAATCCCCACACTTCATGCCAAGGAAAGTGAGTTGATACCACTTGTTAAGAACCAAATACTTGCATACAAAAACACCTCAAATATTCAAATAAAAATATAGAATAAAACCACTCTTTATTATAAGAAAACCCTTAGGGTAGAACAACACCATACAATGAATCTTATTATGGAAGAGATCCTTTCGTGTTCACTTGCCTCTTCGAGGGGGCATCCTTCTATTGAGATACCGCTCCAAATACAATACTTCTCTTCATATCTCATTACATTGCTTGAACCCATTTATATAGTGCTCCAACCACCTAAGAACATTCTAGAGGAGGAACCTTCTAGAAGCAAAACCTTGTAAGAAGTTTTCTTACATTTATTATATCTAACTACCATAGTGGGCTTTATTTAATACTAGAGTGTACCTAGTCCACCTTACATTGAATGGTCTCTACTATTATCACTATGGATCATTCGAGCCCCCACTTTCTCTCTAGCTACCTAACAGTGTTCATGTTGTTCTCAAAATAATCTAGATCACACTTCCCAATATTTTAACTATGATATTGAGTTATACCATGTTTCTTCTTTAGAGATTATGACTTTGGATTTTTTGTTATAACTCTAACAATATCACCATGCCAAAAAGTAAAGTACACATTATTATATCTTATTAGTCCATGCCAAAGCAATGAGTTTTCTATTGATTTGACATTAATTTGCTTTATATTTTAATTTTTTTTGTAAAATGTAATGTTTAACTTAAGAAAATAAATATATATTTTTTGATATAGTAAAAATATTATTTTTCTCATCTCTAATTGGTTAATATATTTCAAGTCTTATTGTTGCCTTTGCGTATTTCAATATTTAAAATTAATTGCATAATCAATAACAACATATTCTAATTGGTTGTACAACATATATAGCACTTATTACACCACCACAATAAAATATTTTTTAAAATTTACATTTTTCAATATAGATCTCCCTATCGCACTCCAATTTCTTGAATTTCTATCTCTGTCTTGATCAACTGCGCGACGAAGATCTTTTGACGGCGGCCTCGGCTTTGCCACATCTCCACATGTTAATTATCCGACACCAGGAGTTGTCGCTGAGCAGACAATATATTATATATTAAAATGTATATTATATTATGACAATTAAGGGTTTACCGCGAGTTTTACGATTTTTATGCTCAACGAGAACAGTTGGAAATATAATATAAATTTAAAAATATAATTATTTATCTAGATTTTATATCTATTCAATTTTAATTTTTAAATTATAAATCTTTATTATTATAAATTAATATTATATAAATATTTTATAAATAAAATGTATATTATATTTTATAATATATATGTTAAGATAGTAAAATATTATATATATTAAAATATATATTATAAAATTTGAAATGTTTATTTTTATTTTTTATTTTTTAAATAAGATTTGCATTTTGTTTGCTTAGCTTAACTAGAAGGAAATTCAGTTTAATCCCAAAACTATATGGCAGCTACATTAAAGTAAAATCATGGTAAGATATTTTTTCCAGTACAGGTTATGAAAAATCTATAAACTATGTGTCATCATGGGGCAATAAGGCTTTCTCCATTCCTTGTGAGTCTATGTCGAATTCTTTTAAGAAGCTGATTTCTTTTAAGATTATGAAACTAGCTCATTTATTAACATATTATTCATGTTTCAAAGTAATAATCATCGTCATCATCAAAGTAATCAATAATTATGAAACTATATCGAATGAACTAAGCTAAACTGCCATTCAAAGAACAAAGAACATCCTAAAGCCAGCAAATGACCCATGCTTGGCAAAACCAAAGGGTCAAACAATGTATCATTTAAGAAGGGTTTGGTGAAATATAATATTCTCATGTTTGGTCATTGGCAAAGTGAATGAATCTCACAATCTATTCGATGGGATGTTGGGTTGTTTCGTACAATACTTTAATCCATGCAACGATGGACGTCAAAATCAGTTATGTTCCTAAGCAATTGGCTACGTAATTAGCATGACTGTGTAACAATACCATTCAGCATGATGTTTGGGGTATCTTCCAAGATGAATCGGAAAATCTTAGCAAGGAACAAAGATATTGGATATGAGCTTATCTTTGTCTAAATAATATGAAATATGAAATGCAAAATCTTTGTTTAAATAATAGCATCATGAAGCCTGAGTTTCTATGCTGACGTGTAAAAGGGTATCCATTGGAATTTCATAACGTCCACTATATAAATATGACTAGGCAATGGTGAATCCAAGCACACACGTGCATTAAGGGAACACAATTATAAGATATTGTTAAAGAATTTTATTCCATATTATTTTATGAAGACAGTTATGGAAAGATTGCACTTCAGTTCGTTAAACCAAAATACCCTAACTGTAGAACCCCCAACAAACAATATAAAATCAGTAGCAGCCAGCCAATAAAAAGAGGAAAAATTGTGAGAGAGAGGTATGCCTAGAGCACAATGAGGTTTTTCTTCTTTCGTTTATAATTCATTTTCCATTCTTTAGGTGGGGATTTGATGAAGTTGTTGGCAGCAAGGAATGTTTTGCAAAGTGACAGGAGGCAAAGCAGGGTTGAGATTGGGTTGTGTCATTGAGGTAATCAGTTTATTTGTTTAAGTCTGTTGTAATTTAAGTCTGATTTTTCAGTACAGATCAATTTGTTCTTATTATGTAGATAGTTGCATTGAGTTTCACCAGTATTGCTTCATTAAAAATTCAACTTCATTTTATTATTTGTCTTTCTTTTATGCTTGATTGTTCATTGTATGATGTAACATACCATATTGGATAATTAAATACTAAAACTCTAGTTCAAGTTTAAGAAGAGGCTTAAAAGCTTCAACAAATTCAAAAAAATGTAATCTAGATTTCATTTAAAAATAAAGACCAAACTTCTTTGGGATCTTTAAAAAAAACTTTCTTTTATGCTCTAGATTTTATTCCTAATCATGTTTTTGTTGTTTATTCTTTATTTGGTTCTAAAGAAAACAAAGAAACACAAAACATTTATTTATACATTTCATTTGTTTATTTTGTATATAGTCATTTTCTTTCTTTGGTTCGTTTTTATTTAATTTTGATTCACTAACTTTAGCATTCATTTAAAAAAAAAGGTTCATTTAATTTTGATTCACTAATTTTTTCATTTAAAAAAAGACTCATTATATTAACAAGTTTGTTATATTTTGTTTATATCATTTTTTTTAACATTTTTATTCTAATTGTTCACTAATTTTATTTAAATCATATTTTTGTTTATGAATTTAAAATAGTTCTTGTAAATATTAATTAATGTTTAAGTTTATTTCCTTTATTAAATCATTTTCACTTTAATTTTGCAAATTATTAAATCTTCCCTAATTTTTTGACATTTCATATAAATACAAATATAAAAATTGCAAAGTTACAAAAAATTTAATAGTTTAAAAGAAAATTCATTTTATTATCTTCTTTAAGGTTTTCTTGTGGACACCTAACTAGTTAGTTTAGATAGTTTAACTTTATTTTTTAAGATTTATTTGTTTTTTGTAATTTCAAACCAACTTTTTTTTTAATTTACAAAAGCAAATAAAAAATTATATAAATTATAAAACACAACAAAAATCAAATATTGCAATATGATAAATACAAGATTCATGCTTACACTTCTATGTTGTTAGGGTATAATGTGATTTATTTATATGCTATAAAATAGGGTGATCATTCCTACATCTTCTTGGTTTAGCCGACCAAGAGGTTGAGATGTTGGTGTTGGGAACTCTCTAGTCCCTCTTGGTTTAGCCGACCAAGAGGTCGGGATGTTGGTGTTGGGAAATATCTAGTCCCTCGGCATCAACACGTGGATCCTAAGAAAATTGAAGCTATGAATAATTGGCCTCGCCCTAAAACTCTTAAAAAATTGCATGGTTTCCTACGTTTAACGGGTTATTATCGCAAGTTAGTTTATAATTATGGAAAAAATTGTGGCTCCCCTCATAGCTCTTCTTAAAAGGAATGTTTTCAATTGGACTCCAGCAGCTGAGTAATGTTTCCAAGCCTTGAAAGAAGCTATGTGCACTACTCATGTCTTGGCACTACCTGACTTCACCAAGACCTTTGTTCTAAAATGTGATGCATCAGGGAGAGGCATCGGGGAAGTCCTCATGCAAGAAGGTCAACCTTTGGCTTTCACCAGCAAACAGTTGAAGGTGTGGCATTTGGACCAATCAATCTATGAAAAGGAAATGTTGGCTATTTTTCATGCAGTGGATCTCCGGCACCCTTATCTCTTAGGGAAACGCTTCCAAATTAAAATATATCATCAAAGCCTCAAGTATTTCCTAGAACAATGGATTTCATCCCCAAAGTAACAAAAAGGGTGACCAAGTTTTTTGGGTATGATTATGAGATAATTTACAAGGGAAAAAATGTGGTGGTTAATTCCCTTTCCCGACAATATGAAGAAGAAAGGTCTCTCTTTTCCCTCTCCTTCATTGTCACAGATTGACTTCAAGTTGTTCGCCAAGAATGGTGGCACAACCCCAAACTCTCCAACCTAATCCAAGAATTGCAATAGGATCCTCAAGCTTCTCCATGGTACTCTTGGCACAATGAAGCGCTTCGCTATAAAGTTCATTTGTATTTAAGCAAACAATCGACCCTTAAATCCATGTTTCTCTCTAAGTTTCATGCTTCACATACAGCTGGGCATTCAGGTTTTTCCAAAACTAATGAATAGGGCAAACATTTTTATTTTTTTTTTACAGTATGAAATAGGACATCCACACCTTTATGGTCAAATGTGATACATGTCAACGCAACAAAGGAGAGACTATCAAAATTTCTGGCACGCTCCAAAGGCTTCTGCTTCCACCTACTATTTGGATAGATATTTCTATGGATTTCGTTGTTGGCTTACCTAAATCAGGAAATAAGTCAGTCATCATGGTTGTCGTGGATCGTCTTTCTGAATATGTTCATTTATGTTCTCTTCAACACCCAGTCACAGCCTCCATAGTGGCTCAATATTTTATGGATAATATCTTCAAACTCCATGGCATGCCTCATTCTATTGTTTTTTACAGTGATCCAAATTTAACCAGCAATTTCTGGAAAGAGTTATTCAAGCTCCAGGGAATCCAATTACATCTCAGTACTTCTTATCATCCCCAGACTAATGGCCAAACTGAAGTAGTCAACAAGTGTTTGGAAATATATTTGAGGTGTTGTGCGTCAGATAGAAAAAATAAGTGGGTTCAGTGGTTACCCCTCACTAAATGGTGGTACAACACCTCTTACCATATTTTCACTCGCATGAATCCCTTTGAATCAGTCTATGGATAAATTCCACCATCAGTTATTCCATACATGTCATGTGTCTCCAAGGTTTAGAAGGTTGACCACAATCTGACAGTTTGCACGACCATTCTCTGTACTCTCAAAGAAAATTTGGTCATGGCTTAGAACCACATGAAGAAACATGCACATTACGGTCATTTTGAATGTCAATTTGCTAAAGGGGACCAGGTTTTTCTCCATCTAAAATCATACAAGAAAACTTCACTCAAAACCCAGCACTGTTAGAAACTCACCCCCAAATTTTATGGTTCTTATACTATTCTCGAACGGGTGGGGTCAGTGGCCTACCGGTTAGCCTTTCCCAGTCACTCTAAGATAAATCTTTTTTTTCATGTCTCCTTCCTGAAGAAATTGATTGGCACTAAATTCCATACCTAGACCAGTCTACCATACTTAGATAAATAAGGTTCCATTTGGTTGCAGCCACAAGCAATATTGGACCAGCGCGAGCATTGTCTCCGTCAGCGCACCATCAAGGAATTTTTAGTTCAATGGAAGGATACTCCACTAGAATATGCCACCTCAGAGTCGAATACTATTATGCAGCAATTTCCTCATCTTAAGCCTTGAGGACAAGGCTCTTTTTCAAGGGGGGAATGTTAGGTACCTAACCTCCCTAAACCCTCACGTAGGTAGAATAATATTTTCCATGTAATAAAGGTTGATATTAATAATTAAGGCCTAGTTAATAATGTGAACAAGTCTAATGTAAGATGACTTAATAAAATCTTTCGCTTCTAGAAATATCTTCCTCTATATTGTTCTTTTGAAGATAGATTTGTTAGAAAAACAGGATCGCGAAGCAATAAAATAAAACAAATGTGGAAATAAAACACAGAAGATACAAAATAAAATAGAGACACAGATAAACGTGGTTCACCCAGTGTGGTTTATGTCCACTAGAGAAATTTCCAGGTCCTTCTGTATTATTATCCAGCAAAATGAAGGGATACAACCTACAGCACACCCATTGTAACTTCATCTTCTTTCTATCACAGTATCCTCTCTTAGAATACAATATTCACAATAATACATATCCACAATACAATTTCTTCATAAGAGACGGTTTCCTTCTAGGGAAAAAAACCCTAAAATAACTTATGTTGTCAGATCTTGTTATAAATCTAAAATGCACCACACAGGCTTACCTGGCCTCAGGCCAACTCATGTCTCTTCCTTGCCAAAGCCATGCTGAATAAAACCTTGCAAAACCACTCAAAACAAGTAACCCGCGCCCTAACCTAGCATTGGGCGCCGTGGAACGCTTGCTGGCCTTCTACTGCACGCGTTGGACCGCGGGCTAACCCACTACAGCCCGCGGTTACCTAACAAAGCAAAAAATCAGGAAAGTTTCTGCCAGGATGAAAGGCTTTGGGTCAGTTAACTGGAACTCCCCGCCATGCATGGCCGAGAGTTCGTCTAAAACCCTAGCTCCTTTTAGCCTATAAAAGAAGGGGTAGGGGTACTATTCAAAGGAGGAAAATCATAGCAAAGAAACTCTGCCCAATTGCCGAATCCGTTTTGTCCCAACCCTTTAGCCTTTCCTCAAGCTTTAGGAGAATTCAAGCAAAGCAGTTGGAGGACAAAGAAGAGGAGGAGCCCAAGATCAGGATCGAGGAACGGTGGTTGGTCTCAGTAATCATTGTAAGTTGGTTCCTATTGAGATTAATAAAAAGATGTTTTTCCCGTCCCAAATACATGAGTCTTATATGTTTTATGTGATTTGTGTTTAATCTCTAACCCTCTAGTAGAACAATAGCATGCATGCGTAGTTTTGTCTTGATTGCAGGATCGATTTTTGGAAGGAGCAGCCACATAAGCAAGGAGATAAAGCTCAACGGAGGATCTACACCAACCGTGGATAAAGAGGTTAGTTGGTTCTTCCCTTGTTTGCTTGTGAAAAAGGGTTTTAGGTTGGGGTAGAAGGTTAAAAGTTATTTTCTGAAGGGTCATGATCTGCATGCAAGTTTAAGCCCTAGCTTGTTAGTCCGTAGGGTAGAATACCCCACAACAGAATTGGCAACTCCACTAGGGATATTTTACTCTTAGGGTTTCCGGATTTCATTAGAGGTTCTTGGGTAGTTCAAAGAAGTTGAGTCTCTATTTCTTTGTTTATTTTGTTGCCTGTTAGGTCAATGCTAGCAGGGAACCTGGTTATCAATACCATTTTTCCTTGATTGACGCTTGACATTTATTCTCGGGACACACAGAGGTACCCGCGGCCTGCAGAAGCCCTACCCGCGGGTAACCCGCGCCCTAACCTTATACAGCCCACGGTTGACCTCTTACTGTGGTGGTTTCAGTAGCGTGTAGAGCCCAAGAAGATTAAGAGGCAGTCTCCTCTTCCCTATCAGAATTTTACCTTCTCAGGGGGCTTTCTGGATCCTGTCTGGGTCTTGATTGGTTTACTGTCTTGCTTTCAGTTTGCCTTATTGTTTTGACTGTTCTTTGCATTTGTTTTCTTTTTTGCAAATTTTTCTTTTCTGTCGAAGTGGAAGCATCCAAGCCTTTAGGAGACCCTGGTTGTCAATACCAGAGTCCTTTTTCAGGTCTGGGCTGCCTGTGTTTAATTTTTTCTCAGATTTTATACCTACCCGCGGGCTGATTCAGTTCTGAGCGCGGGTACCCGCGTGTTGTTATAGCTCAGCACGCAATTGACCGCGTGTTGTCTCGGTGACAGTCGCGGGTCTGTCTGGTTGCTTTTCAGCCTGGGTGGGGCAGTCATCCCCTCCTGTGGTGAGAAGTGCTCCTTTTAGGGTTTGGAGTCTGGGGCTGCACAGTCAACAGGTTAGGGCATATTAACCTTAGCCTGTGTTTGTTAGTTGATGTTTTGATAGAAAAGACAAAAAAAAAAATATTTGTTTTATGGTTTTTAGGCAAGTGTTAGAATTGGTGTTGTTGTGATTGCTTTGTTGCATTTTTGTGCTCTGATTCTGTTTGCGATCTGCGCTTTAAGCCAGAGTTTTCTTTTTATTCTCTTGGTTTTGTTCTTGTCATCATTTTTCCTTGTTGTGTTATTTTACAACGAAATAAAAAACAATTTCTTGTTTCATTTTCTTCTTGGTTTGAAGATTGTGTTGTTGCATCAGTAGCTAGGAAAGAAGTCTTTTTGCATAAGTTTTTGCAGTGCATGTCAAGTATAAGTAGCTCGCAGATCTGAGTGAAAGTCCTTTGTATTTACTGCATGAAATCTTGGTAAATTTGAAAAATAAAAAGAAGTCTTTTTGTTGAAAAGTTGTTGGTTTTGCATTTTAGTAAAAGTTTGTTTCCAAGCATTTTTGTTCAATTTGCTTTGAGTCTTTTTACACACCATCAGTTTCACTTTCGTACCTTGTGACTTAAAAATCCCATTAAAAGAAACGCTAATTAAAATCAAATAGACTTTTCTGTTTGTAGGGTGCATACACTAGCTCAGGAATAGGGCCTTGGAATAGGTTGGAGAGTAAATTCTCCAAGGCCACCCAAACCAAACATTGGAGTCTGTCAATAAGGAGTGTAGAAGTCCAGTTACGGAAAGTTATCCGGGACCCCCCTCTAACACAGGGGCTAAACACGAGGTCGCGTAAGGAAAGGCAGCGGAGATAACCCCTCCAAAGCTGGACCGAGCGTTGTGGAGAACACATATCGAGGATTTGTTAAGGGATTCCGTCGTTTGCATTTGCCATGGAGCTTCGTGGGTCTTGAATCCATTCAAGGTCCTCAGTTGTCTTCCGGACCATTTGCTCTCGATACCCATGACAGGTTTCAGGCTTGATACCCTGCTCATTGTGGTCTACCCGACTGCCGACTTTACCCGCCTGGTGACTGTTCACGTGCTGGCAAACTAGTTGCCAATCTTTTCTAGGGACATACACAGGTGACTAGMGGGGTAAACCGCGGTACCTAGGACGGACATCAGACCAACGCTTTGCAGAGTATACCCGGAGGGTGCTTCCGCATTCGAGTTGCACTTGCACCGGTAAGTTGCTCTAGTGTTGGTTGTTGTAACTGTTCTTCCTACTAGTTTAGTGCTTGCTTGATTTATCTTCTAGGGGCTTTCTTTTAGGGCGTGTTACTATTTGATCGTGTAGAATTCCTTAGCGTGTCATGAATATTCTCACACTGTGGAGGATTCGGAGCTCCGTCGGTCACGAAGGCTTCTGGGCCTGCCGCCGGTTATACTGGAGCCACCCCCGCCACCATTGAGGCGGAAGCTAGACCATCAAGGGTCTTTCGAAGCAACCGGGGCTTTTGAGCCCGAAAAACACCCCGAGGAATCGACCGCCAATATTGGATTGGTTGAGACCTCAAACAATGATACTTGGTCGGATATTATTGTGCCAATTCAATTCTACGAACGCCTGTCAGTGCCTAACCCAGTTATGGAACAAAACTCTGTTACTTCCTCTGGGACTTCTTCCATTCCCATCACTGTTGCTACCACAGGAGAAGCTTCTCCTAACTTGCCTTTGTTGACGGTCCGGGCCACCATGGTCTCGGCCGCAACTGCGTCGCACAGTGGACCGATCCCATCTATCGTGGCGGTCACACAACCTTACACACCTAGTGCGACAGGCGCTCCGTTTTCATACGGTATGCCTAGTTCAGGTACTAGTCCTGTACTCACTTCTTCCATTTCACAGAATTTGGGTCTGGGGGCAGGGATCTCAAATGCTTCTCTGCAAGGTCATCTTGGGGGCAGTACTGTCCCTTTTAATGCTTTTCCTTACGCTGGAGGTCATATTCCTCCTTCGTCCCCGTCACTTGGTGGATTGCATCAGCAGTCCGCCGGGCCAACTACACACACGATTCTATTTGGAGCCAGGAGTCAAGGAATGCCTGCGCAAACTCTGTCGGTAGGTTCATCACCATTTGTTTGGAACGGGACGTTTGGTAATAACACTTTCGCATCTATTGCTTTCCCATCAGGGGGCACACCCATTTTTGGACAGTCTACGTCGGCATAGGGTACTATTCCTGCGCTGGGGGAACACATACCGGGACCTTGGAACTCAGGACAAGGATCCGTTCTGTCATCTGGAATGTCATTCTGGGGCAATTATTTCCACAGTCAATGGAACCCCGGACAGACCTCCATGCCTCTCCCCTCGGGACCGGCATGGGGGAATCCTTCCCAAAGTCCGTCAAATACGATGAACGCCCAACATCCTATGTCCTTCATGGGGAATCAGCAAATGATGTCTCCTCAAATGAAAAACCCTTACGCTGGTCAGGGCCATGGTTCCTACCCGAACCCGGGCCAGCAGCCAAACTTTTCCTGGCAACCTGGTGCTAGTCAAACCCCAGGACCCTTTTATCCCGGCTATCAGCAGCAACCTAAACTACCTTTTTTGGCGATGCTACACTTGCCAGATTTAACACGTTTTTTGAATGATCCCATCTGTCACGATCTGCATTGGCCTCCTATTCCGACGAAGTTTCCTTCAGACATCCCAAAGTTTGAGGCCAATCCTAATGAAGATCTGGGTGATCACGTGACTACTTTCCACTTGTGGTGTTCATCTAACTCACTGAAAGATGACTCCGTCCAGTTGCGATTGTTTCAACGCACCCTTATCGGGAGTGCCGCGAAATGGTACATAGAGCTTGATCGTTCACGATATTCCTCTTTTGGCGAACTGGCAATGGCCTTCCTTAACCATTTCCAGTTACCTGTGAGATACGACGCCGGCACAGAATTGCTAGCCAATTTCGAACAGACGTCAGCGGACCATATGTCGGATCATATTCAAGAGTGGCGACGCTGAAAGAGTCTTATCAAAGTACCCGTCCCACCAGCATTCCTGCTTGAGTGGTTCCTTAAGTCTTTAGTTTCGTAGTTATCCAAAGACGTCGCAACTTCAGGGGTTTTCTCCGAGGAAGATGCCATCACGAGGGCTCAACAGTTTGAGCTCTATTCTCAGTCTGTTCTATTGTACACCATCCTGTCAAATGCACCACGATCGATTTTGGATAAAACCAGACAGAGAGCCGGACCACACGCCGATGGCATCGTTGGTTCGGCACAAACCAAGCCCGCTGAGCAATTGACAAAACAATTGCAGCAGTTATCTAT
>JASDQU010100367.1:296913-307047 GCA_032191745.1 Picea mariana
GTGCATCATCACCCAAATGAACCTGTCCAAAATCACCTTGAACATAATCTAGAAAATGTTTCCTATGGGGTGTGGCATGAAATGAAGCCCCTAAATCTACTACCCAAGACTCAGAAATATTATCTACAGAAAGAATCAAAGCATCTTGTAACACATCACCTGTTACATTTGCTTCTTGATTTTTCTCTTGTTGTCCATCTCTTTGTTTCTTTGGAGCTCTGTAGTATTTCTTCAGATGTCCTTTCTTCCCATAGTTCTAGCACTATATTTTTCCTAGTCTTGATTTGGATCTTCCCTTCCTTGAATTCTCACGGTTCCCTGAGTTCTTTCCTCTATCCTTTTGTCTTCCCCTATTATCCATGTTTAACGCATTACCTCATGTCTCAACTGTGCTTTTCCATCGCATTTCCTTGATAATGATAACATCAACAACATCATCAAATTTTAGAGTGTTTGAACCATAGACAAAGTTACTTACAGCCATGACCAAGCCATTCCATCTTTCTAGAAATGGGCACAAGATTAGAAGAGCCTTGACCTCATCATCAAATTCCACTTTTACAAAACTTAACTCATTAGTAACCTTATTAAATCCATTTAAATGATCTGCAACAGACCCGCCTTCTAACATATTCATATTAAGTAATCGCCTCATTAAAAATACCTTATTGGACATCGAGGGTTTTTCATACAGTTTATAAAATGCATGCATCATCTCCTTCATTGTATTTTCTTTTGAAATATTGAAATCCATTGACGTTGTCAGGATTAGTCATATCGTTCCTAGTGCCTTTTTGTCGAGAAGCTCCCATTCTTCATCCTTCATGGTCATCAACTTCTTTGTTATTCCATCCAATGGTAGTAATAGATCCTTCTAATATAAATAATCTTCCATATGCATCTTCCATAACTGGTAGTTTTGGTCGTTAAATTTCTCGACCCTAAACTTTCCATCTTCTACCATTTCTCCCACTCGAACCAGAAACCCTCTTTTCCTATGAGTTACCTTTCACTTTGATACTAGTTGTTAGAAAAACAAGATTGTGGAGAAATAAAATAAAAAAAAATGAGGAAATAAAACATAGAAGATACACAATAAAATAGACACACACACGCACACACACACACACACACACACACACACACACACACACATATATATATATATATTTGGTTCACCCAATGTGGCCTACATCCACCAGATAAATTGTCAGGTCCTTCCTTATTGTTATCCAGCAAAACGAAGGGATACAACCTACAGCACACCTGTTGTAACTTCCTCTTCTTTCTCTCATAGTCTCCTCTCTCATAATACAATATTCACAATAATACACAACCGTAATAAAATTTCCTCATAAGAGAGGGTTTCCTTCTAGGGAAAAAAAACCCTAAAATAACTTCTACCGCCAAATCTGTGACCTTATAATGAATGATCCAGATTGACTACGAAAATAAAATATTTTACAAAGAAAATTTTCCCAAAATTTCGCTTCGGGGGCGCTTCCCCTGAATCCCCTGCCAGGGGGCTACAAAAATTGTCGTTTCCCACCTTGGGGCCCCCTGGAGACAGTTGTGGGGGGGTAATCCCCCCCACACCCCCTCATTAAGGAATGGGGTCCAAGGAAGGTTGAAACAAACCTCTGAATCAGGAAGATAATCAGGATCCACAACCAACAAGATTAAGTATAAATAGGAGTAGAATGCATGAGAAAGCTTTGTCTTCTGAATTATTGTAATAGAGTGTTTCTATGTTGGAGGTTTCCCCCTCGAAGAGGCAAGTGAACATTGTTTTCTATCAATAAAGGTATCATTTTTGGTATTGTGGTTCTCTACATTTTTGTTATTTTGCTGGTATTTTTTGTAGTATTTATGTTTTTTTCTTATTAAAATAGATCTGGTACCTAATAGTTTCATTCAGGGATGATTTTAAGGATGGAAATTTATTTTAAAATGTAGAAACCTTAGTGAATCTTACTAATCCTTCATATTCCAACTGTAAAATGTTTGGTGATATTTTTGTAAAAAAAATCTAATTTCTAAGGATTTGATATAGTTTGTATAAAATTTTGGCGATTTTTAAGGTAAAATAATTTTATCCTATAAAATTTGGGCGAATAATTTTTAGAATAGCAAAACTTTTTTTGGGAAAAACCATGGAAAATTAGACCATGAGTGAAATTTATCCCCTAAAATCATCCATGGTTTCATCCTCCAAACATGGGAAGAAGCCATATAATATGACCTATTAACCAATCTAGTCAACCGGTATCATGCATGAGCATCCACCCATCCTAGTGAAATGTGGACATGAAGTCCAACTATGGCCTTTCCTTAATCCAGATTTTTATTTCTTCTTGGGATCCATGTCTTCATTGCACTACTTTGATATCTCCGTGCATTTATTTTAGTCCTCCATGTGCCTCCATACTATTTTCCTCTCCAGTTCCATGTTGATCCATAGTAAGTTTGTTGATGCTCATACCCTTGTCCTGAAGACTATTGTTTCTATGTGTGGTGTGGGTGGCGATATAAAACAACATTAACTATTGATTCTTCTTTCTTTGACTCTTCAACATGTGGTTTTGTAGACTATTCTTCATGTTTATGCCTTTCCTTCATCTTTTCTTCAATTTATTTTGGAGGCTCCTCTTTTGATTCAACCTTGGACTCTTCATCAAATGTGGCATCAGGCACTACAATTTGTTTCCTTGCAAGGAATTGTTCATGTGCCACCTTGGGCCCTTCCTACTTAATAAGAGAAATATCCTACAATTTAATTTTCTTTTTCTTATACCAGAGCTTCAAAAATTTCTTTTGAAAATTAATATTAATCGTACTGACTAAGTCCATCCAAGCATATCCCAAAATAATATCCACATCATCCATATCTATAGAATAAAAATCTCAATGCAACACATATTTATCCAGGGTAATCTTAGAATATTTAAAAATTTGAATATTTTCACCTCAAGCCTCTGTGCTTTTAATACTCTTTGTGAGTAATTGAAATATTTTGTCCAAATTAACATTGATGAGATTATTCTTGCAACTAGAGTTAATAGAAATAATTACCTTCTCTTATTGAATACATTCGTGAACTTGTAATATGAATTTTTCATATTAAAAAAATCCTTGGTGATATTCTAATCCTTCTTCAAAACATGAGACCACTTGTCTAAAAATAAATTTTCATATTCTTCATCAGAAAGTGCCTTCTCCTTGTCAGTGCTAAGTGAATTCCACCAAGTGTTTACATCACCTTTTAATTCTATGCATGTCAATATTGTCCACAAATTTCACCCTATTGACGGGTGATTAAATTAACATATTTGTAGCACTCATCCAATACTTTTTGTACATCATTTTTCCCATTTCCATTCCATATTAATACCATTTTCATCCACAATGATGCATTTTTTTTCAAGGTATAAGTATTCTCTCAACATGCCATTTCAATACATATTCTTATGCATTTTCAGGAGATTGTCACCTTTTTTGCTAACAGTGGTATACAAGAACAAGGATTCACAAGTACCTTCCAAACACAAGAGATACAATTCATGAGCATGAGCTATTTCAACTCCCTATTCGAGTGTAGCTAATGCAACTCTAGTCGGAGTTTCCACTCTCGTTGTTGCAACTCTCGTTGCTACAACTCTCAATGATGCAACTCTCGTTGTTACAAATCTCAATGTTGTGACTCTCACTGTGTTGCAACTCTTACCTCATTTTTGTTGCAACTCTTAGTGTGATACAAGTGGATATTGGTGGCCACCCACATATTCCATCTAGCTCAAAACAGTTTCTTGGCAAGTTACTATTTTTAACGGTTTTTCAGGTCCTAAACTTTTGGGGTCATTTTGAGGGCCTAAACGATGTTTGTTTGTTATCGGTCACCTCAATAATTTTCAAAAGAATCATTGATCTTATGAAATGAATCTCCTCTTCAATACCTTTCAAACGAGCTAGCAGGAGCCCCAAACGGAGATCGTATGCCAAAGTTACACCCACAGGAATTTGATACACCAAACTACCCAAAACGGGGTCCACAAACCTGTTGGCTTTTCATCTTCTGGGGTTAGGTTTTTGGATTTTATTTATGTTAATAAGGCCTCTAGATAATCATTGTAAACATCACCATATTATTTCGAATGAGCGTAGCCATCACATCTCTTCTTAGAGATAAGATGCCACCATTATAGAGAGTCATTCACTCTGTAATTTAACAGTTTTTGTACATTCTCTCATTAATAAAAAGTGTGCATTACTGTACCTTTGTCTTTATTGAAATATTTATGTGTATCTCGTAATATCTTTGTATATTTCATTGTTATATCTCTACCTTCATTTCCTTCTAAAAAATAATCTGGATCAGTGGTATCAGAGCAGGCTTCTCTTGATCATTTTTCAGTGCATGTCCCCGACAAGGTCCAAGTATAGCAAGTTGGGTCTCGAGTTTATCTCTCTTGAGGAAAATCTCTCTCACACAACCAAGAAACCCTCCATGGAAAAAGAAAATAAAAATGACAGAGTAGAAGATTCTATTAATCTATTGCTTGAGCAAGCTCTCATGTGACAGAGGGACGAAATGATGGAGAATTTTACCCACATCCTTCAATGTCTGTTGATAACATCAGATGTGTCTTCATCAAAAATCCACTTTGGAGGCACCTCTCCTTTCAAGGTACAATTTAATTTTGATATTCCCATATTTTAAGGTCAAATAGATGTGGATGCCCTAGATAAACGGTTAAATCTGCTAGAAGTTTATTTCTTTGTTCACAATTTTTCCGACAGGGAAAAGATCACCTTCGCACTCCTTAAGGCTCTCCCCCATGTCAAACATTGGTGGGAAACTTACTAGGAGAAAAGTTCCATGGAGGAGTCTGGAATATATGGGGTCAAGGCCACTTGGGATTCTTTTATGGATGTGGTCAAGGAATAGTATTACCTTGTTGGTAACTATGACGACCAATACATGAGATGGACCACACTATGGCAAGATAGGGGCCAAACAGTGTCGGAGTTCAAAAATACTTTCCATACCTTGCGCACCAAGTTGAGTATCAAAGACTCCAAGAAACATATCATTCTGAAATACTGCAGGGCTTTGCATAGGTACATCCAAACCGAAATGGATTTTCTGGACATCTCATCATTGCGAACTTCCTATCGATATGTTGTCAAAATCAAGCAGAAATTTAGGCACCAAAACAACATGGAGTTTGGGTCTGCAAATATGAAACAACCAAAGTATGGTAAAGACGACCCTAACAACCAGCCTGCAAAAAACCATTCCAAGCCACAGGAAAATAAGGGTAACAAAAAGATGAAGGACACTAGAAAGTGGTACAATTTCCACAAAATCCCCTGGCACAATACTGATTAATGTTGTTCAAAACAATCATTGGTGGTCAAGATCAAAGAAAAGGAGTCAAACCCTGATTCGGAATCTAATTCAAAAAATAATGGGAGAAGATAGATCATCAACGCAAACCCCACTGCTACTGACGCAACCGCAACAATTCAACTAGAAGAACCAGTAGATCCTGAAGAGGGGGAGTGCATTTTCCATTCACATATGTGGGTGAAGGGGACCCCGCTACATTTTATTGTTGACAACAGAAGCCAAAAGAACCTCATCTCAGCAGAGGTCGTCAAACAGTTGGGATTGTCGACAACACCACACCCGCAACCATACAACATCGGGTGGCTTCACCAAGGATGAGATATATGTGTCATCCAACAGTGTCTCTTGTCATATGACATCAATCCCTTCAAGGATGATGTATTATGTGATGTTTCCCCATTGGATGTCTGTGATGTTATTTTGGGCCAGCCATATATGTGGAAGCGCCATGTTATTTATGAGTCTTGACCCCGTAGTGTCATTGTTACTCTGGGGGGTCATATATACAAGATACATGACTATTGTCCCACCTAAACAGTGTCTCAAAGTAATATCTCATACTACAACATTCATCCTCTTCACAATCTGTTCAACATGTGAACATAAGGACACTACAACCAATGTAGCCTCATTCCAAGCACCTTTTATCCAGCAGAAGAAGGTCGACAAGATTGAAGCAAAGCACAAATTTTCCTTTTTCACATAGTCATCTCATATATCCAGACTAGTTAAAATTTTCCAACTCTTCCAACATCAAGTTATTGAAAACCTCCCACAAGCCATGCAGCACAACTTCTCCAGTAAGGCAAGTAGCTCATCAAGGTTCAGACTCAGCAAACGCTTCCCCCTCTCCCTCGAGAACTCAACACAATGGAGACAATTTATTCTGAAGGAGGGAGAATTGATCTAGGTGGATATTGGTGACCACCCACCTATTCCAGTTGGCTCAAAACAATTTCTTGACAATTTACTATTTTTAGCAGTTTTTCAGGTCCTAAACTTCCAGGGTCATTTTGAGGGCCTAAATGATGCTTTTTCATGATCGTTCACCTCAATCAACCTTGAGGAAATAATTTATCCCGTGAAATGAAGCTCCTCGTCAATACCTTTCCAACAATCTATTGTTTGCCCCAAACAAATATCGTATGCCAAAGTTACGCCCTCAAGATGTTGATACACCAAACTACCCAAAACAGGGTCCACAAATTTGTTGGCTTTTCATCTTCCGGGGTTAGAGTTTTGGATTTTGTTTATGTTAAAAAGGGCTCTAGAGCCTCATTGTAAACATCATCATCTTCTTTCAAATGAGCGTATCCATCACATCTCTTCTCATAGATAAGATTCCACCATTCTAGTAAGTCATTCACTATGTAATTTTATAGTTTATGTACATTCTCTCATTTTTATAAATTGTGCATTATTGTACCTCTGTGTTTATTGCAATATTTTTGTGTATATCACAATATCTCTGTATATTTCATTGTTATATCTCTACCTTCATTTAGTTCTCAAAAATAATTCGGATCACGGTGTTGCAACTCTAATATAGGTGTTTTAACTATGTGCCTGTTGTAACTACTCATCGATCAACCACACAACTATCATCCGGGGATCATCTAGCTAGTCAACAACCACGGAAGAACATGACAAGGGAAATTTGGCACTAGAAATGAATGGATGACTCAGCTACCACTTGTCATATGGCTTATTTAGTCAACATGCACTTAATTTTCTCCATCTTTTGGACAAAACATTGTAACAAGATGAGACAGCCTGATTCTCGTGGTTTTCCATCAATTCTCTTAGTTAATTTATGAAGAAACCACTGTGTAAAAAAAAATTCTCTCTTTGACCCAAGGGAGAAAAAAGAAGAAGAAAGTTCATGAATAGAATTGTATTGATCTACACATTTTTGTTTAATATAAAGTTGCACTTCCTTCATATCCAACTAATGGTTTGTTGAGAATTTAATCACCCTACTATGTTCATAGACCAATACCTCGTCTAAGGAGGTAGGGCCCCCTCCTGAGCTCGGTATTTTTTGTATCTTATGTATTTTGTAGAAGTAGTTGTAGCATCTTTTCTATATTTTTATTTATTTCCAGCAATTCCTCTTTTAACATCTTGTTACAACTCTAGTGATCTTCATTACTGTAACTCATGATTGTTGTAACTCGATATTAACATTGCATGGTATTTTTTTTTTATTAATGAGTGATTAGTTGTAGCATCTCTTATTCATTTTCATTTTTTTCCAGAAATTTCTCTATTTAACACTTTGTTGTAACTTTAATATTTCCCTTGTTGTGATTCCATTTGTTGTAACTCCTATTGTTGCAAGTTGAAACTTTGCATAACATCATTTAGCTTTCTAGTTAACAATTGTGTGGTTTGCAGTTTGCGATAGTTTATATCCTTTTTTTACAAGCACAGTAAGGTTTGATTTCTATAGATTGAGGTTTGTTGCATCTCATTACATGAGCCGTAAAATAGCTATCACATTAATCAAGATCATTCTAATACATAAACAAGTCACCATTAATTTCCTGCAAGTGTGATTTAATTTCCTGCAAGTGTGCCCTTTACTTTTTTGTAAGTGTGATTTACTTCCCTACAAGTATGAATTTTACTTTCCTGCACGAACGATTTACTTTTCCGCAAGTGTGATCTACTATCCTGCAAGAGTGATTTCATTTTCCACAAGTGTGATTTGCTTTCCTGCAAGAGTGATTTACTTTATTGTAAGTGTGACATTTACTTTCCCACAAAAGTGTGTTTCCATTCCTTGAAGTGCATATTTGATTATAAGAAGTAGTGTGGTTTAATTTGGTGAATTGTTAAAGAATATTTGTATCTTGTCTTGTGACATTCATTTGAAAATACTACAACTCATTGGAAATTATAGCATTACACTTGCATATACGGTGCACAACAACTCGTAAGTTCAATATGACCTCAGATTGATAATTAAATGCATAACCCTTCAGTTGCTTACTAATTTAATTAAGAAGTGATTGAAAATTCTATCATTTTTGGCATCATTGTCGAGGATCTATCTACAATATAGTTGTTGTTTTGTTTTCATTTGGATTTTCATTACAATAAGATTGAATGATGTAATTTCTTTTCAGCAATTTGTAGAATTTTTTTATAATATTTTATATTCACATAGTTAGGGATCAAAAAGGTAGATTCATTAGTTCATCCAAAAATCCTTATAAAGTTATTTGTTACCTACAACAAGTTCCCTTGCCAAAAGGAGACCTGAGTCCTCCACTCAAGAATCTAAGACTGTACAAACTTATGAACAAACATAAATTTCACTCTCAAAAGATCTGATCAATGAACAATACCACTCTGAGGAGTTCATATTTCCTAACTCTCTGGAAGCACCTTCTAAAGTAGAAGGTAGTTGTTGGTCTCCATTTTTTATCATGTTTTTGCCTATACTATATCAAAAAGACCTCTATCTCTATACCCAGTACCACCCCTTTTGGCTTTTTTTTGATATAATTGACATCTCCCTACCGCTCAATGGGGCTACTTAAGGTATATTTACGTTTCAAGCTATTCTTATGCATTTTGATGCTTTAAATTGATATTGCAACTAATGTCGCTTGGGTTAGGTACCACTTCTATTTTTGGAACAGGATTGCCAGTACCAGGTACCAGCTCATACCCCGTGAAGATACCAATGAAGACGCTCAAGAGCTGTGCGTTATGGTCAGAATGGGAGACAGAGAGATTCACATGACAGATGGAATCATCGCTCATACGATGATTGAAGGAACAATGATAGACTGAGTCGTTACTATTTCATGGTTCACACTTCGTGACACTACGTGTCACGAAGATGTGAAGAATGTTTTAAACTTGATTCCAAGCTATTTTCGGATCGGGGATCCGTTTGTATTTATGTATTTTTCTTTAGACTGTTATGAGGAGGATATATATATAACCAGGAGGTCACTCCTAAGACGGTTGGATTATGTGATATCGTAAACACACATTTCTGAATACAAACGGCTGTGCGTTATGTTATTGCCCTGTTATACGATTTGAGCTATTTCTCTATTAATGGAACGTGAAGTATACACAGTGATTGCATAGAATGATATAGTTGGTTCTGGTTATTCTTAACAGCGTTTGTGCCATTTGGTTGGGCCTGCCAAACAGGTGCAATTCGCTGCTTTACTCTGTCATAGATTTAGTTGTTTCAGTGTGTTAGTGTTTGCTTACATGATAGCTTAAAGTTTCAGAATTAACACGTTCAAAATTGTGTTTATTTATTCAATCGAATCGTTCCAGCATATTTTTATCTTTTACGTTGATGAGTATTGAACGCACGACTGATGCCTGTAGGGTTTGGAACTTGAACTATGTTTGATTAGTCTCTGGTTTTCAATTCGAATATCACTTAGAATTGGAATGAACTTTGCTTTGTCAGATAGTTAGTTACCCTGCTTAGTTAGGATAGTTAGTTTGCAGTTAAATTAGAGGAAGCTTCCAGTACCAGTAGGGTAAGTAGAGTAGTTCTTTATCTTTCCTGTAGACAGAATTAGATTTGTTTTCAATGTTTAGATTAAAATAGTTTTAGGAAATACTTTTTTGTCATGGCTTGAATCGAAATGGTGATGATAGATGATTAAAAGTAGTGGTGGAATAATCTTGTGAAATCACACTTCTGCATGGAAATAGAAGCACCAGCATTTAAAGCATAGGAT
>JASDQU010100367.1:311697-322715 GCA_032191745.1 Picea mariana
AGCACCAGCATTTAAAGCATAGGATTGTTTTCTGTTAATGACTTAAATAGGAAATGTTGAGTTTCAGGATAATCATTAGGATTCAAGTTCTCAGAGTGAGTTTGTGTTTTCTTCTAAGGATAGCATTCAGATAGAGATTAGAGCCTTACCCGCACATACAGTGTAGCAGCTCAAATCTTACCAACCCTGGTTTGACAATTTAGTGTTTCAGGTCATTTAAAGCTTCAATTTAGTAGCCTGACATTTTTGGCGCCATTGTCGGGGAGCTGTTTAAAAGGTAAGAAGATAATTGTCTTGATTAGTTTTAGAATGCACTTAGTTTGGTGTGGCATGTTAGCAGGTTGATAGTAAGGGGAGTTGTGGAAACAAAAAGGGTGAAAACCGACATATCAGTTATCACAGGTACTCTGAAACTCAATCTTAGTTTTTTTTTCTTTCATTTAGTATGACTTCATGAGAAATAGAGATCCTAGAGGTAGATTTAGGAGTAATATAAAACCACAAAAAGAAGAAGAAACCTCCACCCAAAAAGAAATAGAAACTGAAACTCAAATTCTGGCTGAGGAAACCGTAGAATAAAACCTAGAACTAGGAAACACCATACATCAACAAACTCAAAATCTTGGTGATCCAGCCCTGGATGACACAGTTGATCCAGAGAAAATACAAGCTCTTCTCAGGAACCCTAACTCTATAGTTTCACAGATAACAACTACAACTGTGGGATCAAAGGCCATAGGATCCTCAAAAGGACCAATAGGATATAACACCGCTGATAGAAAGAATCCAGAAAGGTGGGATTTCACACCCTCACCAAAGAAAGATCGGATTGTATATACAATTCTTGGTAATCCTTTTACCATGGGATATAGAGGGAGAGACTTACATGGGGAACTTCATATTGAAAATGAAGGTGAAGAACAAGCAGAGAATGAGGTACCACAAGAAACCACCTTTGGATTTCCTATTTTGGACTTAGTCCAGAATGTCACCATGAAAAATATCCCACTTTCAGCACTGCCAACCTTCCATGGGAAAAATAGTGAGGACCCAGATGTCTTTCTTTTTTAGTTTGACATCCTGTGTAGGAGTTATAACTATCTCCTGGATCCACATAAACTGAAATTATTCCCTGCCACCCTGAAAGATTCTGCATTACGTTGGTTCATGAGTTTAGGAGAATACAGCATTAGATCTTGGGAAGATATGAAGGCAAAATTTTTAAATAAGTACCAGGACTATTGCAGAACCAAGGATTCTCGGAATGACATCTTCAAAATGCAACAGCAAGATGAAGAAATCCTTGAGGATTTTCTAGAAAGATTTACCTACACCCTTCAAAAATCTAAATATAATGATCTCCAGGATGAAGCAATCAAGACTCTTTTCTTAAAAGGATTTTTGGAGGAATACATTGATACCCTCAATTTAATGGCTTCAGGAGACATTTATCAGAAAAAATTTGAAGCCATTTGTGAACTCTGTAGAACTTACTCAAGAAGTAAAGGAAAAGCTGCAAAAAGTGTGAGAGAACCGGTCAACAAAAATACCAAAACATCCACATCTGGTGGAGTTACTAAAGTCGAATTGGGAAACCTTTTGTAAAACTTTAAAATAAACCTTTTAGGAACAATTGGCTCTCAATTAGACACTCTGAAGATCAAAAGAAAGCAGGAAGAGGAAAACCCTTTCCTAAGCATATTTTGCCCAAAATGCAGAAAAAGACATCCTTTACGAGAATGTCCTTTGGACAATGTTTCTGTATGTGCAATATGTACTGAAAATCATAAAACAGAAGATTGTCCGTCCTTACCTGGATTGCAAGCAATATTTAAGGGAGGGGAAGCTCCAGGGACTCAATCTGCACCTAAGAAGCCTTGGCAGCCTAGAAATCCAAATGCAAATGTATATCAGGAACCATCCCCACAATCTTCCAGCTACTATCCACCCTTCTCTCAACAACAGCAACACCCATGGAACTGGCCAAATTGGCCTCCACAAAATGTCCCTGCTCAACCTTGGTACCAAGGATGGAGAAATCCGAACTTTGGAAATAATCATCAGCAGCATGCAGTACCAATGCCCCAGAATCCATGCATGCAGTATCCTCCAAACATGCAACAACTATTGCCTGGTTTTACTCCACCTCCATTGCCACCCATTCCACAAAACCCTCAGCAGCCTCAGAATCCACCACGTCCTACCATCTTGCCTGCTCAACCCATTCCAAATCTGAACCATAGACCACCCCTACCACTCCATAATGTTGATTTCCAGAACTATCCAGCTTACAACATAAACCATGTTTCTATACAAGAAGTACAGCTGAGATATGGAAAAATTCTAAATAAAAGACAGCCAATAACAAAAACAGCACCAAAGGTAATTATTGAAGAACATGAAGATGAGCCTACAGACAGTTTATCAGATGAGACACCCTTGAAAGATGTTATCATTCCAAAACAGAAAAAATCTGAATCACAGCAGAGCACACAAACTTAGGTCCCCCAAACACCTCCTTTTCCTGAAAGGATGCTCATTGAGAAACCAATTGTACAATCTGAGTTTGACATCATGACTGAACTGAGAAATGTCTGTGTTAAGATTCCATTATTACAGGCCATCAAAGATGTTCCCATCTATGCCAAAACCATCAAAGAGCTCTGCATAAAGAAACCAGGTCGAAAACAGAAAGATCCACCCACAATACATCTAGTAGGACAGTTATCAAATTATATTTCTGAAACACCTAAAATTGTAAAGTATGCCAACCCAGGAAACCCAATAGTTTCAGTGACCATCAACAATGTGTCTATTGGTAATACTTTAGTCGATTTAGGTGCAGCCATTAATATCATGACCAGCAACACAGTGGAACTGTTACAATTGGATCAATTTATGTGCCCTACTCCTACAGTACTTGAACTGGCTGATAGAACCACTATAAAACCTGCTGGAGTTCTTGATGATATCCTTGTGACGTTAGCTTCGTGGGAATACCCTGTTGACTTCATGATCATTCATTCAAAGGACCCCACAAAAGGCCATCCAATCATTTTAGGGAGACCTTGGTTGGCCACAACCAACGCTTTCATAAGATGTCGTGGTGGAGATATGTTTATCTCAAATGGTATTTCTTCACAAAAACTTACTCTGTTTCCACCTACTCGGCCTGTTACAGAAGAGTTATGTTGGTTGAAGTGTCCCTATTTTGAGAATGAGGATGAGGAATCTCTATTCTCTGTTGATGAGATCCATGCACTGCAAGAACCCACAGAGGATGACATTTTAAGTCAGTTTCTTTCTGTGACAGAAAATGTTGAATTCCCACAGACCAATCTTCAATATGATCAGATTTTCAGAGAGGATTTACAGGAACGAAGTGAGTTATTTTCCTCATTTTCACCAGCCTTGGTTTTCACTGTTTCTGAACACTCAGGGCCACATACCATTCCAGTAGAACTTAGTCCAGGTAAATGCCTATACATCAACTCTGAATTGAGTCTCAAACAACAGGAACAGTTGACAAAAGTTTTAAAAGAACAGTCAGGGGATTTTTGCTTGGGAATACACTGATATGAGGGGAGTACACCCTGACACCTACATTCACCACATCTATATCCAACCAGGGATAACCCCAGTAAGACAGTCACAAAGACGTATGAATCCAATCCTAAAAGACTTTGTAAAAGAAGAATTACAGAAACTATTAAATGTCGGATTCATCTATCCAATTTCTGACAGCAAATGGGTTTCACCTCTTGTTGTGGTACCCAAGAAGATGACAGGAAAATGGAGGATGTGTGTAGATTTTAGGGAACTGAACAAAGCAACCCTGAAAGACTATTTTCCCTTACCCTTCATAGACCAGGTTTTGGACACCTTGGCTGGAAAAAGATATTTTTCTTTCCTTGATGGATATAGTGGGTACAACCAAATTCAAATTGCTCCTGAAGACCAGGACAAGACCACATTCACATGTCCTTGGGGCATTTATGCCTATAAAGTGATGCCTTTTGGATTATGTAACGCTCCTGTGACATTTCAGAGAGCTATCCTTGGTGTTTTTGCTGACTTGATTCATGACTGTGTGGAGGTTTACATGGATGATTTTACTGTCTATGGTAACACCTTCGAAGAAGCCTTGAGTAACCTGGAGAAAGTCCTGATTCGCTGCCAAGAATCAAATCTATCCCTCAGCCATGAAAAATGTAAAATGCTCTTAACTGAAGGGGTTGTGTTGGGTCACCATCTGTTTGTTGAAGGAATCAAAGTAGACCCAACCAAGATTTAAGTGATAGTTAATCTTCCCTCTCCAAAAACCAAGAAAGATGTGAGAAGCTTTTTGGGGCATGCTGGCTATTACCGACGATTTATTGAAAACTTCACAAAAGTAGCCAGCCCCATGTTTAAACTGCTGAAAAAGGATACAGAATTCTGTTGGGATGATAATTGTCAGAGTGATTTTGAGGATTTAAAAGCAAAACTGTCTATGGCACCAATCCTTAGAGAGCCAAATTGGTCCCTTCCTTTCCACATCTCAACCGATGCCTCAGACACTGCTTTAGGAGGAGTGCTTGGGCAAAAGGAAAACCAATAGAATTATGCAATCTATTTTACCAGCAAGAACTTGACCTCCCCTGAATTGAACTACACAGTAACAGAGAAAGAATTCTTAGCAGTAGTTCATTCCATCAACAAATTTCGTCACTACATTACTGGATATGAGGTTTTTGTTCACACTGACCACTCTGCAATCAGATTCTTGATTAACAAACCATTCACTACTGGTAGAATCACCCTATGGCTTTTGATGCTTCAAGAATTCAACATTACCATAGTTGATCGGCCCGGAAAAGAAAATGTAGTTGCAGATTTTCTTTCTTGTATTCCCCAAGATAGCACTGAGACCCCAGTGGATGATAACTTTCCTGATGAACATTTGTTTGCAGTAGCTATCAAGACCCCTTGGTTGGCAGATACAACAAATTAATTAGCTACAGGAAGATTACCAGCTCACTTATCACCTCCACAAAAGAAAAGAATTATCCAACAAAGTGCTTACTATTCTTGGGTGGGAAGTGATCTCTTCTATACAAGTCCTGACATGATTATTAGGAGATGTGTCCGGGAAGATGAAATTCTCGAGATCTTCTAGGCCTGTCATGATGGGCCATGTGGAGGACATTTCTCTGACAAAAGAACAGCATACAAATTTTTGCAATCAGGATACTATTGGTCGACACTGTTCAAGGATGCAACGAAATATGTGAGAAGCTGTGACAGTTGTCAAAGGATGGGAAGGCCCACTGCAGCAGACGAGATGCCCTTATGAACACAAGTTGTAATTGAACCATTAGATAAATGGGCACTAGATTTTGTAGGGCCAATTGCTCCAATGTCAAGAAAGAAGAAGTATATCTTGGTGTGCACAGATTTTGTGACCAAGTGGGTAGAGGTGAAAGCCCTATATCAAGCAACTGAGAAATCAGTGATTGAGTTTATGTACGAAGAAATTTTCACCTACTTCGGTGTTCCACGAGAGATTTTCACAGACCAAGGTGCTCAATTTACTTCCAAATTGATGAAAGAACTCACTGACAGATATGGGATCAAACACTGTAAGTCCTCTCCATACCATCCACAAGCCAATGGGCAAGTGGAATCTACAAATAAAGTTCTAGAAGCCATCCTGACCAAGACCATACACTTACATCATAAAGATTGGGCAGATAGACTTTCAGAGGCTTTATGGGCATACAGGACTACCTGGAGGAATACCACTGGTCATACTCCTTACGAGTTGGTATTTGGTAAACAAATTATCCTACCCATAGAATTCCAGATCCATACATTCCGCCTAGCAGCAGAACTGGGGTTGGATTTGAGTGAAGCACAGAAACAGAGAGTCATGCAACTTAATGAATTGGGAGAAATGAGGCAGGATTCTCTTCAAAGGACTATCCTTGTACAAAGCCAACGTAGCAAATGGCATGACAAGTACATCAAGAAAAAGCATTTCCAACCAGGAGATTGGGCACTACTTTTCGATTCCAAATACAAAACTTTCAAAGGGAAACTTACAACAAGATGGTTGGGACCTTATGAAGTAGAAATTGTTTTTGATAACGGTTCTGTCAGGATTAAAACCATAGATGACTCTCAGCACTCCTTTGTAGTGAATGGACATCGATTGAAAGTGTACAACAAGCCTTTGTCAAAAGATGATTTCTTACAGGAAGTGGCCAAGCAAACAGAACTAAAGATAGTAGGAGAGGAGTCTTCCTCTCCTGTTTCTCCTTGATCATGCATATTGTTTTAAAACTCTGTAAATAGTAGATTTTTAGCAGAAAATAAAAAAAAATAAAAAAAGAAATCGAATAATATAAAAGAAAAAAAACAACATTTATTTTCTTCTTTCTCTTGGATGTGTTGATGTTTTGTTTTCAGTTTTACAGGCTTCTCAGAACAAGTGCAGAACTGAACTCACAACAAGTAATAAGGTAAAACGATTTTATTTCATGAGATTTTCTTATCAATATGACTAACTTGTTTTGAAACGGATAAATTCGAGCTTGTTTTCTCCCTTTGTTTGCTCATTAAAATATGAAAGGGGCATTTATCAGGAAGGATTATTCTTTACCAGAGCTGGTGAATTATTATGGGAAAGAAACCCCCTTAGAGTATTCTTTTGGCATTTCCTCAGACTCTCCAAATATGAGGAAGCAATGAGCATGAACTAGCTTGGGCTCATAAAATCCACAAGCAGGTGATTACTGCACACAAAAAAATTATGTCTGCAAAATTCTTATCTGCACTTGTGTTGAATGATGTGGATTACATCAAGATCCACCTTTCAACAAATCTCACTCCATCGACATCAGCACCTTATCTGGAGTAGAGGTTAGAGATTATTTAGCACCCTGGACTTTGCATGCCTTAATGGCAGATGTATTTGCTAACAGCCATGGGAATACACCAATGTCTCTTGGTTGATAGATCCTACAGGTGACTCGATGCCAACACCTCTATTCGTACATGCTAGGATGTGCTGTAGGTACCTTGAGGCCCATTGACATCACAGGTGGGTCATCTCGCATCAGTTAACAGCATTCATTAATGGTTGGTAATCCGATGATTTATGTTTGTGTTCGACTCCAGAACATCTATTCACACAAATCAGACTTGTACCATGGGTGAAGATTTGAAGCTGTTGAAGACATGATTTCAGTTGATCTTTTTTGGGACAGAACAAAAGCCAGGTTCAGGGGTCATCCTCAGTTAATCTGTTGTTATACACAGGAATTTTTTCTCAGAACGGTATTATTTGTTCAAAATATTCTGCATATTCCTGAGTGTTCCATTAGTACCAGTCAGTACCAGCACAGAGTTCATCAGTTACAGGTTCATCAAAAATACCAGAGAAGCTACAATTTTCGCGCCCTTCAACTCCAGACTTAACTTCAAAAGACAATTCCACAGCAATACTTGCATACCGATGGGGAGAGGTAATGTAACTCAGGTGTGTTTAGTTCGTATTGATTTATTGTATTAATTTGCATACTAATAAGTTTGAACTAAGGGTGCCTTGATTACTCCATAACGTTCCATCATTTCCACGACCTGTACCTAACGAACTAACCTACCATGACATTTCATGTCATAAAAACACACCACATTACCGAAATTGAGTTCAATTTGACTTGGATATGATAACTCTACACCCTCATACGACTTTCATCATGTTCTGACACCCTATCTATCTCCATGACAATTAAAATATTTTCATATGATTTTCTTCCCGATTCCATTCTCCATCACATTCTCTCCCTTCGTCGCCCTCATCCAACCTTCGCTGTCACCAATAGACTTCCCCTGTGATACCAAGTAGAGCCATGGTAGCGAATCGCCACGAACCAGAAACATACGCCGACTTGGAAGCCCTTCTGGAATATGAGGCCACCAGAGATATTTTTAAGCAAGCGGGGTGGGAGCCATTTTTGAAGAAGTTTGATGGATATAATGATGCAATCACGCTCCAGTTTGATCTGCATTTTGAGGGTGGATCCGCCAAAGTGGGCGAGCTCGAATTCGAGGTCACGGAGAATTTCATTTCAGAGGCAATTCAATTGCCCACCACAGACCAAAGATGGACAAAGGGGCAGCCGGTTGAAAAAAATCTATGTACACAGTTGTTGAAACCTCAGTACCGGGGAACACAATGGTCGGAGGGAACATCGCGGTCTTGGCTGGAACCACAGTGGGCTCAATTGTTGGCCATCCTCCAGCATTACCTTACGTGTGAGGGTCGATATACCATCATATTCCCCTGCCATGCTCAACTTCTGTTACACTTCACAGGTACTCCGTTGAACATACCTTTCTTTTTGTTAAAAAGTTTAAAAAGGATGGTCGAACAGGTCCAAAAGGCTAATGAGTTTCAAGGGAGTTTATTTCACTTTGGTCTAGTTAAAATATTGATTACATCTGCCCTATCGAAGAAGCAAGAATCCTGAGATCTATTCACTGTAAAAACCCTCGCATGTGCTCAATCTAAAGATAAGAGTGTGAAGCCCGTTCCCCCACACAAAAAGTCGAACTCTACGAAAAAGAAGGCTAAAGCCCTGACCAGAGACTATACTAGGAACCCTGATCCCGAACCTCCAGTGAATGACGAAGAGAAACCAATACTGAAACTGGGAAGGACGCCACACCTACAGGGGAAAACATTGAAATCCCGAGTTCTCCCCTAGCTGCTGAGAACATAATTGATGTGGAGAAACTAGCAGAATCGACTAACAAGCCTCAGAGGAATCCGAAAAGGAAATGTAAAAGTGTATTGTCAGGAATGGACAACTCGGTGCCCAGTTACCCCCCGCAAGAGAGATTGGAAAGTATGGATGGTCAAGAGGAGGCTCCAGAGCCCTCCGAAATGACCTGGACTCTGTCCCAACTCATCCGAAAATACCGTAAAACAAATCAGCAGGATACTACGCCCAAAGGAATTGTGAAGAATGAGTCAATTCAAGTACCAACCGGTACCCCTGTTCAGATGCAAAGAGAGTCCACTCCTGTACCTAGTCCAGTTGACACCTATGAACGCAACCCAAATGAGTTCACCCCTGAATTCAGTCCAGATCATAATTTTGACCCAGTTGACACTTATGAATGCAACCCAGACGAGTTCACTCCTGAACTCACTCCTGATCATAATTCCGATAGAGTTCACACCCCTGCTCAAAGCCCAGACAAGTTTACTCATGCGTCTAGCCCTCAAGCACAGCCAAAACAAGAGCAAACAGTTGAAACCCACTGCGAGATTTCCTGCAGTCGATCCTTAAAACCAATGGTGGCAAAACTAGAAAGCAAGAATAACAGATTGAAGGAGAAGTTGCATGAGTACATTGTACTGGATAGACATATTAAAACTGAGAATGAACTCATGAAACTCGGGGTGACTCACCTCTTGTCAAAAATTGAAAGGTTAAAGCAGAGGAATAAGGATATTTTCAAAAGGAACAGGCAACTTCAGAGGATTGCCAGAAAGCATGTTATAATCAACAGAGTCCTCAAGAAAGAAGTCAAGAATCTGAAGAAACAGGAGAGGCTACAAATGCTGGTTGCAGCCGTTGCAACCCTCTGATTGCTACCAGTCTTTGGCTTTTTGTTGCCTGAGGACAGGCAAGGACTTCAGTTTGGGGGCTTGTTGGTCTCCAGTTTTGATCATGTTTTTGCCTATACTATATCACAAAGACCTCTATCTCTATACCCAGTACCATCCCTTTTGTCTTTGTTTTGATATAATTGACATCCCCCTACTGCTCAATGGGGCTACTTAAGGTATCTTTACGTTTCAAGCTATTCTTATGCATTTTGATGCTTTAAATTGATATTGCAACTAATGTCGCTTGGGTTAGGTACCACTTCTATTTTTGGAACAGGATTGCCAGTACCAGGTACCAGCTCATACCCCGTGAAGATACCAATGAAGCCGCTCAAGAGCTGTGCGTTATGGTCAGAATGGGAGACAGAGAGATTCACATGAAAGATGGAATCATCGCTCATACGATGATTGAAGGCACAATGATAGACTGAGTCGTTACTATTTCATGGTTCACACTTCGTGACACTACGTGTCATGAAGATGTGAAGAACGTTTTAAACTTGATTCCAAGCTATTTTCAGATCGGGGATCCGTTTGTATTTATGTATTTTTCTTTAGACTGTTATGAGGAGGATATATATATAACCAGGAGGTCACTCCTAAGACGGTTGGATTATGTGATATCGTAAACACACATTTCTGAATACAAATGGTTGTGCGTTATGTTATTGTCCTGTTATACGATTTGAGTTATTTCTCTGTTAATGGAACGTGAAGTATACACAGTGATTGCATAGAATGATATAGTTGGTTCTGGTTATTCCTAATAGCGTTTGTGTCATTTGGTTGGGCCTGCCAAACAGGTGCAAGTCACTGCTTTACTCTGTCATAGATTTAGTTGTTTCAGTGTGTTAGTGTTTGCTTACATGATAGCTTAAAGTTTCAGAATTAACTCGTTCAAAATTGTGTTTATTTATTCTTCAATCGAACCATTCTAACATACTGTTATCTTTTACATTGATGAGTATTGAACGCACAATTGATGCCTGTAGGGTTTGGAACTTGAACTATGTTTGATTAGTCTCTGGTTTTCAATTCGAATATCACTTAGAATTGGAATGAACTTTGCTTTGCCAGATAGTTAGTTACCCTGCTTAGTTAGGATAGTTAGATTGCAGTTAAATTAGAGGAAGCTTCCGGTACCAGTAGGGTAAGTAGAGTAGTTCTTTATCTTTCCTATAGACAGAATTAGATTTGTTTTCAATGTTTAGATTAAAATAGTTTTAGGAAATACTTTTTTGTCATGGCTTGAATCGAAATGGTGATGATAGATGATTAAAAGTAGTGGTGGAATAATCTTGTGAAATCACACTTCTGCATGGAAATAGAAGCACCAGCATTTAAAGCATAGGAT
>JASDQU010100367.1:322735-361871 GCA_032191745.1 Picea mariana
TTTATGTATTTTTCTTTAGACTGTTATGAGGAGGATATATATATAACCAGGAGGTCACTCCTAAGACGGTTGGATTATGTGATATCGTAAACACACATTTCTGAATACAAATGGTTGTGCGTTATGTTATTGTCCTGTTATACGATTTGAGTTATTTCTCTGTTAATGGAACGTGAAGTATACACAGTGATTGCATAGAATGATATAGTTGGTTCTGGTTATTCCTAATAGCGTTTGTGTCATTTGGTTGGGCCTGCCAAACAGGTGCAAGTCACTGCTTTACTCTGTCATAGATTTAGTTGTTTCAGTGTGTTAGTGTTTGCTTACATGATAGCTTAAAGTTTCAGAATTAACTCGTTCAAAATTGTGTTTATTTATTCTTCAATCGAACCATTCTAACATACTGTTATCTTTTACATTGATGAGTATTGAACGCACAATTGATGCCTGTAGGGTTTGGAACTTGAACTATGTTTGATTAGTCTCTGGTTTTCAATTCGAATATCACTTAGAATTGGAATGAACTTTGCTTTGCCAGATAGTTAGTTACCCTGCTTAGTTAGGATAGTTAGATTGCAGTTAAATTAGAGGAAGCTTCCGGTACCAGTAGGGTAAGTAGAGTAGTTCTTTATCTTTCCTATAGACAGAATTAGATTTGTTTTCAATGTTTAGATTAAAATAGTTTTAGGAAATACTTTTTTGTCATGGCTTGAATCGAAATGGTGATGATAGATGATTAAAAGTAGTGGTGGAATAATCTTGTGAAATCACACTTCTGCATGGAAATAGAAGCACCAGCATTTAAAGCATAGGATTGTTTTCTGTTAATGACTTAAATAGGAAATGTTGAGTTTCAGGATAATCATTAGGATTCAATTTCTCAGAGTGAGTTTGTGTTTTCTTCTAAGGATAGAATTCAGATAGCGATTAGAGCCTTACCCGCACATACAGTGTAGCAGCTCAAAGCTTACCAACCCTGGTTTGACAATTTAGTGTTTCAGGTCATTTAAAGCTTCAATTTAGCAGCCTGAGAGTAGTCTCGGAGGGAGATGGCACACAAAAATGTCTAATAAGAATCCTCTTCCTTCGGATTTCCAATTAGAGGATCAAATGAAGAATATCCCTTATTCATCCTTGCTGAATTTTCATGGCCTATCCAAAGAACACCCAAACACCTTCCTCTTCGAATTCGACGTGCTTTACAAAAGTTATGATTACTTAACCTTTTATGTTGGGATATGTATTTAAATTTTTTGCAAAGTTTATTTGGCGGCAAATAGAGCTAAGGGTCTACTCCCTCAACCCTTATCAATGATCATATGCAATGTGATATGACCATGCCAATATTCGTGAGGGTTGTTGAGTCATATACTATATTTAATATATAGTTTGAACAATATACCAACCATCGTATATATATATATATATATATATATATATATATATATATATATATATATATATAACCATATATCCAATAAAACAAACAAGTGTGAACTATGGTGGGTCGAACAGGGAACCTCTAGGTTATATTCTAAGGTTTTAACCACCATGCCAACCAAACCACATTTAATATAGAGTCGTCTAAAAATAGAATTAAGTTGCATTAAGTTTCATATGGGGAGTTAAGGGCCGCGACCTATTTATGGGTGCATGGATCCCAATGTTGCACACGTTTCCATGTCTGCATGAACCTCGAGATGCACATATACCGATGTAGGGAAGAAATTTTGAGGTAGTATAAACTGCATAGAAGTACATACAGGAAAAGCCTAGTTTTGGCATTGCATAGAAAAGCATGTCATAAGGTATATTGTCCAAACATAGTCAACTTTATACTCATTTTTCACAATTTTTTGCAAGGATCATCAATTTGAGGTCTATTTTGTGATCATAGGTCATTTGTAAAAGTATTATTCCAAATTTTCATTAATAAGATTTTAGCGCATTGTTTTGCATGTCAAAGAGGGTGAAATTGAGCCTATTCACAATTTGGTCAATTTTAAATCAAATTCCTCAGAATTTCACAAGGATTATAATGGTGAACTCATTTTCTTGTTTTGAGTAGGAGAATTAAAGAGAATCCATTAAAATTGTTTTTGGAAGCTCATGTTGTAATGTAATTGGTGTTTTGAGATGATGGAGAATGGTCATGTTATCTAAAGGGATTTTGAAAATGAAGTGATATATGTCACCAATATACATATTTTGAGTTCTTTTATTTTTCGTTGTGTCACCTCATCATTCTGCAAATTAATCATCATTTTATGATATTTTTGGATAAAGAGCACATCATCATTTTTCTGCAAATCACCTCAATACGATCAGGAAATTAATTATGAATCAAGTTAGATGTTTCATGTATATATGGTAAAGAAATAAGTGGTGTCTAAGGATTTTCATATCAAGTGGTATCAGAGCTAGTTTTTACATGCATTTGCAAGTTGTTGATGTGACATGAGATCCAAGAATTTAGTTGGTGAAGATTTTGAAGGATCTTATCAAGAGGAAAATACAAGTAAATCTCTCATGAAGTTGAGGCTGTAGAAGAACATTAATAGAAAAATCCAGAAGGAGAATTCTAATTAAAGAATGCAGTTACAAGATCTTGAAGAAAAGAAGTAGAGGCTGGAAGATCAACTGATATGTCAGGAGGAATTCCATAAAGGTATTTTTCATGAGTTGGTAATAAATTTGCATATCAGGAACCAAGCATTGGAACCATCAATACAAATCCATGAAGATTGGCAGGTTGAGAATGTAAAGTCTTCGATGCAACAGGTACTACCTCTTAAAAAAGGCATGATTGAGAAAGATGACTCCTCGTATTATTCTTTTTCCCATCAATATGGAGAATGATCGAGGATAGTTGAAGCAAGGAGAACTTCAAATGAATAGGTCCTTCATAAACAATTATCTTTACCTTCTATTTCAGAGAAAGGTAACAAGTGTAATACATCTCGATAGATTCAAGATGTGCATGCTACAAGAGAAGGAATGAAGACTTTTCCCACTTGTAAGTGGTCCAAATATCCATGTATTTCTTGTGGAATTAGTAACCATGATGTGGAGAAGTGTCAAAGAAGACATTCCATGAAAGATAAGCCCTCCAAGAAGAAGGATAAAGGTAAAGATCATTTCTCAAAGAAAATAAAATGGGGGAATGATAAAAAGGGATCGTGATTCCAAGATGGGAAAAATACACTCTGCTCTTATTGTGGTAAGAGTGGTCATCAGATCGAGAAGTGTTGAACACTTTATACGTACTTATATCTAAAGCAGAACATGAAATATGTAAAGGCACTTGCAAGAAGACAAACAACTCTAGATGAAGTTAATGATCTTACTGAAAGACTTGAGAAATAATACTTCCTAATGGTTGGTATTGGAAAAGTGATGTATGAAGACATCAAGGAATGGTTCATGGATAGTTGCTCATCTCACCACACGACTGGGATGAGATCGGTATTCTTGAATTTCTCAGAGTCCGACATAGATTTATATGTAGGATCTCGAACTAACACTAGACAAGCAATAAGAGGGTATGGATATGTAAGATTTCATCTCGAGTTGGGAGGATTTGTGGGAATAGAGAATATGTTATATGTTCCAGAATTAAAGGTAAACCTACTCTCAATTGCAGCATTTGAAGATCAAGGCTATGCAGTTGCATTTCAAAATGGCCAGGTACTTGTGTATTCAAGGGAAGTTTCTCCAGACACGGAAATAGTGCTTGGTGTTCGCAAGGAGAGGTTATATACGTTACTGAGAAGGCCTATAGTTTGGTCTAATTGTTTCTTAGATTCAACATCAGATTCAATGTTAGATTCACCATCAGCATCAGAGACATTATTAGAGGTGGGAAGTTGCGAGATTCCTCCCAGTACAATGGGAAGAATGAGTCCATAATAAAACCATCTAAAAATTTCATTGTAAATATGTATGTTTGTAAATGTAATATGAATATGTAGATATCTCCTAAAAGTATATTAGATGGCTTGAAAGCCACTCATTGTAAATTATAAGAGTGAGAGGGACTCTGTAAAAAATTTATATTACCACCTTATATGTGATAAGAGTGAGAGGAATTTTGTAAGAGAGTTTTTGTATTGCCACCTTATATGATGTTAAGAGTGAGAGGAATCTCATTAAAGGGATTTATAGATAGCCACCTTAAATGTTGTTAGAAGTGAGAGGAATATCATTACATAGATTTCTATATAGTCGCTTCATTCTAAGTGACAGGAGTCTTGCAAAAAGGATTTCTATATAGCCACTTTGTTTTAGAGTGAGAGGAAGCTCATTATAAATATTTCTAATCCTTTCAACAATAGTATAGACAATTGTATTGTCTTGTAAACAGCTAAAGGACTACATATGGAGAGAATTTTCTAATTCAACATTCTTGATTCTGAAGAACCGAAGGTGAAAGAACAAAAGGATGTAGGTAGTTGGAACATGTAGATCAGAAGTGGTAAGATCATCAAAGTAATGCAAAACTTTCTAGAACTGGTAAAGGCGGAATAATCCTCTTTTAAGAGGCATATAAAGATGCATGCTATAAACATATTCAAAATACTATGTCATGTTTGTGTGGATGTATACCTTGAACAAAATAAGAAAGACAGGTACATTTGATAACAGTACAGATCAAGTTGTTTTTCAAGGTAGGACAAGTAATGGACAAGGAATTTATTCAAAGACTACTGTAGATACATCAGTAGTAAAGGAATAGTGAGTCCAAAAGGAAAGGCATAGATCAACATTTGTCTTGGTTTCATATTGGTTGAGATAGACTATTTTCAACAGAATAGGAAATGGGAGTGGATGTTGAATACAGGATACAGGTATTGCAGGACTTTCTGTTGTCAGGGAATCTATGAGCCAAAACCAGAGCTATTAGCGACAGTGCCAAAGGCCGGAGTCAGAGCCATGTTCCAGAGTAGCATACATAAGTACACTAATATAATACCTAGGATCAAAGATCCAAGGTCAAGAGTAAATTCCATAAGATTCAGTAACATGGAAGAGTGAGTTATCATCACTAATTTGTTGAATATCTATACTTTTGGAGGTCCAAAATTTATTTAGTGGGAAGGTGTGATACAGGAGGATATAAGGAATGTTCATGGAGGTAAAGGAGGATATGTAATTCTCACATAGGTCCCAAGGGGTCCATAAAAACTCAAAATTTGACCATCACAAATGATTGTGAAAAGGACATCATTGCATAGAGCTTATCTTCATCTTTCCAACGGTGCAAATGGCAAGTCAAATGGATTTTGTATGCAAACTTTATGAGCGTTCAAAGTTCAAGTCAATGGAAAAAGTAAAAGGGGAAATTCAAAGGTGACACATGTCACCACTACAAGGGTGACACGTGGAACATACCATACCATTGTACAGGTGATGTGGCACATGATTGTATAGGTGACATGGCACATATGTTGGTAGTTTACTAGGAAATTCATACAGTCCATGTGGACGAGTTATGTGTTGACATGTGGAAAATATAAGCCAATGAGAGGTTTCCATGTGGCAGCCTCCCATTGGCCATTATGGTCACAGTTTACCAAAATTCTATGGGAGTTCATAGGATCGAAATTGCGTCCTCTATATGCCTTAACAAATCCTCCCCTACCATTGTCCCACCATAGTGTTACTTAACCTTTTATGTTGGCATATGTATTTAAGTTTGTTTTAAAGTCTATATAGCGATAAATAGGGCCAATGGCCTAATCCCTAGACCCTTATCAATGATCACATGAAATGTAATATGACTGTGCCGAGATTTGTGGGGGTTCTTGAACTGTATACTATATTTAATATATAGTTTGAACAATATACCAATCACCATATATATATGTAACCATATATCCAATAAAAAAAACAAGTGCAAGCTATGGTGGGTCAAACCCTGAACCTCCGGGTTGTATTTCGGGGTTTTAACCACCATGCCAATCGAACCACATTTAATGGAGATTCCTCTGAAAATAGAATTAAATTGTATTAAGTTGCAGACAAGGACTTAAGGGTCATAGCCTATTTGTGGGCATGCAGATCCCAATGTTGCACACATTCCCATGTCTACATGCATCCCAAGATGCATAGATCTCGATGTAGGGCATGGATTCTGAGGTATTACAGACTGCATAGAAGTACATGCAAGAAAATCCTAGTTTTGGCATTGCATAGAAAAGCATGTCATAAGGTATATTATCCAAAAAGTCAACTTTATACTATTTTTTCATGATTTTTCACAAGGATCGTGAATTTGAGGTCTATTTTATGATCAGAGGTCATTTGTAAAATTATTAGTCCAAATTTCCATTAATGATTTTTTAGCGCATTGTTTTTCATGCCGGAGAGGGTGAAATTGAGCCAGATCAGAATTTTGTTGACTTTATAGTCAAATTTCTAAAAATTTCGCAAGTATTTTAATGATGAACTCATTTTTATTGATTTGAGTAGTGGAATTAAAGAGACTCCATTAAAATGGGTTTTTGCTAGCTCATGTTGTAATGTAATTGGTGTTTTGAGATTATGGAGAACAGTCATGTTATCTAAAGGGATTTTGAATATGAAGTGATATATATATATATATATATATATATATATATATATATATATATATATATATATATATATATATATATATATATATATTGAGTTATTTTATTTCATGTTGTGTCATCTTATCATTCTGCAAATTAATCATCATTTTATGAGTATTTTGGATAAAGAGCAAATCATCATTTTTCTACAAATCACCTCAATACAATCAAGAAATTAATTTTGAATCAAGTTAGATGTTGAATGTATAGATGGTAAAGAAATAAGTGGTGTCTAAGGATTTTTGGATCAGGTATGTTGTCAAATATTCATGGTATTTTTCTACCCAGGAAGGCTAGCATTAGGTGGAAATTGACACAACAATGGACAGAAATTTAAACGAGAGAAGGCTATAAAATGAGCGGTTAGGGAAGGATACCTTGAATATATCTACCCTCTAAGGATGAAATATAATTAAATTAAAACGTAAATTTGTGCCAATATATTTAGATCTAAATCTTGCAATAGATATACAATAATCTAGAGAAAAAAATTATTTATTTATTTTCCTCAATAAAAACCTTGAACAACTAATATACCAAATAGTTGTTGACTGATGTAACGGAGTTTTCCAAGATCTTTCGACACTGGAATATCCTCTTCACCAAACTCGCATCACTATCACTCTGATACCACAATGATGGCAAAAGTGTCCTCAAACACATAAATTTTATTAAAGAAGGAAAAGAAATTGCATGATTAATGCAAGAGATTAGAATCTCAACAATCGTTCCTCTAAATGTAATGCATATATCCACATTAATATGTCATTTCAGTACCTAAATGAAAAAAATTCTTGAAACAAATTTTCATAATTGTTGATAACAATTAGTGCTTGTGTGCCACTATTTTTACATTTTTTAATGTTAATTTTATATATTTTTTAAATTAATAAAGTTAGAGATTAGTTTTTCTGCTCTGTTAGGGTTTCAACCATGAGCCTCCTGTGCGCGCCACCCTAAGCCCTTGTTTTGTCCATAGAGGCCGAGGAAGGGGGGCCTACTAGCCCCTCTTATAGCTCTATCACCACACCAAAGCAAAGCTTCAAACACTTCAAATGTCCACCCTTTGAGCTTCCAGCGGAAATGAAGAACATCATTTGGGAGGAAGAGATGTCGAAGGAGAAATCGATGGAAATAGATTTTGAATCAAACCACCCAAAAATGGCTTGCACCTGGGAACCAGGAAAATGCATCCTGCAAGCCCCGATAGCCCCCAAATATACTATCATCTCTCCAAGAATAGAAGACCAGAAACAATACATGAAGGATTTCGCCCTGATAGGGAAATTTCTGGTATTATGGCCATCAAAAAAGGATTTAGTCAAATGGATTCAGCACTGGTGGAAGCCCAAGGGTCACTATGACCTCCAACTTGGATCAAAAGGATTCTTCTCTATCATCTTGCACAACCTGGAGGACAGAAACAAAATCTTTGAAGGAGGTCCATACTTTTACAAATCGGTAGGTATTTTCCTTTGTTTCTGGATGGAAAGGTTCAGCCCTGAGAAGGAATACTTCACGCATGCATCGGTCTGGCTGAGATTGTACTCTCTACCTCAAGAGTTTCGGCTGAAAAAAATACTTGCATGCATCGGCAACATGATTGGCATCTATGTCAAGGCTTCGGAGGCAACAAAACAACGAAGGTACACCGCTTATGCTTGAATCTGTGTTTATTTGAATATCTCCAAACCCCTCCCTGGAGCCATAACCCTATATTACAAGAAAGAAGAATGGTCCCAAACCCTGGATTACGAGCACATCCCCTTCCGTTGTCGAAAATTCCATGAACATGGTCATCTTTTCCATGAATTCCCTTTAAATAACCCCAGCAAATCCACTCTAGAAGATCCCGACATAACCAAAGATGGCTTCACCCAAGTCACGGGACATCACAGACATCCAGCCAAAAGAGCGACCCCCCCCCAAGCCCCCTCTAGACCCTCAACTAGTAAATCTTTCGAAGCCCTTCAGACCCCGTCAAAAAATCCCACCATTCCCTCTGACCCCCTGAAAAACCCCTCAATCCCAACGCAAGTCCAGGGCTCTCCAGACCCCTCTCCCTCTTCCCCAGAATCTACTCAAATCCCCTTCTCAAAGACATCCCTAACTGCAAACCTTGGACCAGAAATCGGAGACCCTAACATAGATCTAGAAGATTAGGAGCTCACAGGAATAGATATGGCACACCTGGAACAAGCCTACTGAAAACAGCAGCTCTACATTATACCTATGGATCAGCTACGCAAAGTCCACAAATTTTTCCTCAACTCAACAGTAGGAGGATCAGTCCGTGCTAATTCAAATCTCGGAATACAAAAAATCAGCTCGAAAGATCAGCGCAAATCTACAAAATATGAGAAAAAAAGAGGCAAAAAACCAAAACATCAACTCATTCAATATGTGGGCAATTTCCCAGTGAACTCGGGCCAGATCCATCTGATCTCGGATAGCTGTCCTCCCCTCCAACCCTCATCATCCTCATGAATATGTTATCCTGTAATATAAGGGGTCTCAACACAAGAAACAAGCAAGGCTTGCTCTGAGAAAGGATAATGAAGGAATAGCCAAACATTCTTCTTTTGCAAGAAGCTAAATGCGCAGGAGAGGAAGCTTCTCAAATTCTTAAAAAATGTTGGAAACAAGATAATCTTGTCGAAATCGATGCAAAGGGGGTAGAGGGATGGCTTGTCTTGCTCTAGAACCTAGTTATGGTACTGATGTAAGGATTTTTCACCTCCAATTGGACCATCACAGCCTCCTTCCGTCTCATTGGTTCGGACAAACACGGCTTCATCACAAATGTATACGGACCTTCAACCCCAGGAGACAATGAAGCCTTCCTCCATCACTTAGAATGGATTGATAATCACATCGGCAATCATCGATGGATCCTTGGGGGTGATTTCAACATGATAACAGGTTTGGAGGAAAAGAAGGGGGGGCACGCGCAAGATTGGAAATTATAGCGAGCAGTTCCACTAAATCATTGGTCTGTTGAATCTCATTGATGTAGAAATAGAAAAAAGTCCCTTTAGTTGGTCCAATAGACGCTCAGGGACACAGCATGTCTCCTGTAGATTAGACGGCTTCTTAATCTCAGAATCCATCATGATGGATGGTCTAGATTGGAATGCTATAGTGATTGACACTCCAGGATCTTATCACTAGTCGATTCTCTTATCGATAAACATCAGTGGCACCCCAGGAAGGAAACCCTTCCACTTTGAAAATTTCTGATTGACACACCCAAATTTCCAAGCTAACATAAAGCTCTAGTGGAAAGAAGCAGCAATCCCAACAAGCACTCCTATGTACAAATTTCAACAAAGGCTAAAAAACCTCAAGCAGTAATTGAAATCTTGGAATAAGACCACATTTGGCAACATCTTCCATGCTCAGGAAATCCTCAATTAGTAAATACAAAACCTTCAATATAAGATCAAAACACAAGGCCTCACTGATTCACTAAAGGAGCAAGAATATCTTCTCAACGACCAGTTAGCTAAAAGACGAGCGCAGGAAGAAATCATGTGGAGACAAAAATATCGCATCCAATGGCTCAAAGAGGGAGAAAAAAATACCAAATTTTTCCACAAATCGATGGTTCAACGCCGACACACAAATTGCATCACTCACCTGATTTCAGACCAAGGCTTGGAAATTCAACAACATGCAGATATAAAAAAGGAATTACTCACTTACTACAAAAACATTCTTGTGGAACCCCCTATAGAACGAACCCTTTCGATTGACTCTATCTTCAAGTACATTCCAAAGGAGGTCATAAAAGAGCAGAATGAGTTTTTGATGAGTCCTATTACTCAAGAAGAAGTAGATAAAGCCCTCGGGGACACCCTGCTCAGCAAAGCTCCTAGGCCAGATGGGTTTACTTTAGACTTCTTACATCATTGTTAGGACATCATTCGTGAAGAAGTCTGGGAAATCATAGAGGATTCCAGAAAATCTGGGCAGGTCCTTCAAGCCCTCAACGCCACCTTTCTCACTCTCATTCCCAAAGAGAACAAAGTCACCTCCCCTTCTCACTTCCAACCCATTGCACTCTACAATGTAATCTATAAGCTTCTCACGAAGTTCATCGCTAAGTGTCTTAAACCTATCCTACCATTCATCATATCTACAAAACAATCAGGATATGTGGAGGGCAGACAGATATTGGACAGTGTCATCCTGGCTCACGAAGTAATCCACTTGCTTCATTCGACCAATTCTTTGGGTATGCTTCTAAAGTTGGATCTTTCTAAATATTTTGATAAATTAAGTTGGAACTACTTGAAATCAACCCTTCTCGCCATAGGATTTGATCCTTAGTGGGTCTCATGGATTGTCAATATCACCTCACCAGCCCTGTTCTCCATCTTGGTCAATGGCATCCCTTCCAAACCATTCTCTCATTCCAGAGGAATAAGGAAAGGGGATCCACTTTTTCCCTTTCTCTTCATCTTAATGGCGGAAGGGTTGAGTCGAGCCATTAAAGAAGACATCACAAACCACTCCCTCTCTGGTCTCACCCCCCATGGGATATCTCTACCCATTTTCCATAGTCAATTCATGGATGATATTCTCCTAATGGGAGTCCCCACAGTCTAAGAATCTCTCCACGTCCGCTCCATTATCAACCTTTTCTATGATGCTTCGGGCATGGAAGTTAACCTTTCCAAATCCCAAATTTTCTTCTTCAATACGCCCATCCAGATCCAACGTCATATTACACAACTCTTGGGGTTCACCCGTAGCATCCTCCCCTCCAAATACCTTGGCATTCCCATGATTGATAATCCACTAATAAATACCTCTTGGGAAAATCTGCTTTCCAACTTTCAGAAAAAACTTTCCTCTTGGTCTTTTCGTTCCCTCAATTTGCCTGGTCACCTCATCCTCCTCAATTTTTTCCTACAAGCCCTCCCGATCTATGTATTCTTGGCGCTCGCAGCCCCAAACTTTATCCTCAACACTTTAAGAAATATTCAAAGGGGATTCCTTTGGCAGGGAACCAAAGAGGGGTGAAAAATGGCTCTGGTCAGTTGGAAAAAAGTGTGTAGACCAAAGAACGTAGGGGGACTTGGTCTCAGAGACCCCTCTCTTCTCAATAAAGTCCTCAGTGCAAAAATCTGGTGGAGATGGTTAAAAAGGCTGCAAGACCTTTGGGCATGCCTATGGAATAAAAAATATACACAAGAAACTTCAGAAAAGGATCTAATCATATGGAATGGTCAAAGCCCAGGGTCTCTTATCTAGAACGCAATTAGACTCAACAAGGGACTGATAATGGATCACGCTTTTTGGGAATTGCAGGGTGGGACTTCTGCTCTCTTCTGAAGCGATTCCTAGTAGCAAATTCCAGCCCTGGACAAAGATCCCACTCTGAGCTCTCTCATTCCCTTAATGGAATACGCAAGCCTCCATAAAGTGGCCTACTTCTGGATTCCAGAAGATTCAAGAGACACCTGGCGCAAATGGAAAAGCACTCACGAAGATCTAAACATCCCCCGTGAGACAAACCTTCAACCACTACTCGATCAGCTTAACTCAAGGCAAATCTTCATCCAATAAGGGGAGGACATCCTCAGGTGGGGTCACTCCAATCCTAGAACCTTCAACAAACAAGAAGCTTATTCCCTCAGTGCAGGACATAGCTCCCTCCCAAAAGAATAGGTTTGGAGAAAAATTTGGGGCGCAAAGCTCTGGCCAAAAATTAGCACCTTCCTTTGGTTAACAGTGAACAACAGCATTCTTACTTGGGACAACCTAAGGAAAAGAGGCTTTATAGGCCCTTCTTGGTGTCAACTTTGTGGTACAGAGGAGGAGACTCAAAATCATCTTCTCAATCTTTGCTCCTACAGTTTGTGTCTCTAGGATCAAACTGCCAACATCATGAGAACCTCGGTCAGGAACCATACAGGTATCTAGGAAACAATTGAGGGATGGTGAGAGTCAACTTTCCAGTCTCCCATCCTCAACAAAATTTGGTAGCTTCTTCCTAATTTTATCCTTTGGAAAATTTGGAAGGAAAGGAATCGCCAAATATTTAAATATGCCTCCCAGAACTGATAAGAAGTCTGGTCTAAAATCCACTCCAATATTAAGGAAACAATCTACTTGTACCACTAGACGGATCTAGATATGAATTTCTTGACGAATGAGCGCATCATCCTTAATTCTTGGAAACTCAATCTCCCTACCTCTCTTTCGGTCACATCTCTAGGTAACACTTCTAATATCATCCCTTCCCACTGGCAGGCTCCGCAAAGAGGATTCTACAAAATAAATTTCAATGGAGCCTCCAAGGGGAATCCGGGACCTACAAGATATGGAGTAGCCATTCGCAACAAAAAAGGAGAAATCCTCCACATATTTGTTGGAAACTTGGGTCTTAACACTAAAAATGCAGAAGAAATTTGGGGATTGCTCAAAGGTTTGCAAGCAGCCAAAGAGCAAGGGTCATCCCTCCTTATAGCAGAAGGTGATTCACAAATAGTCATTAAAATCCTCTCTCATATCCTAAATAGTGCAGATCCAGAGAAGATATCCCCAAGATGGAGACTCATGAATGGGTTGATCAGAATTAATTCCTTCCTTCATCCTCGGTGGGTAATTATTCCCTCCCACATACGAAGAAGCGTTAATCAAGCAGCAGATATGTTGGCAAACTTTGGGGTAGACCTGCAAGAAGGATACTTCTCTTGTTCTCCAACCTCGTCTCCAACTCACTCCTTTGTGATCACTTGCAAAAATATGTCCCACAACAAGGATCATCTCCTGGATGGGGTGTTTATGGACACAACATGTGGACAACCAATGGGGAGGACACCTGACCTAGTCTCCCACCACCTTGCGCTAGCTCAGGCGCACTCATCCTCCACCATCACCTCATGAATTTAAAACCTCGATCAGTGCTCCTCGACATTCACTCATCTCTAGTATGGTATAACGTCTTGGTGCCTCTGTTCATGGGAATGTTCATGGTAATGGGATGAATGCAGTCACAATCCCATCACCCATCCCGGTATGGTGGCTTTAGGCTTGTGTTATGGAGTTCCAAGGCTCATTCAAGCCCTTGGCCTCCAGAGCCTTGGCCTCTTCCAGAAATTGGTCTCGTCTTTCTCCTCTGTCTCAAACTTTTGTAGTGCACTCAGCCCATCGGCACCCAGAACCTCTCCTCTAGTTAATCTTTGTTACTGTGTCTGGTTGGTCTCTCTCTCTCCAAGAAACAGGTCTCACTTTTTTCACGCGCTCCTCATCTGGTTTCAGGTGGCTCTCTCGATGCCTCGACTCAGGGGTAAGTCGAAGAGGGTGTGGCCTCATATGCTGCTAGAGGAAGGGGAGAGAGAAGGCGTGGCCAACAGGATATTCCAAGCTCTCCTCCAAAACCTGAGAATGTATCTACCCTAAAGCCTCTTGTCGCTCCCACTCCCTCCTTCACTTTTTTTCTACCTCCTCGAGACACCACTCTGGACTTGTCTCCATTGTCAAATCCTTATGCATGCTGAGTCGAATGGTTTGAAAGTCATGGAAACTCCCTAAGCTTCGCTCCCAGGCTCATTCCGTTCCCCCCCCCGCCAACCTCCACCTCCCCCTCCTCCATCTCCACCTCCTGTCACCTCAGCTCCTCTCTCCTCTTCATCCTACCACATTCCTCGCTATGACTCCCCCACTTCCTCCTACGAGTCACCTCCTCCTCCTCCACTCTCTATTCATTTCTCTTGCTACACAGAAAGGGATGTTTTCAAGGAGTCTTTGGATGCTATCAATCAAGGAATAGAGGACATCAAGGGCTTCATCAACGAGATGCAGCACAAGGAAATAGAGTGATGGTGTTGAGTGGATCTTCTGATGACATTCCTTCATGACCTTAGGCAAGCTATCTTGGACAAAGACAAGCTCGACAGAGACACTATGCATATGCGTCAAGTTTTCTTGGAGCAGAGGCTCGACCCTGGAACAGGATAGTTCCTTCTAGCTCAGGTTTCCTGTGTTTTTATGATTTCATCTAGTATAATTCACAAGATTTTTTCCCTATGCGGCTCCTCAGTTCTAGTATTTTTTAGTCTTAGCATAAGTCTATCCTTTTGGGTTTGGTCTCTTCGTTCTAGCCTACGGAATTTTTTCCCTGTGTGACACATTAGATCTCTATCCCTTACAGCTCTGCAAGTTTTGCATGGACATTATGAATTTTCAGCTATGTGGCAACATTGGTTTCCCACCAAGGAAATGTTGTCATAGCCTCCTATGATAGCATGATAGATGTAATTTTTTTTCTCTGTGGGTTTTACTACAATTCCTAACTTACAAAAAAAAAATTAATAAAGTTAGTGAATCCCTTAAGCATTGTGATCGGGTTTGAGGGTAAGGCATTAATATAATTAATCAATCTTTTAGTGATTAAATATCAATATATACTTGTGCACCATATAATTTGTTTTCTATATGGATGAGGCAATAAAAAGTTATGCGCAAAATCAAAAGCACTACATATTTTAGAATTATGATATATGTAAAAAATAAAAATGAATAAAATATAGGAAGAATGTATTCTTTTTTTCCTCCTCTGGCCATGGTTATACCCCGAGAAAAATTATTGGTTCACAATTAATGTCATCATGGCACCCATGTTCCATTTGAAGGTGAATGATACCTTAAAGAGGTCATATGTGGTGGTTTGAGGACTCATCCATGGCTCTTGAGCTCGAGAAACGAGTATTAGGGAAAGAGGATAGTGTTTCCCTCCACTAACTATGGTCAATAACCTAGGACCCATCCATGATGCCCAAGAACTTGCAATCGCACCCATGTTCAACTTAGATTCCAAAGACTCCTTGGAAAGGGCTCGTATTATGGTTTCTAGGTGTTGATCATGGTGTTTGAGCTTGAGAAGGTTGAATTATGGCTTAAGGTCATTGGTTCCACAATAATCTTGTTTATGCCTCAAGAATAGTTTCTAGTACATGTCACCTTTATCCCACTTGGAGGTAAAACACCCCCTATAAAATTATTATATGTTGGTTTGAGGACTTGTTTAAGGATATTAAGCTCAAGAAGCTTCAACAAAATCCTAAGGCATGTGTTTTCATTCGATGATAATTCTTAAGGCCCTATGACCCATACATGGTTCAAAAAACCTCCTAATGGCATCCATATCCAACTTGAATGCCAAAATCCCCCCAAAGAGGTGTATTTCAATGTATTTTTCATAGTGCTTGATATTGAGAAGCTTTGTTTGATACCTAAGGGCCTTGTTTCCTCCCTTGATGTTGGTTAATTATTGAGACACATTCGTATTGATCCAAACCTATTTATGGTTCTCATATCCATATAGTAATACAAATATATTCTACAAGGGTCTTTTGTGGTGGTTTGATGATGCATTCATGGCACTTGAGCTTGAGAATCTATGTTTAGGGCCTTGGGTTATTGTTTCCTCAACCATGGTCAAGGGCCTAAGGATATTATTCCCTCCCTCGACTTTGATCAAGGGATTGGGGTTGTTGTTTCCCTCCCTTGACTTTGGTCAAGGTATTGAGGTTGTTGTTTCCCTCACATGACCATGTTAAAGGTTGTAACACCCATCCATAATGTGTAAAACATCATAAAGGTGAACATATCCAACTCCTAGGCCAAATACCACCTAGAAAGGGCTTGTATCGCAATTTTTAAGTGTTGTTCATGGTATTTGAGATTGAAAAGCTCAAAATGGGGCATACGACCCTTGTTTCCTACCTTTACCATGTTTAAGGATCAAGACTTGTTGGAAATATTGTTTTCATTTATGTCATATATAGGGCGAGACTACTCATCAATTTTCTATAAATGCATGCAAGTGTCTACAAAAGAGAGACATTGTATTCGGTTATGACAATTATGTAAGGGCTTCATTTGCAGAGCCTTCCATCAAGCTTGATGAGAAAGTCATAGCACAAACAAATAATGTAATTCTTGATAGGTTCACTACATCATGGGATGAAGCACGAGTTAAAAAGGAAATCAAGAAGGTTTGAGCAGCAATGAGCTCAGTAAGGCAAGTCTCGGTGGCCTGATTAATTGGATTTAATTAAATATTGAAAATTCCATAGTCAAATTAGCTCACATTCATAGGGTAAATCATTTTCAAAAGATTTATAATGAAAAGGCATCATTACATAGTTTGCATGTCAACGAGCGAGTTATGGAACTCTACGCAAAGGGTTAAATTTTATTTGTGGGCCAGTTGAATCATGATTGTTGATCATAATAGAACAATGGCTAAGGATGAAGGATCGAAACCTAAGGCATATCGGATATCAAGTATTAGACATATCTATGCAGTGTTGTATATTGAATCATGATATCACAATAATCTGATATGAGATATCGGGTATACTATACCAGAATGAATGTGCAGTGAAAAATCTTCCAGGTGGGTCAGTTCCCTAGTGGTCTAGTGCCTTGGTGGTGGGGACCCAGTATATTGGATAACCAGACCTGAGTGAATGTTTATTAGTGTATTGTTGCAGTCTCGGGAACCTGGTGGGATGGTGACCCAGTGATTCTGGTGCCTGGTGGCTCAGTATACTGATTCAAAGGAGCATTGTAGTGTTGAATTCATGGGGGGTCGATGGTCCAGTGACCCAGTGATCAAGATACAAAGTGTAGATGAAGAATCTCGGTGCTTGGGTGAATCATGACCATTCATTGGAATATCAATGGCTAAGATTGGATCATAATCACAATGGAAGTATGTGCTTGAAAGGAGAAGATTGGTTTCCTAGTGCTCTGATGGATCCGGTATGACCGATAATCCGATGATCCCAATACCCCCTAAATTGGACAAATCAAGATTGCAGATTCACAGTCGATATTGACTCTAAAGAATGTTCTAACGGTTTTTGCTCCTTAAGGTTAAAGGGCGTTGCATGTGCGTTTCAAGAAACTTGTGACCTAGTGTTAGGTTCCTAACCTGCACATAGGTAGAATAATATATTTGGATGTAATAAAGTTCAATATTAATAAGGCCTTTCAATAAAATAGAATAAGGCGGATGTAAGAAGACCTAATAGAAGCTTTCACTTCTAGAAAGATCTTCCTCTAGATGCTTCTTTTTAGTATAAATAGGAGTCGAGGGTACGAGAACCCTAGCTTGGATATTATTGTAATAGAGCTCTGCTCAACTGGAAGTTTCCCCCTCGAAGAGGCCTATGAACATTGCTTTCAGATTCAAAGTGCTATTTATTTTATTATTCTCATATCATTTCAGTGCTATTGTGGTTAATGTTCTAGTTATATTGTTGTTAATCTGCCATTTCTAGCATTTTATTTCTATTCTGTGTACATTTTATATCTGGTATATTACAAGTGGTATCAGAGCACTTTCCTCGGCAGAAAGTGTGGGTTAATTTTTTTCAGGGTTAGAGACGTATTCCGGCATCTTTAAGCCACAGAGATCTATCGTTACATGCATAAACCCACGGTTGAGGGATTCATACACGCGGGAAATACAAGTGGTACTTAAGCACACATTTGTTGGCCACCCTTGCAACCCCTGTCGGTACCCCTTCGAGTGGTAGCACATCATACAAAACCTATGTATAAATCAGCCTAGATTACCTGAAGCCCTCTTGAGATAAATCGATCGGTCGCCTGACTGTTATAGTGTCATCGAGAACAGCACTCGAGAAGATACTCTCTAGTACCTGGGTAGTCGGGTAGTACGGCTAAGGGTACGGTCTATCCTCCTTAGTTAGTGCCCTAATATATTGGGTCGAGTACTACTGTTGGACCCTGCACATATATCATAGAGTTATAGCACAGAGCAAACCCTTGTCCGTAGAACCCTTGGGGACAGAAACATAAACAAATTAAAACAAACAAGATCTATTATCGTGCAACTATGTTCGGGTTTCCAAGTAAATACACATTTCTTTCTAGTTAATCATTTGGGCATTTTCTCTCTGCAGTATTCTTCAGACCGGAGTATAACTCTACAGGTGTAAAAAAAAAAAAAACAAGTCTGGAAATTTTTTCACCATTATTTGATACCTATTCCATTAGATTCATCTCTTCTCCCGTATCACATTCATCCATATCATTTTTCGGCAAAATTTTTTACCCGCCCACCTCTTTTCAGTTCCCCCATCCTCATGGCCCATACCCATATCCAAGACTTGGAAGCTCGCTTCAACACCTAGTGGTCTCGGAGTCTAGTGTAACTGGACTGGGCTGAAAAGATAAAGGTGTGTGTTTGAAGCCCAGGTGGGTCTGATGCCCGGTGATGCGATGAACCAATTCAATACATCTTTTTGATCGATAGTCAATATTTAATCATGGACTGATCCGATAGTTGTTTAGTTTCAAGGTTGTGTTTTGTGTATGTTTCAAAAGATCGTGACCCAAGTAACTCGGTGGACTATGAATAGATCGCGTAAAATGGAAGGAATTGAACCATTTACAAAGGATTTTTACATATCGGTTTTAAGGAAATTTCAAGGGATCTAAGTTGACTCGGTGAGCAATAAATTTGATATGTGGACAAATCCTTGGGCATATGGGCCCTTGTTTGAAGTCATGTTGTTTTAGTTGAACTCAAGGTCGACCTGAAAATTTCCCCACGGTGAGGCCTATAATAAGGATGCTATGAACATTTTGAGTAGGTGAAGTGGAAGTGGTGTGAGGCTCTAAAATTGTAGGAGAACTGAGGGGAACAAATGACAAAGGGATGTGATGGGATTTGACCTTGGCATTTTCCGAAGGAAACTCTGGGTTATGTGTGAGATACTAAGTGAGCAAAACATAGAGTGTAGGTGTATGAAGTGCATAGGTTTTTCATGAATGACGGAGAGTTTTATGGAAATTACAGCAAAAACAGAGCAACTTGTGAAAATAGCATATCTTTGCAGGTGCAATATTGATGTAAAGTGATGATTCTGCATAGATGACAATTTAAGAAGAAATCAATCCAAACAGACAAGTTGAGCGGATTGGTGTCTCCAGTAAGTTGGTTCTCATATCTTGTTGATTTGGTGCTCATCTGAGGGGATCGGTGTCTCCAGCAGGTTAGTGCCTACAGGTGTTACTGAGTTGTTGCTCGGGTGAAGGGATTGGTGTCTCTTTAAATTTGGTGCATGTAAACATTATAACAGATTGGGGTCTGTAACAGGTTGTTTCCTGTGAATATATTTTAATAAAATATTTTTTTGTTTTTCTCCCATTTGGGTTTCCATGTTAATTGTTTGAGTATTGTCCATTGTATGTCATTATATATATCTTATTGATTTCTCATGGTGATAAAGTAATGAAATGATAAGTGTGTTACAGTAAAAAGTGTAAAATCAATCTTATATTGATTCACCCCCCTCCCCTCTCAGTATAAGTAAGTGTGCCAACGAGACCCATTTCTAGTGCATAAAACATATTGATGACACTCATATCCCACTCAAAGAATTACAAAGAATCCCTAGAAATAACTTATGTGTTGGTTTTGGGACTAGATCAAGGTTCTCAAACCTATAAATATTCAAAAATATCCCAAGGAACTTGTTTTTCTTCCTTTTCCACATTCAATGCCTCGCAATACATCTGTGGTGCACAAAACCTGTTAATAGTTTCCATATCCAAGTTTAATGCCAAAGACCCCTCAAGAGGGTCTATGTTTTGATTTGTAGGTTTTTTTCATGGAAACCAAGCTTGGGAAGCTACATTTATGACCTAAGGACCAAGTTTTTTCCTCCCTTAACCATGGTTCTTGATCTTCAGAAGGTTCATCCAGGTCTTAAACTCCTCATCTCCCCCAAAACCCCCCAACCATGTTTAGGCCTTGAGACTCATTTCTACTGCACAAAACCTATTCATGGCACATCTATCCCACTCAAAATCTAAAGAACCTAGACAATGGTCCTAAAAGGAAATCCTAATGTGGGCCCAAGACACATTCTTATTGTAATATTTGGATGAAAATCCACCCAAGAATGAAAATGAACGAATGAAATAAAATCTAGAAATCATAAATGTATTCTACTCAAGAGAATGAAAATAATACAATGAAAACAAGATTCTCATATGAGAGAGATGAGTGAGTGTATATAGGATTTACCACCCAAGAGACTAAAAACATAACCAATATGGGATAAAGTGAAAAAATCCCTAATTAAACTTAACCTAGTATAAAGAGATATAAATTGGTTAACTAGCTAAGAAAAAACTAGATAACTAAATAAACCTATTCACACTAACAACTCCTTAAGTGAAACTTAGGGGGAAATGCAAACAAATATTAAAATATCATGGGTCACGGCTAAAATGCCTAACGAGGTACCCATGTACAAAATATCCCCTCAAACAAAAAAGGAGGGAGAAAACCTAGTAGGAAACCCACCCACCCCCCGCATGAGAGAATGAAGCAAGAAGGGCTAAGTGACCACATCAGAAGAAATGTCTCACACAACCAAGCGAGACTGGATATGGACATACTTGCTCTCAGTGAAGGGTTTGGTGAATATTTTTACAACCTTGTCTATCGTAGGACAATAGTGCAAATAATTGACCTACTCCAAAACCAGATCCCTGAGAAAATGCATGTGGATCTTGGTGTGTTTGGTCTACTAGTGATGAACTAGAGTCTTCAAGAATCATCTTGATGGTGCTCCCGTTGTCAAAATAGATGAATGATAGATTCTAAAAACTGATGCCAAGTTTAGTGAGGATATTTTGAATCCAAATAGCTTCAGTGGAGGCATTAACAGCCCCTCTATACTTAGCCTCAGTTAAAGAAAGGGCAATGGCATGATTCTTCTTTCTCTGCCAACAAATGGGATTGAAACGAAGGTGAAAATTATATCCATATGTAGATTTACGATCATCAATATCACCATACCAATCAAAATCCATGTATCCAATTGAATCTAAACTTGTTCCCAATGCATAGTGAATCTCGTACCTATGAGTGTCATGTATGTAGTGCATAATGCATTTGGTATCCTTCCAGTGAAGCTCATGTGGCTCTGTCATGAAGAGTGAAACAATGGAAACTACAAATGAAACGTCTGGATGAGTATGATTCAAGTAGATGAGGGTTCCAACAAGTTGACGATACAAAGTGGCATCAACTAGTAGTGTGGAACACTTCACCTTCCATCTTGACTCTAGAGAGAAAGGGAGTCAGTGCATGCTTACAATTAGCCATGTGAAAATTAACCATAAGATCAAGAGCATACTTGGTATGTAGAATAAATATCCCAAAAAAGGAATGAGTGATCTCAATCCTGAGAAAATAGTGCAAGAGACCCAAGTCAGTCATGGAAAACCTATCATGCAAATTAGTTTTGATGCTTGCAATAATGGATGAGGTGCTCCAAGTGACAACCAATTCATCAACATGGAGAGACAGGAATAAAAGATCATCTTCATGTCTAAATATGTAGACATTTAGATCTGAGTGGCATCTAGAGAACCCAACTGGGAGAGTAAATGAGTCCATCTTGGCATACCAAGCTTATGGGGCTTGTTTGAGACCATAAAGAGACTTCTGCAATATGAAAACTAGTGAATAATCCTAAGCAAATCCTTGTGGCTACTCCATGTAAATATCCTCATGTAGATCCCCATGAAGAAATGCACTCTTCACATCCATCTAATGTACAACCCAACCTTGAGCTACAACAATAGCAATTATCAAGCAAATGGAGTTCATTTTGGAAATGGGGGAAAAGGTCTCAATGTATTCAATATCTGGAACTTGAGAAAAAAATTTAGCCACAATACTTTCTTTGAACTTGTCAACTAATCCATCCACTACAAATTTGGTTTGATATATCCACTTACACCAAACCAGTTTTCTTCCCTTAGAAAGTGGAACGAGATTCCAAGTTTTTTTTTGAATAAACAAGTTGTACTCTTCCTCTATTGTTGAATCCCACTCAGTAATACCTCTTGTTTCATGAAAGGACTATAGATTTGAAGCTATGGAAATGTAGGAATGTGGAATATCCTAATTTTGTGACCTATTCCTTTGAATATCGAAATGATCCCCAAAAATATTGCATGCATAATCAAGTGTCTAACGATCCCATCGAGGCATGGTAGGGAATGGAGGAGGAGAATCTGCATCCTCAGAATTTGAGATCTATGAAGAGGAGGATGAAACCTCATGATCAACTCTACAATTAGAGGTAGCTGGCGGAAAATCCTATGAGTCACTATATGAATCTGTTGTGGAGGAATGAATATGAGAGGATTAGCTAGGAGAGTTTTCCTCAAATTGCACACTACTCTCAATGAAGAGCTCATGTGTCTCAGGATCCAAGAGTCGATATCATTTAACACCATCAAGGTAACTAATAAATATGAAGGGTCGATTGTTAGGTTCTAAGGCCTTGTTCTTATCCAAAGGAATGTGTGCCCAAGTTGGAGAGCCAAAAAATATGAAGTGCCACAGAACAGGTTTTCTGCCACACCAAGCTTCAAAGGAAGTGATACCCTTCAATTCCTTATGTAGAACTCTATTCTAAATGTGAGAAGCATAGTTAATATCTTGTCATCAATACTTAGGTGCAAGGGAGCATGTGTAGATCATGCAACCAACCATATCTTTTAGAGATTTGTTTTTCCTCTCTACCACGTCGTTCTACTGAGGTGTATACGTGACAATATGTTGAAGATTTATCCCTTCAAGAGTGAAAAAAATTTCAAAGTGGCGGTTCACATATTTTCTACCATTGTCTATGCAGATAATTTTGATGCACTTCCCATATTGTTTCTCAACATGAGACTTGAACTCCTGGAATCTATCAAAAGCTTCTCATTTTTATCAAAGAAAGTAGACCCAAGTGTATCTAGAAAATTCATCAATAAAAGTGAGCAAGTAGTGAGCCTTGCTGAAATACAAGGATGGAAATGGACCCACCACATCATTGGGAACTATCTCAAGGACTTGTGAATCCCTCCAAGATTTCCCTTTGTAGAAAGTGTTCTTAGGATGATTTCCCAAGGAACAACCTAAACAAAATCCATATGATAAACTGATCTGAGGAAGAGTTGTGACCATATCCTGCATGTTGAGCTATTGAAGATAGCAGAAGTTGAGATGGCCAAGCCACCCATGCCATATATTGCTCATATAATTTGAATGGGTGAGAAAATAAGTAGAATGAGAATTAGGTACAAAATGAGAGAAAACATGCAGGCAAGACTCCTAATCATCCTTACCAACTGCAAGAAGTGAATTGTCTTCAATATCCCTAATGGTGATGAAATCTGGAGTGAACTCAACTTTTCTTCCATTCCAGGAAATCTGATAGATGGAGAGAAGGTTGGATGAATGATTATTCACACAGAGGACATCATCAAAATTACAAGTGATAGCATCAACAAAACCTTTCTTGGTGACATCTATAGGAGATTCACCCCAATGATAATGCGGGGCACTGAACAAATATCCAACAAAGAAAAGTATTCTCTGATAGAACCCATGTGATGTGATTCACCCAAGTCAAGAATTCACTACTAAGAAGAATCTGCAATAGCAACAAGTGCAGTTTCTTTCCCTTTTCCTAATTTGTAAAAATGGGTAGAGAATTTTTTTGAAGAAGGTAGATTAATGTTGTTCTTTTTCATAATATGCTTCAACTCATTGATCTACTTCTTATGACAAGAATTTTCCTCATCACCAACCTTCTTTCATTAACTACAAGTTGTCATATCCTTCTTCTAAGAATTCCCTTTTAAAAAAGAGGATTTGGAGTCTACTTTTGGGGTAGACGATGACTATTCCTGATATTTATATGACTTCTTCTTGGAATTCTTTTGTTTATTGTCGGGTTTCACTAACTCATCATGTCCCTTTGGTTGACCAGCCAACAAAGACAGGCTAAGATGGCTTGAGGAGACCCATAGAAAGAATCTTATCCTGCTCATGCATTAACATTTCTAAAAATGAAGCAAAAAAAGGAATTGTATATCCAGATCCCATAGTCAACCTATGAGTGTGAAAGATAGAAACAAATGTAGCATATTCAGGTTCAATTTTAGAGAGAGTAGTTAATACAAGTTGTATATTTGTTTTCTCTACTCCACGTGATTTACATTGGGCTCTTAGGTTATTAACATTTGTTACATAATCCTAGATATTTTCCAAAGACTTAGAATCAATATTGATTAGTTTATTATTAAGTTGATATCCCCTAACTTCATCAGTTTTCCCATAGAGAGTTTTTTATTTTTCCCATGCATCATGTGAATTTGTACATCCATCAAGTTGAAACATTATATCAATGGAAACTAGACTCCTAAGAAAACCAAGAGATTTTGTTTTTTCTATCATCGAGAGTACCTTTTCCTTATCATATGTGGATTCAATTACCTTTTATTCAACATAAGGTGTATATATTTTTTGCATTAATGCATTCCATGCATTTTGATGCCATGTGTTGTAGTTGAATGGTGTTTGGAAATTTAAACTTATACATTTGTGAAGGAAAAGAGAGCATGCATAGAAAGAGATGCAGAAGCACAATCACACCAAGAGTCCCCCCTCCCCTGAATCACTCAATCAAATATCCCCCCTCCCCCCCAAGAAAAATTATTTGGCACTTTATATTTAGTGTGGTTACAATTGCCACTAGTAAGAGAACACTATGTGGACTTGACTTCAATGCCTTTACAAATCCTCAAAAGATGAGATGAAAGTACAATGTTGTCACATTATCAAGTCAAATAAATAGCACCATTATGAAGTAGATGAAAAATCATGCACTTTCAAAAAATGAATCACCTTGATCTAAGGTCGTATGAAAAATATATGAGCCTTTGGATTTCTCACAACGAGAACTATGTAGTGTGACCTATGAGAATTTGAAATTTTTGGAAAATCCATGCACCAAAATATGAAACTATCTGCACCAATGTGAAGAGCATGAAAAAATATCCCAACTAAAAAAAATGTTCAATAAAAGGAGGTCGAAAGACCAAGATATAAGCCTACAAAGTTTGTCTTCAAATTACAACTTGTTAATGGAGAGGGGGTGGGAAATTCAAAATTATGCTTCTGCCAAATTTAGCGGAAATGTCATCAAACTTATTGAAACTTCCAATTATAGAAACCTTGGGAAAAATTAAAAAATTGTGAGCTTGGGGGTCATATGGCTCCCTGGGCAAACAAAAATTGTCTCTCCGGACAAGTTTTCCCAAAATTTATGAATGGACAATGAATTTAAGGGTTTTTAGACCTTCTAAGTGTGATGTAAAGGTCATATTTGACCCAAAATTCTTTGAAAAGGTGGCTTCCTTCTAGATCTAGAAACAAACCTCAAGCTTCAAACCCTTACAGATCTAGCCTCTGATGTCAAACTGGGATGAAACGAATGGAAAATATGGCTATCTTAGTTTCTCTAGACTCAATGGTGAACTCAGAATGTCTCCAGGAGTCTTTGGAAAAACTTTCATTTAGAAAGTCAAAAAGAGAACCCCCCCAGAAACTAGTGTTTTCTCCACACTTTTCTGATTCTCCAGATCACCTGAGGATGCAAGAGAACAACATACTCATTTGCTTCAAAAAAACAGCTCTACACTCATATTTCTAAAAATATTTCTAACCCACAACTCACAACCTCTCTAATACCATGTAAGAGTTGGTTGAAAAGCCACCCAAGAATGCAAATGAATGAAGGAAATCAAAGGTAGAAATCATAAATGAGAAAAAATAAATTGTATTCTACTCAAGAGAATGAAAAGCATACAATGAAAATGAGATTCTCATATGAGAGCGGTGGGTTAGTATATATAGGATTTACCACCCAAGAGACTAAAATCACAACCAATATGGTCAGTAAACTTAACCTAGTGTGAAGAGAGCTAAAGTGGAGAACTAGCTAAGAAAGACCTAAATAGCTAAAGAACCATATTCATACTAGCACTTATATGGGACCTAATATGTTATGGTTTAATCATCATTATATATCCCTCTAGTAGGCTAGAGATGCCCTACAACGGTCCCATATGGTGGTTTGAGGACACATTCATTAGAGAAATTTTGAGCTCTAAAAATTAAAATAATAATTATGAATCTTCAAAGGGAAAGAAACAAAACTACAATTTTTTAATCATATTTCCATCTTATATCCTTTTAATTTTTCTCAAATTTCAAGTATAGGCACTTGTTGGATGTGGAATTAAATTCCACATCCAATGAGTACCCACTTTGGATACTTTTGATAGACCCATGGTGACATGAACTGGAAATACAAGAAAAAATGTTTGTTCTTGAAATGAAACACAAGAAATGCATTTTTTTATGTATTTCCAGTTTATCTTATTGTGTGTCTATCAAAAGTATTCAAATTGGGTACTCATTGGATTCAAAATTTAATTATGCATCCAACAAGCACCTACACTTGAAATTTGAATAAATTTACAAGGCGATAAGTCAAAAATATGATTTTAAAAAGTAGTTTTGTTTCTTTCCCTCCAAAATTATTTACCCTTGTGGTTGACATCATATTCTTTAATCCTATTGGTTCTTTTAAATATGAGGTTTATAGAACATTTTTTTAGGCCCATTTTTTACCTCAAAAAATTATCGAATGCATTGTGCCATAGCCTGAGATGCTTTGTGGGTTATAAGTCTTTTTCATGGTGATAGAGCCCAAGAATATTCATTTAGGTAATTGAGCCCTCGTTGTCCTCCCTTGACCTTGGTTAGACCTTGACACACATTCTTGATTCACAACTAACCTAGTCATAGTGCCCATATCCCACTTCGAGGTGAAAGATACCCTACAAAGGTCCAATGTGGTGGTTCGATGGTGCTTGATCCTAAGAAGAAAGGTTTAGGAAAGCAATTCTCATTTCCCTCTCCCAAATATGGCCAAGAACCCAATACCAATCCATGATTCCCAAGACATTGTAATGGTGCTCATATCCAACATGAATTCCAAAGACTCTAGTGAGAGGGATATTGTCATGGTTTCTAGGTGTTGTTCATGGTGCTTGAGCTTGAGAAAGTTAATTTATAGCTTAATTTCATTTCCTCCTGGCATTTTTTATTCCTTGAGACCAATTTCTTATGAACAAAATCTACTCACGGCACATGTATCCAACTCTTAGAGTCCAAATACCCCCTACAAAGTTCTTGTGTGTTGGTTTAAGGACTTGTTCAAGGCTCTTGAGTTTGAGAATATTCAACAAGATCCCAAGGAACTTTTTTCAATCTTTTACAATGGTCTGGGTGCCTTGACCCATCCATGGTATGAAAAATCTCATAATGGTCTCCATATCCAACTCAAAATCCAAAGACACCCTATAGAGGCATGGTCCTATGTTTTTTTTTCATGGCTCTTGATTTTAAGAAGATTTGTTTAGGGCCTAAGGGCCTTCTTTTCCTCCTTTGAATTTGTTTAGACATAAAGACCCATTATTCATGCTTAAAATCTATTCATGTCACCCATTTACCTCTAACATTCCAAACATACCCTACAAGGGTCCCATGTGGTGGTTCAAGGATGCATTCATGGCACTTGATCCTAAGTAGTTGTGTTTAGTGATTCAGGTTATTGTTTCCCTCCCTCGACCATGGTCAAGGGATTGAGGATATTGTTTCTCCACCCTAACCATGGCCAAGGCCCTGATACCTATATATAGTGGGTGAAACATATTAATGGCACCCACATCCAACTCCTATTCTAAAGACATCATAGTGTCATCTAGTGTCATAGTTTCTAGGTGTTTTTTCAGTGCTTGAGATCGAGAAGGATTTATTAGTGCTAAAATCCATTGTTTATCCCATTGAACATGTTTCAGCATCAATATCCATTTATATCCTCCCCTAACCACGGAACTTAAGCTCAAGAAGGTTCACTTATGATCCAAGTGGATCTCAGTGGCCATCCACCTTTTCCACTAAATCAACATTTTGAGCTTATGGTTTTGATAAACCATGATATTCACCCTTTTTATGGGGAATGGAATGTAATTCCATCTTCATTTGTTAATTATAGACATCATGTAATGATTTCCTTGTGGTTCTATGTACATGCATACAACATAGCGTTAATTCACTGGATCCCATTAGAACTCTACAGTTAAGCGCATTCAGGCTAGAGTAGTAGTAAGATGGGTGATTGCCTAGGAATTCCTAGGGTTTTACATGCCTATGGAATTTTATAAACTTAGTCCACTTTATCCCACATGCATCATGGGAATTTTTCTCCTCTCACTCTCTCATATATAATTGAGGTGAAGGAGGCCCTTTAAGCATGCAATGGAGTGTGATGTAAAGCTTGTTGTGAATGAAGTGTAGCCAACATCTCTTTCTTTTCAGAGATAAGCTACCCCGTTCTGCCTTTCGTTCTCTGCATAATCTGGATCAACTTAGGTATTAAGCCCCTCATTTTTCCCCTAACCATGTTTAGGCCTTGACACCCATTTTGATTTCATAAATCCTACTTACGGTGCTTGTATTCCACTTAGAGGCTAAATATTGCTTGTTACTTTAGTAGGTAAAATTATTTTCACCTCCCTATAAGAAGTAATGTTGCATATTTCTCCTAGGGCATTGGCAATTGTGTTAATTATAGAGTCAAGTGTTTTCACAAACAAACATAGAACATAGGCACCTCAAAGATGATAATTATGCCAATATATTAGAAATATGATCTTGAGGAGGGTTAGGATTTTGAGCCTCCTTGTTTTCCATTTTCTCCTCCCAGATTGGAGGGTTTTAGCTTTTATTTCCATGCTCAAGGTTTTAGGGTTTAGGATTTCTAGGGCTACTATTTTGAGGATCCATTGGGGAAAAAAAGAAGATACTCATTTATGACACATTTATGTTTTCATTAAACTAAAAACTTCATTTTGATACTAACAAGAGAAAAAAATGAAGGATTTTAGGAAGAATGAGAACAAAAAAACCTACCTCAACAATGTTTCCCACATGAGAGTTGTGTGATGCTCATTAATTGGGGAGGCTTTGTGCTCATTGGATGGTCCTATTGTTGAGAGGTGGTGGGGTGGTGTTCCCCAAATTTCATATGTGTTTTTTCTCTGAAGTGTTCTCTCCCACTATCACATTGGAATGAGAAAACTAAGCAACCCTATGCATTTTTTATTTTTTTATGAGCAACATAAAGCAAACATGTTATTTCTCACTAGCAATGTAATGCATATGTGTTTTATAATGCACATGTGTTGTTTCACACTAGTGATATAAAACATATGCATTATGGCGCATAAGCACTTTATAATCCTAATCATATCCCTAATGCACAAAATAGTGGACTCAACTTCATGCATAGGCCCATGCATCCTTATCTATCACACTCTTTCACTTTCTTCTTATTATTTCTAGCAACAATAACATCTAGCCGATGATGCTTGCTAGTTAAATATTTTAAAAATATCCCTATAGGTCTCTTTTCATTCGCCTTATCCCAAGCCCAAGCTGCATGAAACATTTCCTTTACAAACTTGAATGTTTGGATAAATATTTCTAATGCCTGGTAGGATTCCTTAAGTAAAGTATGAGGAAGGCAATGAAATTTTTGTTATCATTATATCTATGCATTAGGGAGAATGCTCTGACATCCATAGTGGTAGGGATCTTTGCATATTTTGAGAGTTATAGTGAATAATCAATATTATCAGTAAGAGTAAGAGACTTGGCGGTCTATATGAACTTGACCTAGCAGAGGTTTCAACAAGTGATCACGCTGAGGAAACCCTAATCCCTCAGCCGCACGCAGCTGACTTCAACAGCCACGATTCTGGTGAAGCACTCGCCCTGCAGCACAACCCCCATCGGGCTTCATTGACGCTTCACAATGGGAACGGAGGGGGGGGGGCCAGCCCCCCTCATACCGTAACATTTCCACGAATGACCGATCCGGCACTAGAGTAATGCACCCGGCCTTTGAGCCGCCGCAACAAATTCGAGAGCAGCTGCTGGCCAGAGAAACCGGCCTCCGGAAGGATATGGACACAGGAGCTGAGGCAGGAACATCCCACACCAAGCCGCACAAGAGATGGGAACCAGGTAAATGCATACCCCAACTCGATAAGGCACCAAGATATCTTATTAGCTTCACCAGGGTAGGAGAACACACTTAGTTTATGAAGGAACATGCACTCATAGGAAAGTTTTTAGGATTATGGCCTACAGAACGGGATCTCCACAAATGGATCAAGCACTGGTGGAACCCTAAAGGGGACTACGAGGTGCAGCTGAGCTCTAAGGGCTTCTTTACAATCATTCTGTATAACCTAGAGGACAAGGATAGGATCTTCGAAAATGGCCCTTATTTCTTTAACTCAGCTGGGCTCTTCCTGTGTTTCTGGACTGAAAGATTCAGCCCTGATAAAGAAGACTTTACCATGGCCCCAGTATGGATCCGCCTGTACTCTTTACCCCAGGAGTTCTGGCTGGAAGAAATATTGATGGGTATAGGGAACACCCTAGGGCAGTATGTGAAAGCCTCGAAAGCCACCAAACAGCGGAAATATACCTCCTATGCCAGAATCTGCGTCTACATGAACATCTCTAAGGTTCTCCCTGGATCAGTTACCCTGGAATACCAAGACGAGGACTGGCAGCAAACCCTGGACTATGAACACATCCCTTTTCACTGCAGAAGATGTCACGAGCACGGCCACCTCTTCAGAGATTGCCCTCTCATTAAAACCTCCGCAAAAACAAGTGAGCCAGCATAAAAAGATGGGTTCACCGTCGTCCCTTCAAAGAAGCGGAATCCACCAAGAAGGCAAATCCAAGAACAGAAGCAGACTGTAGAAACGAGAAACTCCTATGAAATCCTAAAGCACCTACCAGAGGAAGCAGAAGTTCAAGATCCGCTCAAAAATCAGAAGCCATCACAGAACAACCCCTCGAATCCAGCCCCTCCACCCCAAAGCCAGGAAACACCAGTGGAGGACAGAGGTGACGAAGAAGGGGATACCCCAATGCAACTAGACGAAAGGGATCTTGCCGGCATAGATCTGGAACAGCTAGAAGAAGCTCTGAATCAGAAAAACCTGCAAACCCTTCTGGAAGAGCAGCTGCGCAAGGTACACAAAGTACTCCTTAACTCTTCAACGGGCTCCTCTGCACRGATAGGAATCGCCTCGGACTCKCAACTCGGCTCAAAGAAGATCCCCCGAGAGAACAAAAGAAGGGGGCGGAAAATGGCACAACAGCTGATCAAGGAGGCCGGAAATCTCATGCTAAACTCTGGACAAATTCAAAAGATCTCGGAGGTATACCTCCAAACCCCATCATCAACCCAATGATGAAAATCCTCACATGGAACATTAGAGGACTAAATGGCAGGTCCAAACAAAGGACCCTCCGAGAATGCATAAAAGTCGAGAATCCAGATCTGCTCCTATTACAAGAAACTAAATGTGCAGGAGCAGAGGCAGAAATCATTTTTCAGCGTATCTGGAGAGATTGCAACTTCATATCCACAGATGCTGCAGGAGCCTCAGGAGGACTCGCCATCCTCTGGAACCCTGCTAACACACGAGTCTACAACCCCTTCTCAACAGTAGGCACGCTCACGGCAAGCTTCCAATCCATTGGTTCGAACCAGGAGGGGAATATTACGAATGTTTATGGCCCCCAAAGTCAGCCAGAAAAAGACAAACTCATGCAAAGGCTAGAGCTCATCAAAACCCTGGTGTCCACTCGCAACTGGATCCTCGGAGGAGACTTCAATATGATCCTCACGCTAGAGGAAAAAACGGGAGGCACCAAGAAGCTGGAGCAAGACAGTAGTAAGTTCAAAATCCTCATTGATCATCTCAAATTAGTAGATATAGAAAGCAGCAATGGTATTTTCACTTGGTCGAACCGTAGATCGGGAGCCCAGCACATAGCCTGCCGGCTGGACCGCTTCCTGGTCTCAGATGAACTAATGGAATCGGGCGCACAGTTGGAAAGTCTTATCATACCCAGAGCTGGGTCAGATCACTAGCCACTGATCCTTAACATGGACATGCAAGACACGCCACAATTCAAACCGTTTCGCTTCGAGAAATTCTGGCTCCTGCATCCGAACTTCCAGCACCTAGCCAAAGAATGGTGGTCAAAGGCAGCAATAAATCATGGCTCCAGCATGTATAGATTTCAGCAAAGACTCAAAAACTTCAAGGTACTGCTGAAGCAATGGAACAAGAATTGCTTCGGAAACATCTTCCAAAGCATTCAAAACATAGAAAAATAGCTAGAGGAAATCCAAAAAATCTTCATCTCAGGTACCAGGACTACCGATCTTATGATGGAAGAAGAAAAGCTACGTGAACAATTGGAGGAAAGGAAAAAATAGGAATAAATTTTATGGAAGCAAAAATCACGCGTGCAATGGCTGAAAGAAGGGGAGAGGAACACCAAATTCTTCCATAGGACAGTGATGCATCGTCGGCATGTCAACAGAATCACGCACCTGGAAGACGACCAAGGCAACATAGTCAGGGAACATGCCCAGATAGAGGCCAAGCTTACCCGCTTCTATCGTGACCTTCTCACAGAACCATAGGGGGACAGAACCGACGCCATCCAAAGAATCACCAAACACATTCCGACCCTAGTAACACCGGAGAAAAATACTACCCTCACAAGTCCTATCACTCAGGAGGAAGTGGACCAAGCTGTAAGAGATATGCCCCCAGGCAAAGCCCCAGGCCCCGATGGGTTCACCACAGACTTTTTCCATCACTGCTGGGATCTGGTCAAAAAAGACGTCTGGGAAGTGGTAGAGGAATCCAGAGTTTTAGGTGTAGTTCTTCCAGCTCTAAATGCTACCTTCCTCGCCCTCATTCCCAAGGAAGAGCGAGTTACCACTCCGAAGCACTTCAGGCCTATCGCTCTCTGCAATGTGATTTACAAAATCATCACAAAGGTCATCGCTAATCGGCTGAAACCAATACTGCCTCATGTCATCTCAAAGGAGCAGTCGGGGTATGTGGAAGGACGGCAAATCATAGACAGCATCATATTGGCGCATGAGGTCATCCACTCTCTCAAAACCTCCAAAACTCCAGGTATGTTAATTAAATTGGACCTCTCTAAAGCTTTTGACAGAGCCAATTGGCAATATCTCAGAGCAGTCCTCACCTCCTTTGGCTTTGATCAGAACTGGATCAGTTGGATCCTCAACCTCATTTCCTCCACCTTCTTCTCCATTCTAGTCAATGGCGTGCCTTTTGGGCCCTTTTCACCTTCTCGGGGAATCCATCAAGGCGACCCCCTTTCACCCTTCCTTTTCGTGCTCATGGCTGAAGGCCTAGGCAGGTCCATCTCGGCAGCCATCGCAGATAAATCCCTCAAAGGTCTACCTCTTCACAATTTTCATCCTGCCCTCTCTCACAGTCAGTTCGTTGATGACACTCTCCTTCTCAACTCCCCCTCAGCAAAGGAAGCCCTCGCCCTCAACGCCATCCTCTCCGACTTCACCGAAGCCTCGGGCATGTCTTTGAATCTGGACAAATCTAAGCTTTACTTCTTCAATACCCTCGTTCCGGTTCGGGTGCATATCTCCAGACTCCTCGGCATACCAAGGAGATCCCTTCCGTCCAACTACCTAGGCATCCCCCTCACAAGTGCTTCCGCCAGATCTATCTCCTGGGAAAGCCTCATCCTTTCCATCTCCAACCGACTCAGCAACTGGACCTTCAAACCCCTCAACTTAGCCTCCCGGCTAGTTCTCCTTAAGTCGGTCCTGCAAGCCCTCCCCACTTATCTTTTCATAGTTTTAGTCGCTCCCCAACATGTAATAAAGACTATCAAAGCCTTGCAGCGCAATTTCCTCTGGCATGGCCACCAGCAAAATAAAAAGTGGGCCCTGGTAAGCTGGGACAAAATTTGCAAGCCAAAAAGTCAAGGTGGTTTAGGCCTTCGAGATCCGGGGAAACTTAACCAAGTTATGGGTGCTAAAATTTGGTGGCGCTGGCTTAAGGAACCTGCTACAGCTTGGGCGCGCATTTGGAGGCTTAAATATGCTCCACTTACACCTGACAATCAGCTGATCAAGCACAATGCCAGATTCCAAGGCTCCAATATCTGGAACATCGCTTGGCACAACCGCACCTTAATTAAAAACCATGCCTTCTGGGAGATCAGGGATGGGGAGAGCGCCCTGCTCTGGCAAGACTCTTGGCAGCAATTCAAACTGCTAAATGATTCAGAAGACTTAGCTGCACTTCGAGATGCCATTGACCCACAAACCTCCCTCAGAGTCAAGGACCTCTGGCAACCTCAAGAGTAGCACTCGCACTGGCGCCAATGGAAAATCTCGCACCAACATCTTGGTGTCCCTGAAAACTTCAATTTAGAAAGCTGGCACAATCAAGCCAAAAGGCGCAAGATTCCAATCAAGGAAGGGGTGGACACTTTGAGATGGGGATACTCCACCACTGGAACCTTCACGATCAAGGAAGCCTACAATATCCACAGTCATCCCCAACCCGAAAACAAAGACGCCATCTGGAACAAGGTATGGAATTCAGCACTATGGCCCAAAGTTTCCACTTTCCTATGGCTAATAGTACACAACAGGGCTCTCACATGGGACAATCTCCAGAAAAGAGGTTTCATCGGACCCTCCCTATGTGTGCTCTGCCGTCAGCAGGAGGAAACCAAGGAACATCTCTTCAATGGATGCATCTACAGCCAAAGCGTCTGGGATCAAAGTGCGCAAACCATGCGTAAGTCAGGACAACACCGAGGTAGCATTAATGAAACAATTGAGCACTGGGATAGCAGCTCATACAAAATCACACTCCTAAATCACATCTGGCAGCTCCTACCTGGCTTCATACTCTGGCAACTTTGGAAGGAAAGAAACAAAAGAATTTTTCACTTGCAAGCCTCCCCACCCGAAGCCACATGGGAGACCATCAGGGAGCGGATCAAGGAAAAAATCCGATACCACCCTTGGAGTCCGGAAGACCTCAATTGTCCAGCTGAGGAGCAGTGTATCATGCAACACTGGCAACCCCTCCCATCCACGCATCAAGCTCGGCGGACCAACAAACCCACCCAATCAAGCCCCTCCTTCTGGACACCACCGCATAGCCCCTTCATCAAAATCAACTTTGATGGGGCCGCCAAAGGCAACCCGGGAACAGCAGGATGGGGAGAAGTAGCAAGAGACTCGGAAGGAAAGCTGATGGGGTTTTTCACAGGATTTCTAGGAGAAACGACAAATAATGTGGATGAGCTCATGGGAGCACTGAGAGGATTACAGGTTACATTGGAAAGAGGCCATCGCAGTATCATTCTGGAGGGAGACTCACGGGTCGTCATCCACCTTATCACCATGATTCTGCATGGCAAAGATCCTTCTAAAATCTCACCAAGCTGGCGACTTTCAGGACTTTTAGAAGACTTCAAAAATCTCCTCACTCCAGCTCTCAGTATCGTGCCTTCCCATGTAAAGCGAGAGGCCAATCGCGTAGAAGATAGCTTAGCCAATGAAGCAGTGGAAACGGAAAGCGATCTCTCCCAATGGATGGACGAAGCCCCACACCACTCAGACGTCTTCCTCAGATGCCAGGCCTTAGCCAACATGGATCTGCTCCCCCCGGATGGGGTGCCACGCGCTCATACGAGGACACGTGGGAGGCTGCGGGGACGCCAATTAATGGCATCAACCAGCGCAATCCCACCACTAATCAACTGAATTATGGCTCACACCAGCCACCATAAAGTGACGAGCCCTCTCGCGCACGAGGATGGTACCAGGCGACAGAGCATAATCAAGCTAGTGTTAATGGCGATCGTGAGTGGAGTTTCATGGGATTTTATAGCGGTAATAGGCACGGAGCAGATGTATTGGCCTCAAGCCGAGCTCATTTTCTATGAGTGGCACCTCCGTTTTCAAGCTGGCGTAGCAAAGGTAGCTGCAGACCTGCCACCCCAGCCCTCCTTCACAACCAGAACTCCGGTGACTTCCACAATGCCCCGGCTCAGAGGCAAATCGCGTCGTGGAGCAGCCTGGTACAGGGCTGAATCCCGACGAAAACGTTTGAAGCATTTTGAAAAAGTGATCACCCTAGCATCCATCTGACGAAAACGAAATCCTAGGGTGCCTACCATGGCGATTCCTGAACACATCAGCCCCGAGGGGGCACTGCAAACTCACCCTCCCATGGAAGATACCGAGGAGCGCAGGCCACAACCAGAAATACTCCAGGGGAAACAAACTGTAGCTGAACAGGAAGCACCGTATCGTCCATTCTGTATTGTCGAAGAGGAAGAGCCCCCTGGCGAAATACTATATCCACCTTGCGTCGTCAAAGAGGAAGAGCCCCCTGATGACGCCGAAATGCAGAAGGAAGAAGACAGGACACCGCCTCGACCACAGAAAGACTCCAGTGCACGCACAGCAAAGCACCCTGGCACGAGGACCGCGAGCGACGAGGAACGAGTGAACCAAGCCACCTCCCCTGAACTCTGGCACCTACCGCTGGTCTTTGAGCTCCGCAGCATGCTCGATGACCTGGCTTTCCATATCGCCTGGATGGACCAATGCATTGACATGCTCTTCACAGCACTCTCGAGGAATGCTCCGAAAAAGCAATGTCCCACTTGTGCACAGGAGTACTCGATTCCCGCAGGATGGAGACAAGCCGACCACAAGCGAGCGAGACCGAGCCAATAGTTCTCCAGGGGCTATGGTTAGAAGCTTTGTGCTATTTTGGTATAGTTAGTCTGTTGCTACTCTTTTTAGTTAGAAATGTTTAAGTTTTTGAAACTGGATGACACTGCCGCCCTGGTTTCCTCCGGGCAGGGCGCGCAAGTAGGTGATAGAATAAATAAATTATGCTTGACACAGGAAGACCAGCTGTCCTGGTTTCCTACTTAGGCGGGACAGCTGGTGTTACCACCAGCAGATGTATACTCTGATTTTTGATAATATAGCAGGTCCCACCGGTTTATTTAAAAAAAAAAAAAAAGAGACTTGGCGGTCTATATCAATCATTTTATTTAGCTATGTGTTTATATGGAACTCGTAAAATTCCAAATCATAGAGAAGTATCTTTTGGGCTCCTATAGTGTTTTGATAGAATTCTCTCCCTTTGGGAAGCCCATAAAGGTCAGCTACAATATCTTGTTTCTATAATACATACCAAATATGCTTAGGATTTTAAAGAGTATTGACTCACATGGTTGAGCATGTTATGTGATATGAATCCCACACTCTTTCTTCATCATATTATACATAGAACAAATCCTCTCTTATATGGATATTAAGAAAACGTTGAATTCTACAATTATGTTTGAAAGCTTAGTAGTACTATTTTAAAACTTTGAAATTAATTGGATAAAGAAAAATGTGAATTATTTTTATGAAAGTTTTTTTTCTAAATACCCAAAATGAATTCTTAATATTTGAAACTTTAATAAAACTTACTAATAAAATGGATAGCTTCTTATTTAAAACTTAAATTCTTTATTAATATCTCATCTAAACAATATGCATTTGAAATTGCTAAATATATATATTATTAATTTCTATTAAAATTAAGTCCCCGAGGTGTAGGACAGTCGGTGACGGAGTGTGTTGTTAAGCCACTCTGTGATGTTAAAGTCACCGGTTTGAAACCTGCGGGGACAAAAAATCCAACCATGTTAAGGGTTGGTGTGGCTCAGGCCGGGTGCGATCCTCGGGTGATTTTGACGGCTTAGATGCCCCTGAGTCGTGGTTTCTCAAGCCACGGGTTAATCGCGTAGCCAACAGGTCCCGCACAAATTAACAAACAAACAAACAAACAAATTATATTAAAATTAAAATTATTTATTAATTAATTAATTTTTAATATTAAAATATATCTGTGCAACGCGGGAAAATTCTGGGGGATGGAAAAAACATTTTGAGTTCCCTCAATTTAGAAGATCTTTTGCTCCCAAAACGTCGTAGAGAATTTCGAATCCTGAATCGGTTTGATCCGGAGAACGATCATGTAGGATTTTCCAATGGAAAAGACATACAAAATGACGAAGAACTAATGGAAAGAGACCAACATCTTAGCGTAGATACAACACAAATAATTAAACGTTTTCTTTGGCCTAGTTACCAATATCTAATGGGTGAAACTGAACTTGCACTTTGTAAGCTAATATCTTCAAGTTTGCTTTCTTTAGAGTGCGTAAGTTGATCGAGAAAGCCCCTGACCATTGAGCACTATGCGACTGCGGAGAGCCGGCAACGGGAGGTCTAAGATCCTTGATCACTGGAGGAGCTTTCTACTAACGCCACTTATCTGAATCTCTGTCACTTATGCTAATTGGACCAGCTTTTATAAGTCTCTTTCTTTTTGAGAGTGTGAGAGTTAAACGAGAAATCCCCGCCCAAAGTGCTTTGAGTCGGTCCCGGGGGGCTAAGTTCCTTGATCACTCTTGTGAAGAAAGCAACTTATCTGTTACTAAGGGAATAATCCTTCTTTTTTAAGGGGAGAAAGAGTGCTTTGTAAAAAAAAGTTGTTATTTTTTAAAGATATGCTATTTCATATATATATATATATATATATATATATATATATATATATAT
>JASDQU010100367.1:375778-386836 GCA_032191745.1 Picea mariana
CCCCCCCCCCCCCACCGTTAAAGGTAGAACGGTCAGGGGGGTCCGGAAAAACTTGTTGACCGTAGATCTGAGTGCCAACACCTCCGTCGTTCATCTATGCGCTCTCTTTAATCTGCCAACGCAAAAATCATATTTTCTCCGAAAACTTAGGAAAAGTGCTTTATGTGGGTCTGCCCAACTTTCCCTGCTTTTTGTCACCATGGGGGTTAGGCATCCAACTTTCAAACATCAAAGATATGGTTCAACATCGATCATCATGCATGTTTTATTGAAATAAAACCAACTAACCTATACTCTAACCTACTTACCTATGACATTTAACCCAAATTAAACTGTTGGACTAAGAAATTACTCTACCCTAGGGTTATTTGACCAAGATTAGGCAATTTGGTCAAATTTATTCACTAGCTAACCTAAATTGTTTGGCTAAGATTAAACAGTTTAGCCAAGCTTATTCACTAATCCTATCAACATCAATTTAAAAGGACTTGGCCATGCTTAAACTGTATGGACCAAGTCATTGTTATTGCATGGGGCTTTATTCAATTTATTTTATGCCCTCTCTTATTCTTTTCTCATTTTCTTTTTCTTTCTTTTTCTTTCTTTTTCTTTTCTTTATTTTTCTCAAATTATTTACAGAATGGAAAATTATTTGGCAACCAAACACAGTAAAGGGATAACATCTCATTCACCAGTTGATCCTATAAATTATAGGGTTATAACAAAACCCATACATGTGTAAACATTGCTAAGGAGAAACAACCAAGCTTGTATACCTCTTTCACGACCGAACAAAACGAAGCAGCAGCAACCAACAAGAGCAAATACAAAATGACTAGGATGGTGGGCTCGAGGAGGGTTAGAGTGATGTGCATTTACTGCACGTCATATATACATTCGTCCATAGCCAGTATGAGCAAGATAACATACAGCACATAAACCACTGACTCCAAATCAATTAATGCAGGTCGAATACACCACCATTTCCCTAAGTCTCCAATTTAACAAATGCGCCATCCCTTGTTTAAAAACTCCAATGTGACGTATCTCAAATACTTGTTAGGGATACCACGTTCCAACCTTACTTCCAATTCAAACAATGTGTGTACTATTGTAGCATGAAATCACCACATCACACATATAACTTAAGCATGGAGTTTAGGTCCTTCCTCAAAATAAATGTAACATAATAATACTTGTGAGTGTTATATAAAAACAACACCATTCCCTTTTAAATCATATCGCCCATAACATCATATTTGATTAATCATTCCGACAGAGATTTTAAACGCAAATAAATTGTAGGGCTCATCTCAGCCAACTCATAAGCATGTAAATCATAAGTGTTGTCTCTTCATCATAGTCACACAAGTTACACAAGGGTTCCCACCTATTAGTATATTATTAAATATAGTTAAATAATAAGGTGTTTGCAATCATTTCCAAGCAGGTACCCTATGTTGCGTTTTTGGGCGTCAACAGGGTGCTTGATACAGGGAATCATGTAAGTCATCTCCAAATTCCCACCAGTATTCTCAGATGATATGAACCAAGCATTGGAGGAAATGGCCTCAAAGTCAAAAGGCTTGGCAGCTCTAGCCTCCATGCAAAAAGGCAAGAGCCCAAGACCGGACGGCCTCACGGTAGAATTTTGCATTGGTTTCTACATCCTAATGAAGGAAGATTTATTAAAGGTTGTGAGGGAGTCGTAGAGTTTTGAGAAGATGTTGGGATCTTTGAATTCCACTTTTCTTACTCTTATACCTAAAAAACAAGATGGTGTCCTTCGATGATTATCATCCCATTGTGTGTTGTAATGTAATCTAGACGCTGGTGGCAAAGATTATTTCCCTAACATTAAAAACAATTATGAGTGAAGTGATTTCATAAGAATAGTTTGGTTTTCTGTAGCGAAGGAAAATCCACGACACGATGTCGTAGGCTCAGGAAGCATTACATTAGATCAAGTTGTACAACCATCCAATGGTAATTCTAAAGCTTGACTTATCAAAATCCTACGATCAAGTCAACGAGACTTTCCTTCAGTTAGTGTTAATAAAGATGGGTATGCACCTACCCACTATCAATTGGATAATGGGATGTGTAGAATATGTCTCCTTTGCAGTACTCATCATTGGATCCCCCTCCAAGATCTTTCAAGATTCTAGGGGACTCCTATAGGGATGCCCTTTGTCCCCTTTTTTTGTTTCTCATCAAGGCGGAGGCTCTTAGTAGGTTGATCCATGATGCCAAGTCAAAAGGAAATATAAGGGTAATTAAGGTTTCTGATCAAGATTCCATCTCACATCTACTCTTCATGGATAATGTGCTTTGTTTTGCTCAGGGGACTCTTTAGGATTTCTCAAATTTAAAAGGATTTTTGGATCCATATTCCAAAGCCATGGGCATGGAAATCAACTATGAGAAATCCTACCTCATCCCTTGCTGACTAACAAAATCCTCTCTCGAGTAGTTACATGAGCTCCTCCTTTTCCCCCAAAAGGAGTTGGACTCAAGTTTCAAATATTTGGGTTTCCATATGAAACCAAACGAGTACAACTTTTCTGATTGGATGTGGTTGTATAAAAGAGTTGAAGCATGCATTTCTCTTTAGGTAAATGGATTCTCTTGAGAGGGGGAAGTATAACACTATTTAAATCACTTTTAGAGAGCATACCAGTGTATTGGACATTCATAGAGACGGTGCCAAAAGGCATTCTTACATAATCGAAAAGATAAACTTCTAATTATTATGGTCTGGATCGAAGCTTTCTAGTGCCATCCCCCTTGTCAAATGGAGTCATGTGGCATTTCCAAAGAATATTGGAGGATGGGAGTTAAAAAACAATTATGTATTCACTCTTTCTTTGGCAACTAGAAGTTTTTTGAGGCTCACTCATAACTCTTCCCTCTGTGGAAAGGTTCTAAAATCTAAATATTTGCATAATATGGAAATCGAACACTGGTATAGGAAGCCTAGAAAATCCTCCAGTGGTTCTATTGTGTGGAAAGAAATGGTAGCACTTTCCCCTGGAGGGAATGTGGATTGTATGGAAGATAGGTAACAAGAGAAAAGCAAAAATAGGAATGGATCCCTAAATAGGCGTTGAGGAGGAATATCGGCTCTATGATCGTCTCATATGATCCCTCCACGAAGTTTCCATATTCACCCTTGAGGACGCAAAAGTTCAATCCATGTAGGTTAGTGGGTAGTAAGTATGGATGGAATACTAGAGAGGTTATAGGGTCAGAAGGCCATGAAGCAGCTAAGTGGTCCTACTATACAGGTAAATTGGTCTCCAATTTCATTAAACTAAAGAGAATACACAACTAAATTGGGGTATTCTGCCATTGTGGAATCTAGTTTATCAAGAGAAAATCAATGGTGGTGGAGTATCCTTTGGAAACTTCACACACCATTGAAATGTAAAATCACTTTGTGGCTAGCCCTTACCAAGAAATTGTTAACATGGGAAATCAGCTTAAAGCGAGGTTGGATCAGTCCTAGTAAATGTGCTCTGTGTAAAGCCAATGAGGAATCAAGCTCTCATATGTTCGTCCTTTGTCCTTACACCATGTGGGTTATGAGGTACATGATGTTTTAATTTAAATAGAGGTCCATTTGGAGGCACCGGGGGCTGGATTCCTACTTGCGGTCTTGGTTGGAGGATAAATCAGTAAAACGATTAGAAGCTCTCCCTTTTATTCTAGTCAATGGCATCTAGTGGGAGCGCAATTCTAGAATCTTCAAAGACACATAAATTCCACCAGAGGCCACAGCAAACCAAATTATCAACTTTATGAAGGAATTAAAGTTAATTAAGAAAGAGAAAAAACCATGGATCTAGTTATGCCAGATCTAGACATGGATATCCCATGGGGCTTCTTCGGTGGCACTAGTCAAGGACACCCTCCATCCTGTGAGGTAGGAGTCGTGTTGTACATCACCTAGAGCCATTACATGCACATTCAATATGCACCATGTAGGGCCAACAATAGAGCTTAATTCATTTCCCTAAAGGCTTTGTTGGCTATCGCATAGGAGAAAGGGTTTAAAACGTTGCAAGTAATGCGAGATTCTAAGTTTGTTATTGAATAGGCCCTCAAGAAAATGAAAGTGGAAAATGTGCGCTTGGAACCATTTTTATAGGATATAGAGGAAACATTGCAATCCTTTGATTGGCTCACTTACAGGCACATCTACAAGGAACTCAATATGAAAGTTGATGAACTCTCAAAGGAAGCTTTATCACTCCCCATCGAGGCCTTTATTTTTTATTAGTATGTTGATGGAATTGAGACTAAGGCTATGGAATTCCAGTTCTAACTTTTTGTATGTAGGATTGAGGACTATAGATCATGGAGGTCTTTTAAGTGTTTTTGTGTTTTTTCCTCTTTGTGTTATGTAAAAGTGAAAGAAGGGTAAAAGGCCATTTTTTGAAAAGGTCAAAAAAGGAGAAATAAATATTGTATAGAATGTTTCATGGGTAGAATGTAGAAGGGTAGTTTTTAACCATGATCGGTCTCTCTAAGGGACTGCAAGATGTATATTCAAACCTCATGAATATAAGAATTTTTTCTACAGAAAATAAATTAAAATATATATATATATATATATATATATATTCATATTCATATTCAAGCACATTTTATAATTTATTTTTAAACTAGACATGTGAAACCACCTTGAATAACACCAATGAGAAACATTGCAAACCTATAATAATAATAAGGTAATATTCTATGATTATTTGAATCATCAGTACCAAATTTACAATGTGTTGTTTGGAGCACCGTCATATCAAGGATTATTTGGAACTCTCTAGAAGAATGGCATTGGAATGGTGTGCAAATATGATAATAAATTTTATGAAACATTATTTTTTTACTAGATATGCCACGAAGATGACCATACAACACCCAAACTTCAACATACCAATACTTTAGGTGCATGTTCAATGTCGATTTTATTAGTATGATGCACTTGATGCCCATTCCACATAATTTGACCCAAATGTGATGCATCAAAATAATAGCAATATTTAGGTTTTCTAGTGTCATTCCACGTTGCACATAAAACGCAATGAAGACACAACCATGATGAAAAAATGATGTATAAACAAGGTGCATGTAATATAGCTAAAGTATATTACATTTATTATCATGTAATAATAGTTATAGGTCAATTATTATGTAATATAGTCATTATAATGTAATAATGATAAGTCATGACAATGATAAGTCTATGTAATAATGATAAGTCATAACCCTTGCCAAGGACATAACTTTTTTCCAATTGAAAATTTGCTCAATTATATTAGTATAATATAATTTTTTACATCTTCATAGACCGTATAGAAAATCTTGTAGTGACTTTCCAAGGAGGTGCTTGTTTCAAAATACTTCAGGATATAAAAATCCTTACACTTCTTTGTTGTCCTATACCATATGAGGAGAAAAATGGAAAATACTCAGTACTAGCTCATATGTGGCTTAATAATTGATTACACATCCAATATATAAGGAATAAAAAAGGAAGCCAAAAATGGAGCTTTTCCAAAATTAGAAAATCAAAAGGACCAGAGCTAGAAAAGGAAGATGTGCCTCATGGGACCTTCAGTTCCATTTACCCAATTGTAATAAGTGATTTTGCCTTTAGGTTCCTGTAGTGCTTTCTTTGATAAAATGTCTTCCTCCTTGTTGTGGTCCTGGTAAATGTGCTAGAAACTAATCTCATGAAATTCTGTTATTAAATCTAGAATTTTGATTTTCCATCCCTTGATAGCACTAGCATGTAGTCTGCCTTTCTTAGATAGCCAATCAATGACAACCTTAGAATCTCCGAAAACCTGAAGTGTTTGAAGTGACAAATGTGTTTCCAGTGTCATAGTTTCCCAAACACCCAGAAGTTCATCTTTTGAATTTGTTCCTTCACCACAGTTCATTATCCACCTATAAACTGATAAATCTGGTGAGTTTATTACTCCCCCCGCTACACAAAGTTTTCCATCTGATTGTGTTGCCCCGTCGAAACATGCAAGATTTTTTTCAGCACGCTGTGAGATTAAACAGGCTCTAACTGGAATAATATTTTGGGTAACATGGAGTCTTCTAAAGGAGCCAAGAGTTTTGGTAACAACCAAAAGGATAAATGGAGAAGTTTTCTCAAAATTTGTTGTGTTCCTCTCAATCCATATATACCAATATATAAGGGCAGGTAGATAAGAAGAGACATACTTGTCCTCTATCCAAGATTTAAAACAATCTGACGGTGAAATTCATGTCCAAACACTTTTGTATTTTGGAATAGCATTAATTCTTTCCAAGAGAGTTTTTTGAATTTGCAGTTTATGAACAGATGGTTAATACTTTCATTTTCATTCTTGCATAATTGACATCGGCTTGGGCCTTCCTAGCCTTTTTGTTGAATAATATCCCAAGTTAATATATTTTCCTCAACTGCCAACTAGATGAACAATTTTATTTTGAGTTGAATTTCCCATTTCCAGAGTTTTTGTCTCCAGCCATCAATTCTCGGGCACCTATGGGTAGATAGAATAGCCATATAGACATTTTTAACTGTAAGGGACCCCGAGGTATCGCCACCAATCCACTTCAAAGCATCATCGTGGTCTTGAATGGAGGCATCCTAACTAATTAGATCCATACATAATTGTTCCCATTATGTATCCAAAGTGCCCGTAAGACCCAGATCTCGGCCTCTATACCAGTTGGACGTATGGGAATTTTTTTCTGTAAGCCTTCCAGCCTAGGAGAGAACCATAATATTTTTCTGAATTAAAAAAGGATATAAGAGCTAGAGAAATAAAAGATTTGTCTCCCAATCCCAGGATCTTGCCTCTGCCTAGAGCAACAAGATGTCCCGAATCGGGGATCCAACTAAACCAATGTGTGATCAGGTGCACTGATTTTAAGAGGCCGCTCCATATTCTAGAAGTTGTTGTCATATTGAATGTTAAGCCCTAATATTGTCTCATTACCCCTTAATTGGGGCATATTACATTAGTAATGTTGTTGTATTTATGTCGGCTTTATTCCATTAGTTGTAATTATACCTCCTAGTCTCCTATATATACCAAGGAGACATTATCATTTGGAATCATCTTGTACTTGAACATTTATGTGGGGTAAAAGAAGGTTTCCCCCTCGAAGAGGATTATTATCTGAAATTCTCTCTTTTTCAATGCATTGAGTACTTATTCTGAGGTTTTTCTATGCTATATTGATATTTGGTTCTTAACATATGGTATCAGAGCTCAAGGTCTTGGGGTTTCGTTGCTACATCTGAGACACCTTGGAATTTTCATTGTAACTTTTTTTTACAACGTTTCAGAAGGAAATTATTGGAGGATATTTAGTAGATGGATCAAGGTATGTTGGGTTAAAATTTTAGCTCCTAAGGCCTTATACTTTCGGAGATACAGCCTGTGCAAGATAGGGTTCTGGAATCATCCTGAATTGAGTCATTGCGGAATTTTTGCTATAAAAAAAATTCTATAACGTTTCAGACCTTGAAATCCAGAGGATATTTACAGACATTAGTAAGGTATCTTTGGTAAAAAGTTAATATTCTGGGTAATATTACATTTCTAGATATACCCTGTGGAAGATAGGGTATCTGACTAGTCCTATTGACTAGTCTCAAGAAGGTGTTCCAGGTAAAATAATCATAACTTCTTCCTAGAGTATCCAAATTGAGTGAGACTAGTTGCATTAGATAGTGGATGGTATGTAGTATTTATGGTACAAGTTTTAGAATTTTATATCAATTATTTTTTGTGGGGCACTCTATACAAGTGAGATCTATTGGAAAGGGAAAAAATCAACAAGTTGTGGGGAAGTTACCGTAAATTCCACTTGGCACATCCAATTTTGATCAGACCTGTGGCATTGCAGAGAATAAATATCAAAGACATACAAAAAATAAAATTTCATACTCAGAAGTGCTAAAATTTTGGAGATACAATAAAAGGAAGATTGTCTAGCAAAACCACCTCAAAATCAAGGTTTAAAGTGATACTTGGCCAACATGCCACCAAAAAAGGGAACTTCTACACCAAATAAGCCTCCAGACAACCCTACTTGGACTCTTGATGAAGGTGAAGAAATGCATAGGGACATAAATGATTTACAAAAGAAGACAGTAACAAAATATGAACTACAAAATATGGAAGCTAAGTTGGAGGAAAAGATGGATGGTTTAAAAGAGGAGATCTTGGAAGTATTGATAAATCTCGTAATAGAGAGGACCGCTGAAAGTGAAAATGTATCCCATGAAAATCATGATGAGGACACAAGGAAGGTGATTCAAGAATGGAGAAACTCCAACTTTGGGTTTAAGACCAACCACATGCCTAAGATCGATATGAGAAAGTTTGATGGCAAGGACCCAATCACATGGATGCTTCAGATGGAGCAATTCTATGATCTACATAATGTGCCACATACACAAAAGGTATGAATTGCTTCTTTATATTTACAACCCAATCAATTTGTATGGTATATATGTCTTTGTTCTTACAAATCACTCGTCACTTGGACAATTTTCACGGAAGAAATGATAGCACACTATGAGGATACAAGGAGCAATACCTTCTTTAGCCAATTGATAAATATCAAGCAAAAGGGTTCAGTTACCGAGCACATTGAGAACTTCCAAAGATTGAATATAAAGGTAACAGATATTCCAGATGAGCACTTGATCGATGTATTCATAGGAACTTTAAAGGATAACATTCAACATGAGGNTCCAGATGAGCACTTGATTGATGTATTCATAGGAACTTTAAAGGATAACATTCAACATGAGGTTCACCTTTGGGAACCCAAATCATTGAAGAATGCATTTAAGGTGGCAAGAAATGTTGAAAGTAAAAATATGGCTATGGCTACTAGAAGGACCAATCCTATCATCTATAGAGAGAATAATTTTCCTTCTTCTAAAACACCTCAACCTACAAGTTTGACACCTCAAAAATTGGAGGAAAGAAAATCAAAAGGTTTATGCTTTAATTGTGACAGCAAGTACAGTAATGGACATAAGTGTGGTGAGAAGAAATTATTCTACATAGATTGTGAAGAGGAAGAAGAACAAGAACAAGAACCATCTCAAGATGAAAACGTAGAAGCAATTTCGTATGAAGAGTTGACTCCCATGAAATCGTGTAATGCATTGGCTAGAATTAGCACTCCTCAAACCCTCAAGATCGAAGGATACATCAAAAAGAAAAAGGTAATAGTCCTAATTGATTCTGGCAGTACTCATAATTTCATTCACTATAAATTAGCCAAATCTCTCAATTGCTTTGTATATCCAACGCCAAAGTTTCAAGTAATGATTGCAGATGGAGGAACTATCAATTGCCCAGGAAAATGCAATAAGATCAATATTACTATGGGTTAATATGTAATGAATAGTCCAATGATTTCTATACCCATGGATGGTGCTGATGTCGTACTAGGAATCCAATGGTTACAATCATTAGGAATGGTGCCTTTTAATTTTCAAGAACTTTTCATGAAATTTTCATTGGAAGGAAAAGAAATTGAGTTAAGAGGTATCACAGGGAAACCTGGTAAGGTGATAGGCTCTAATGGCATTAAAAAATTATTGAAGAAGGGGCGTCAAGGTGTTATTGCACAACTATGCTCACTAGATGTTCAAACATCTAAGCCATCTATTCCTCAAGATCTCCAAGGGATCATTGATAAGCATTCCAAAGTATTTGAAGATATTCCCAAAGGTCTTCCACCCACTCGAAATCACGATCATGAAATTCACCTAATTCCTAGGAGTGTTCACCTAACATCGGGCCATACAGATACCTGTATGCCCAGAAGAGTGAAATTGAGCACATGGTTGAAGAAATGTTAGAGGCTGGCATTATTAGACCTAGCCAAAGTTCTTACTCTGCACCAGTGGTAATAATATTTAAGAAAGAGGGCTCATGGCGTATGTGTCCAGATTATAGAGAGCTCAACAAGATCACTATTAAAGATAATTTTCCCATTCCCGCCATTGATGAATTGTTAGATGAACTACATGGAGCAATCTATTTCAGAAAATTGGATCTTCATTCAAGGTATCATCAGATTAGAATGAAGGAAGAAGATATCCCAAAAACAACATTCCGAACTCATGAAGGCCATTATGAATTTTTGGTCATGCCTTTTGGCCTTACAAATGCACCTTTCGCATTCCAAGGGTTGGTGAATTCTATTTTCAATCCCTTCCTTCGAAAATTTGTGATAGTATTTTTTTATGATATACTAATCTATAGCAAGTCTTGGGAGGATCATGTACGACATGTTGACAAGGTGCTACAACTACTAAAGGAGCAACAACTATATGCCAAACCATCCAAATGTTTCTTTGGAGTGAAGGAGGTAGAGTATTTGGGTCATATCGTATATCATGAAGGTGTCAAGGTAGACCCTAACAAGATTAAGGCCATGATGGACTGGTCAATTCCCAAAACATTGAAGAATCTTAGAGGATTTTTGGGTTTGACAGGTTACTACCGCAAGTTTGTTCAGCACTATGGAAGAATAGCAACACCTTTAACGGCACTAACTAATAAGGATGCATTTTCATGGACTCCAGAGGCAACTAAATATTTTGAACAACTTAAAGAGGTGATGTGCAAAGCTACTATCTTGACCACTCCAGACTTCACAAAAACCTTTATTATTAAGGAAAGAGTGTCATCATGGTGATTATTGATAGACTGACCAAGTACGCACACTTTTGTGCACTCTCTCATCCCTTCAAAGTTAATACGGTTTCCACCGCATTCATGGAGAGAGTTCAAAAGCTACATGGCAGCCCAAAGATTATTGTAAGTGATAGAGATCCCATCTTCACTAGACATTTTTGGACAGAATTATTTTCTAGTTTGGGTACTCAATTCACTCATAGCTCATCCTATCATCCTCAATCTGATGGACAAACCGAGATAGTGAACAAATGTCTGTAAGGCTACCTTCGTTGCTTTGTCTCTGATAAACAAACACAATGGTTCAAATGGTTACCCTTGG
>JASDQU010100367.1:386886-463146 GCA_032191745.1 Picea mariana
AGAATGGTGGTATAACACTTCCTTTCATACTGCAACAAAAATGACACCATTTATGGCACTCTATGGATACCACCCTCCTTCCATCACTTCTTCTCTAAAAGAAAAATCTAAGGTTCAAGCAATGGAAGATCACATCGAGCATCAACAACAAGTTCTCCAAATCTTAAAGGACAACTTAACCATGGCACAGAATCGCATGAAACAACAAGTAGATCAACATCGTAGTGAATGAAGTTTTGAAGTAGGGGATTGGGTGTTTTTAAGACTACAACCATACAAACAGATGTCCCTCAAGCAAGCCAAGAAGGACAATAAATTATCACCAAAGTACTATGGCCCTTATAAGGTGTTTCAAAATATTGGTACTATGGCATACAAATTGGAATTGCCTGCATCTTCACGAGTATACCCAGTTTTCCATGTTTCATGCTTAAAAAAGGTTATAGGTGACAAGATCCCAGTTCAAACTATACTGCCATAACTTGACGAAAAAGGAAAAATCATATTGGAGCCTGAAGCCATCACTGACACAAGAATTCGCTAGCTGAGGAATAGATCCATTTCAAAGTATCTCATTAAATGGAGGAAACTATCGGCTAAAGATTCCACTTGGGAAGATGAGTCTTTTATACAGAAGCATCCAGAGTTACTCAAGCGTTGCGGACAACACTTGTCTCAAGGGGAGGGGCAGGTTAAGCCCTAATATTGGCTCATTACCCCTTAATTGGGGCATATTACATTAGTAATGCTATTTTATTTATGTCGGCTTTATCCCATTAGTTGTAATTATACCTCCTAGTCTCATATATATATACCAACGAGACATTTTCATTTGGAATCATCTTGTACTTGAACATTTATGTGGGGTAAAAGGAGGTTGCCCCCTCGAAGAGGCTTATTATCTGAAATTCTCTCTTTTTCAAGGTGTTGAGTACTTATTCTGAGGTTTTTCTATGCTATATTGATATTTGGTTCTTAACATTGAAGGATGACGATCTGAGCCAATATGTAACTCTGGAGAAAATAAGATATTTGTATTTTATAACATTGTGTCAAATTCCATCCTGTGTTAATACCCTCCAGAGTGTATTTGCAAGCAATTCTTTATTGAATTGGAAGATATTATGGAAACCCCATCCTCCATATTTCTTAGGTTTTGCCAGTGAATCCCACCTGCAGAGATAGTAGTGAAAAGAATCCTTGTTACCTTTCCAAAGGAAATTATACATTATTTTCCTGATCTTATTTAATATTGTGTCGGGGATGGTCGCCAACAACATCCAATACCGGAAGAATTTCTAGAGTTGCTTTCATTAATATATATCGTCCCCCCAAAGATAACCATCTATTGCACCAGAGACTAATTTTTTTTTTCACCTTTGTCAGCAACCAGTTCCAGACTACACTTTTTTGCAACCCTGTCATTAAATAATAACCAAGATATCTTAAACTAGTAGATAGCTCTGTAAAGTTAAAAGGGAGAACAGTCTTGTAGGGAATTAAGTCCTCTTCTGATAACCCTTCATATAGAACAGTTGATTTATGATCATTTACCTTTAAACTCGAAGCTTTGCAGAATAATTTAATGAGTCTATCAATTTCTACCCATTCTCGTAATGTAGCATTGGTCATGATTAATATCTCATCCACAAAGAATATGTGGAGGATTCGTATCATTCTAGATATATGTATGCTCTCTATCTTCCCTTCCTCTTTACTTTATTTTAGTAATAAGCTAAGACCCTCCAAAACCAATATGAACAGCAGGGGGGATAATGGGCACCCTTGTCGTAATCCTCGACCACTTCTAAAGAAATTTGTAGCCTCACCATTTAGTATTACAGCAAATGTTGAGGAAACAAGACAACTCATAATCCATTTGATGAGTTGAATCCCAAAGCCCACTTGTATTAATATCATCCTTAACAAATCACAGTCTATACAATCATAATCTTTATGAAGATCCAACTTCAAAACAAGTGATTTTAACCTCTCTTTTTTAATGCTATGGAGGCATTCATGTACAATACCAATGGCATCTTGTATATGTCTGCCTTTCAAAAAGCCAAGTTGTTCAGCTGAAAGTGATCTGGAAAGGATCTGCTTAATTTGATTTGCAATGATTTTGGAAATTAACTTGTAACAGAGGTTGCAAACGGAAATAGGTCTGAAATATCCAAAGGTAGTAGGCCTATTTTATTTTGGGATAAGGGCTATAAATGTGGAATTAAGGCCCCTGGAAATCAAACTTTTCTTTCTCGATTCCTTTACCATCTCTACGAGGCTGACTCCCACCAAATCAAAGAAATGTGTGAAAAATTTGATTGTCCAGCCATTGGGCCTTGGACTCTTATCTTTCTTGAATAGTGATAAAACCTCTTTCATCTCTTCTAAGATGACTGGGTAATGTAGTGTGCTAGCTTCGTCTTTGTTCACCAAGCGAGAGAAGAGTCCCTCAATTATGACTTATTCTGATGTTGCATGATCCTGAGCCTTGAAGAAGCTACCAAAATAATTCACTGCATATTCTTTAATTTCATCCTGACCAGTGTGACATATCCCATTGGCATCTAAAATCTTCCATACATCCTTGTGGTTTTTCCTGTAACGGGTGAATTGATGAAAAAACTTAGTATTGTATCCCAAATCGCCCTGCTGCGTTGCCTCCACAATTTTTATTTTGCTTTTAATAAACAATTTCTTTCTTGTTCAAGGATATTAAGTTTTATTTCTACTTTCGGGGAAGAAGCACCATCCGCCACTAGCAAAATATTTTCTTTTATATCAGTTTCCAACTTTTCCAGCTTCAATAAGTTCTTGCAGTTTCTTTCCCTTATCCAGAGTTTTGTGTGTTTCTTTAGATATTTTAGCTTCCAGACTAATCTACGTTGTATGTTGCCTTTAGATAAGTATTTTTTATCAGTCTAGACCTTATGAACTATGTCGTTATAATCCTTGTCGAGTAACCACTAATAATGTAATTTAAATGGATAAGATTTGTAGACAGGGTCGATCTCCAACTATAGTATTACCAGAGCATGATCTGAAATAAATGGGTATTCCACCCAAGATTTGTATAGTCCAGCACTAGTTAATAGCTCTTCATAAACATAAAATCTATCCAGTCTCTTAGCAGTAGAGCTTGTCCCAACTTGCCCATTCCTCCGGGTTGGGACTAATCTATCTGATCGAATGTCAATTAATTGCTTGGATTGAAACAAGGTTTTGAAATAACCTGCCAAAGGTCCCACTTGGGCCAATCCTCCCCATACTTCACACGTAGAGACAATAAAATTCAAATCTCCTGCAATAATCAATTTGTTGTGTGATAGTAGACCATTGTCTACCACAGAGTTCCAAAACTTTTTCCTCTCCGAACACGGGCCATAGATGTTAAGTAGAGTGAGCTCCCTTTTGCTAGTAATACACTTCCTTGTCAATAAAATTCCACCACATGAAAGGTAAGGTAAAAAATTGAGTTTTTTTGGATCCAAACTAACCAAGAGACTTCCCAAGGTACTAATTTAATTAATATCACAAGATACCCAGGAAGGTCACAAGAAATTCATAAATGTTCTTTCTTTTTGTTCATGAACCAAGGTTTCCTGTAGGAATAGAATATCCTGGCGAGTTCTATCCAAAAGATGACGGACAGAGGAAGTTTTTAGGGAGCCCCCGATCCCTCTAAGATTTAAGGAGCGTACAATCATTATTTATCCCTTGCAAGGGATTTCATAGCTCTAACTGCCCCACCATCAGTGGTAGGAGGAACAATATTTGGTTGTAGGGAGGTCGAAGCCGACGATTTCTTCCTTGCACTTATGGTTTTTATTGGCGAATATTCGATACCCAGGCCCCTAGACCAGGCATATTCTTTTCCTGCCCCATCAACACCTAGACGGGAGGTACTGGCCTCCCCATCCCTAGAAATATTTTCATAAATAGAGATCCACAGGTAGACAGGTAAAGGAACAAAAGAGGTGGAGTCGTGAATGTAAGGTATCAAGGAATCTAGGACCGTAGTAAGAGAAGAATCATCTTCCTCCAGTTCACGACAACCGGGAAGAGAAGAAGAGTCCTCGAGCAGGTGTAAGGTCATAGGTTGGGAGGTATCTGGCTGGCAGGGGTCATCTAGCTCTAATGAATGGTCAGATACATTTCCAAAGATAGTAGTGGGAACACGAGTCCTAGAAAATACAATAAACTCAACCCCTAAATTTACGACCGAAATGGTTTCCTTATCCACTTGTCGAAATGACCCCACTATTGTGGGTCTAGTAGGCTCCTTATCTGCCTCTGTGGAAACCTCTCCAATGGTTGTAGTATGTTTTAACCAGCTAGATGCATCTAGTGCCTCCTTTTCCCAAAACGATAAAGTAGAAAAAAGAGTTGGACATAAGAGTTTTAACTTACCCGAGAGTGTATCCGTTGGTGTCGGTGGACTTGTGGCCTCCATCGAAAAGTGAAAGGCCCCGAAACCTACCGAATCATCTTCAGGAGGTGAGTTACATAAATCTCTATGAACCATTGTGTCCTCATATTCATCTTCTGCAACCCAGCCATTACAGTCCTTTCAAAGGTGTTCTGTACTATGGCAAAAGCTACACCTGAAAGGTGTGCCAAGGTAATCAAGCCTCTATAGTATCTTACGGCCTCTCCATTCAATATCTAAAACCTCTGGAAGCCCACAGTGGATGTCAATTCCAACCAAAATCATCCCTACTTTTCTAACAGGGGTCGTTAGGTTATGTCCATCCACTGAGATGAAAGTGTCAAGTGAGTTTCCAATCGTCGTTAAAGCACCCTCGTTCCATATATGGATGGGTAAACCTGGTAAGATCACCCACAGATTGTGTTTCCTGAAGTATTCTCTAGTCAAGTTAAAGGCTACCCTCCATCATTTCAACATCAAGCTACTGCCACCCAAAACCCACCGGTTTTCCAAAAGGATAAACAGGTCTTCAGGTGCTTTGCATATGAAACCTAACCATCCTTTGGTTAGGTACAAAATCTCTAGAGCGTAACCTATCAAACGCACCCAGTGTTGTTCGACCCAAAATGGGATAGAGACCTTACACATATAATTGTAAGAAACTCTACCTACTAACCCACACATCGTCATCCTAACTGTCCCCTCGAGCCCAATATTCGACCCCAGAACCATTTTCTTGAAGACTTTGTTGGCCTTCCACTGTTTATGTCTGCACCCGGATGGACCCAAAGGCTTCCTCACCCTTCTCTGTGAGCTGGGAGGGACAGTCTCCCTAAAAACCTCAGACGGGCTACTCATTGTCGCAACCTTCTCCTTTTGTCGAGAATAATCAGATTGTCCAGGAAGAAGACTAGTTAAAGTGGTTGTATGGCCAAACTTCTTGTTAGTTGGGGTAGCTAGGTTATTTGTCAAATCACCAAAGGGACAATTTAAGGTTTTCGTACCGAATCCCAAGGAGTCTGCATTGGAGAAGAGGCTCGTTCTCTGCCAAATGACCTCGTCGATTTCACCCATAAGTGTACTGACATCGTCAGCTAAGTCATCCGGTCTAGACTTTGCAATAGAAACAATCCACCTGGGATCCACTCAGAGTTCCACGCCAGAGAAGTCAGTGAATGATCATTAACCGAGAAAAGAAGTAGGGAGTAGCTACAAAGTTTACAGGGTCCATTAATAGGAGCATTAATGCCGACTAACAGGAGTTAGTGGAGAAAACTGAGTAAGAATTGAGAGAACCAAACGGAACCTCCACTGAAAGGAAGTTAGGTGAAGGCAAAAACACTAACAAAAAATCCAGTAAACATAGTCTACTACCTCAACCAAAAAATATATGGAATGGACAGGATAATACTATCGGTTCATGGTCCTGGTTTCAGCTCCACGCACAAAAATATGCCATACCTGGATTTTTTGAACTTTTTGAACTAATACATATTCAACCTAATCCATGGAATGGACAAGATAATACTATCAGTTCCTGGTCCTGGTTTTGGCTCCATGCACATAAATCCACCATACCTGGATTTTTTTTTCGTTATCATGTGTAGCTTAGTCCCATTGTTGTTCACCGAGGAGATAAGTTATCATCCCTATCTGTATTTATATGCATTTCTTTGTATCTCATGTTATGGTCAATGAATAATAAATAATAATTATTTTATCCATCAAGGAATATATGGATTTGTCCTTATTATTATAGATGCTAAGGTAAAGTACCCAATAGCTTTGCATCAAGTGGTATCACAGCGGTCTTTCTACGAGCTTGTGGTCAAGCATATTTTTTTGTTGTTCTGATCTGTGATTAAGTTTATTTTTCCAATAGCATTTAAAAAAAAAAAAAAAAGAAGAAGAAGAAGAAAAAGGGTTCTACAAATAATTTCCAGGCTCGTAGCCAAAAACTTTGATATATATGTATTTTTAAAAAGTGCACATGAAATTATAAAAGGAAGTTTTCCAAGTGCTTTTAATCGCATGTGAAGAAATATAAACCTCTTTTTACATGGAGGATAAGCTTTATGTGGAAGAATTTTTGCATGGAGGAATAAAAAAGGAAATATAGATATTTTTTTACATGGAGGATAAGTTTTATAAGTATTCATGCAAAAGTCAATAATATGAAAAGGTAAAAGTATTAAAGTAGATAAAATTTGGAAACATTTGCATTATTAATATATATTCTTAAGAAGGTAAAATATTATTATCAAACATATATTCCAAAGTTCAATTAAAAATGGTATTATAAAAATAACCCCTAAGTTATTAAGTGTATAATTTTAAATGAAATATTACGAAATTTTGGCAAAAGTAAAAGAGAGTCTAATAATGACAAAATAGGAAGATTTCTTGAAAACACATGAAATTATGATTCAATGATGTATTGAATCAAAGGGACACTTGCAAGGAAGGATATTAATATTTATATTGCTCTCATAGAACGTAATAATTACATTAGTACCAATTTTGTTAACCATTTATTAATTCTTGAGTCAAATATAACAAAAAAGCTATACTTTTTGGGCATAAAACATTATGACATAAATGATTTACAAATGAACATTGGATATTATACTTTTGTATCGTAATTCACTATGAAATCGTTGTTGAGCGTTGATGGTGACATAATTTTGGGTTCACCCTAAATGGAAACACTGGGAACTTTCATTTTAAACACAACAAAGAAGTTTTTTACATTATCATATAAGAAGAAGAAGATAACATTGCAGGATGTTACATTGGAGTCAAATTCAGTGACATCCAAAGACCTTAAAGATATATCAAATGTGCAACTTCAAGATAATAAAAAATTAATGCAAGCGATGCAAAAATAATTTGACAAGATTATCATAGATAAAGATGGAGAAATTTATCATTTGAGAAATCAAAATAAAACTCTACTGACAAAAATTAAGAAGTTGAAGAATGAGATGAAGGTGCAACAAAAAGTCCAAAACATGGACAAGGGTACTAACACCGTGTAATCAACGTGGAAAAACCTAATGTTATTATCAATGAAGTTGTATCAGTGGAAGAGCTTCCAAATGTTTAAATTGAAGATAAAGTGACCTCAACATAGGAGATTGAAATTAAAAATCAAAGTGTCATTACTAATGAAGCCTTGTTAGTGGAAGAGCTTCCAAAGGTTGAGTTCAAGAAACAGTGCAGTGATAAAGCAACATCTATAGATCTAGTGATGGTTGAAGCTCCATTGATCGCCATTGATAAAGTCATTGACACATCAGTGAATACAAACATATCACATATTAACATGTTGACTCAATTTTATTTAATAAATCGCAAAAAATTAATAAGGATCGTCTTACGATGGTTCCATGTCGCTACCCAAATCATAGAAGCCATAGCCTTCTAGAATCAACATGCCCATATATGAAGGTACCTAACAAGAGTCAACGAAAACTTACATATCAAAGAATTTAAAGATCTATGTACCTCAAAGTCAACAACAAAGAAGATCGAATCCCAAATCTTATCACATATTAACATGTTGACTCAAGTAAATCGCAAAAAGATTAATAAGGATCATCTTACCATGGTTCCATATCGCTACCCAAATCATAGAATCCATAGCATTATAGAATCAACGTACATGCATCCAATGGTACCTAACAAGAGTCAATGACAAACTTACATATCAAAGCATCTTAAGATCTATGATGCAGGAGCATCTAAAACAAATGATCTCTTTTGACCCAAAAGGTCAAAAACCTTTACTAAGGGAGTTGGTTCCCTAATTGTTTAATTTGTTATGTAATAAATCTCTCGAATACCTCTAGAAGGCATTGAGGATCTTTCTGTTAGCTAGGAGGTTGAGTGGTTTCTTAATAGGTGATTAGAGTATTTTTAGTGATCAGGTTGTTGAAACAATCGAGGCTCAATCGAGCTTAAAACCGTGTAATTGTATTGAGCAAAGGGTTGGTTGATTGATAGGTTGGTTGGATGTAAAAGGATGAAACATTGGTTCTAAAGATGTTATAAACTAGAATAAAATTACCAAAGAATGATTTGATTCTCCTTCATATCATTGTGTGTATTTTGTTGTTATCATAGGTTGAGATATATGCTTACGAATTATAGTTTTAACCCTGTGATATTGATCTATGCATCCATGTTAGAATGAAAGAATTCCTTCTAAGTGTTGATAGGCAGACTCGTGAGACGATCTGCAGGGAAGAATCTGAGCTCTGTACAGAGGGAGCGATCGCCACATAAGGAAGAAAGTGAATTGTCCATCTCTCAGAAATAACAAACATCAACCGTTAGATTCATTGGAAGACTGGTCAATGATCAGATCTATTCATGACCATCAAATATACCAGCACCAGATCAACGATCGGGGATCATTTGGAAATGTGAAAGAGAAATTAACCAGTGTGCAGTTTGTAATCCCGCAATCCACCAGCGCCGTAGATCTCGTCGGGGTGGACAATCAACGGCCAGGATTAGAAAAGGGTTAGCAAACACTTTTTCACCTTGCGGAGATCGAGTTCCCCGATAAACCACACACTACTTGAGGTTTTGCCATCGTTGTGGACCATCGATCTCAGGACGATCGATGGGTGCATCTATAAGGAGCCCACACGTTAACGTTGTGTAAACTCGTATTGTGATCGAGTTATGTGGTGATTTGCGAGTCTAGTTTTGAACTCTGTCGATTGATGGAAGGATTTGGCAGGGTTTAACTTCAGCCTTGCATCAGTTTGGTATCAGAGAAAACCAATTGCTTTTGATAAGTGAACCATGCCACCAAGGAGGCGAGGTGGAACTCCTCTTAGTAGAGGTCGAGATAGAGCAGCAGGAGATGATGATGTATTATAGGAATTGAGGAGGTTGAATGTTAGAATGGGCGCCATGGAGACAAACCAGAGAAGAAATCCTGAAGCTAGTTACATCAGTGATGAAGCAGAGGTCCAATCTTCTGAAGAAGAAGTAGAAGAGACACATGATGAAAGAATATTCATAATGTTGGCAAAGGCTAGTAGTAGACCAAAGGTGGAAGTTCCTATGTATGATGGAAGTCTGAATGTGAATGATATAATGGACTGGATCAACACCATGGATAAATATTTTGACTTTGAAGAGGTTGAAGACAGGAAGAAGTTGAAGTATGTAGCTACTAGAATGAAGGGACATGCAGCCATCTGGTGGGATGAGTTGTAGATACACAGAAAGAGGAAAGGAAATTCAAAGATTAATCAATGGGATAAGATGGTGAACAAAATAAAAAGTAAATTTATTCCCAAAGACTACCAGTTGAACCTCTTTAAGTAATTATAGAACCTGAGGCAAAAAGGCATGACAGTTAAGGAGTATACAGAGGAATGATACAGGTTGAATATCAGGGCTAGACACATAGAAGGAGATATGGAGAAGATGGCCAGATATATTAATGGTCTCAGATACGATATATGAGATGAGATAGGTATGTTGACTCTCGGGACTATTGAGGATGCATATCAAGCAGCTTTGAAAGCTGAGGAAAAGATTGCAAGGAAGCAAAGTCAAAGGAATAGAGGAAGAGGTACAATTTGTGGCAGAGGATCAACTGGTGGAGGAAGAATCCATATTACTAAGGGTGAAGGAGAAAGCTCAGGCATCCAATCACCAAGAAGAGGTGATTCCAGGGGTATAAGATTTGGCTTCAGAGGAAGAGGCAGAGGAAGAGAAACAAGATGTTATACATGTGGAGAATTAGGACATATGTCTTGGGATTATCCTAAGAATAAAGCAACAACCCAAAGGAATGTAAATGTAGCAGAAGCAAAGGAAGAACTAGCAAATGTAGCAGTTGAAACGGAAACTCATGAGACAAGAGAGTCATTTATGTTGAAGAGGGTCTTGGTTAAAGCAGAAAAGGAAGTGATTGAACCAGCTCAGAGAAAAATCTTGTTCAGGACTATATGCAAGTAAGGAGGTAAGTGTTTTCAAGTGGTCATAGATAGTGGGAGTACAGATAATTTGGTTTCCACAAAGATGGTAGAGAATTTGGGATTGAAGAGGATGGCACATCCCACTCCCTATAGAGTGTCCTAGTTGCAGAAAGGACATCAGCTCTTGGTGAATGAGCAATGTAATGTGGAAATACAAATTGGTAACTATAAAGATGTGGTATTATGTGATATAACATCAATGGATGTATGCCATGTTCTATTGGGAAGACCTTGGCAATATGATAAGAAATCCATTCATGATGGTAGAAGGAATACTTACTCCTTAGAGAAAGATGGGAAGAAACATATGTTCTTGCCTTTGAAAGATGAGATAGCTAAAGGTGGATCGGGGCCTAGTATTCTATTGATGAGTTGAAAGGAACTGTTGCAAGGAGTTAAGAAAGTTGAGGAGTTACATTTTTCTCTAATTGGTAAGCCAAAGGTAATATTTACTGCTACAAATTTAAATGATCTTCCTAAAGAAGTTCAGGGCATGCTTGATGAATTTGTTGATATTATAGTAGATGAACTGTCTAATGCATTACCACCTGTGAGAAGTATCAGTCATCATGATCTGATACCTGGAGCAAGTTTGCCTAACAAAGCAGCTTATAGATTGACCCCTCAAGAAAATGAAAAAATTAAGAAGCAGGTGCAGGAATTGTTGGATAAAGGAATGGTGAAGGAAAGCTTGAGTCCATGTGCAGTACCAACAGTACTTAGCCCAAAGAAGGATGGAGGATGGTGCATGTGTACTGATTACAGGGCTATCAACAAGATTACTATCAGTTATAGGTTTCCCTTACCTCGAATTAATGATTTGATGGATTGTTTATCTGGTTCAAGATACTTTGCAAAAATAGATTTAAAAAGTGGCTATCATCATATAAGGATTAGAGAGGGGGGAATGGAAGACTGTATTTAAAACAAACAATGGTTTGTATAAGTGGTTAGTGATGCCCTTTGGACTCTCAAATGCACTAGGTACATTCATGAGATTAATGAATGAAGAACTGAAAGAATACATTGGGAAATTTTTTTATTTTTATCTTGATGACATTCTCGTTTACAATCGGACTAAAGAGGAGCATTTGAAACATCTTAAGATGGTTTTGACTAAATTGCAGAAGGAAAATTTGTTGATAAATTTGAAGAAGTGTAGTTTCATGAAGGAGGAGCTGATATATCTAGGATTTGTAGTCTCTGAAGAAGGCTTGAAGATGGATCCAGAAAAGGTACAGGAAATTATTGATTGGCCAACTCCGAGAAGTGTATAGGAGGTAAGAAGCTTTCATGGTCTTGCAAGTTTTTACAGGAAATTTATTGGAAGTTTTAGTTATATTTGTGCACCCATAGTTGAGACTGTCAAAGAGAGTAGACAATCATTTAAATGGACTGAAGCAGCTAATAAGAGTTTTAAATTATTGAAGAAAAAGATCATTGAAAAACCTGTTTTGGCTTTATCAAGTTTTGATAAAGCCTTCCAAATTGAAACTGATGCTAGTGGGACAGCAATAGGGGTTGTGTTGAGTCAGGAGCAGAGGCATGTTGCATACTTTAGTGAAAAGTTGAATGAGGCAAAACAAAAATATTATTCATATGATAAAGAGTTTTATGCAGTTGTCCAAGCACTTAAGAAATGGAGGCATTATTAAATGCCTAAGGAATTCATTTTATATACAAATAATCATGCATTGCAATTTATAAGTAGCCAACACAAGAAGAACCAAAAACATGCTAAATGGGTGGAATTTATGCAAGGTTTCACTTTTGTGATCAAACATATAAGTGGAAAATCTAATAGAGTTCTTGATGCTCTGAGCAGAGTAAATTTAATTTTACAAGAATTTAGAGTGAGCACTTTAGGATTTGATGAATTGGTAGCAATGTATAAAGAGGATGCCTACTTTCAAGAAGTTTATGCAGCTTTTGAAAACCCTATTGCCCACAATAGAGATCAATGGTTAGACTACATGCTGCAGGGAGGTCTGTTGTTCAAAAATAGTAAGCTATGCATACCTAAGTGTTCCATGAGGGAAAATTTGATAAAGGAAAAGCATAGTGGAAGATTGTCAAGACGCTTTGGTCAGGACAAGACATATGCTCACGTAAGTAATTTTTATTATTGGCCAGGAATGCAAAATGATGTAAAAAAATTTGTGGAGAAGTGCAGGATCTGTCACCATGCAAAGGGGAGGAGTCAAAACACGGGATTGTATCAACCTTTACCTATCCCAAATAGACCTTGGGATTCTATGAGCATGGACTTTGTTTTGGGTTTACCAAAAACTCTATCTATGTTGTGGTAGATAGATTTTCAAAAATGGCTCATTTTATTGCTTGTAAAAAGACTAATGATGCAACTAACATTGCAAATTTGTTTTTCTCAGAAGTAATAAGGTTGCATGGACTACCTATAAGCATTCTCTGATAGAGATACCAAGTTTGTAAGTCATTTATGGAGGACATTATGGAGGAAGTTGGGTACAACCCTTAACTTCAGTTCAGCATATCACCCTGAGACTGATGGGCAAACAGAAGTAGTAAACCGAAGTTTAGGGAATATTTTGAAAAGCTTGGTATATGAGAACCCAAAGCAATGGGAACAATTGCTTGCCCAAGCAGAATTTGCTTATAATGATTCTCCAAATAGAAGTACATGTATGATTCCATTTCAGATAGTTTATGGAATGCATCCAAGGGGAGTATATGAATTGAGAAATATGGAAAAGAAAGAAATGAGGAGTGTTGGTGGTGAAGATTTTGCAGTCAACATATATGAAATGCAGGAGAATGTCAAACAGAAGCTACATGAGAGCAGTGGCAAATACAAGCAAAGAGTTGATATGAAAAGAAGGCAAGTGGATTTTCAGGTTGGTGACTTGGTCATGGTATATTTGAGAAAGGAAAAGTTTCATGTAGGGACATATAACAAGTTGAAGCCAAAGAAAATTGGGCCTTGCAAAATACTGGGGAGATTTTCTGCAAATGCTTATGAGGTGGAACTTCCAAGTGATATTGGAATATCTCCAATATTCAATGTGGAAAACTTGTATCCCTTCAAGGAATCAAACAGTGGAACAGCAAATGAACCTGTAGGTGAGGAAAATCAGATCAAATGGGGATAACAATTACCTAAGAAGACACAACGAGAAATTGAGAAAAAAATGGACAAAAGGATGACAAAGAAAACCAAAGCCAAAGAATACTTTGAGTTTTTGGTAAAGTGGAAAGGTCAGCCAGCAGAGGATTATACTTTGATGACAACAGCAGAAGTCCAGAAATATCATGTTGATCCTAAAGACATGATCAACAATTATTTTCTTCCCTAGGAGTCTAATGCAAGAGCATCTGAAACAAATGATTTATTTTGACCCAAAAGGTCAAAAACCTTTACTAAGGGAGTCCGTACCCTAATTGTTTATTTTGTTATGTAATAAATCTCTCGAATATCTCTAGAAGGCATCAAGAATCTTTATGTTTGCTAGGAGGTTAAGTGGTTTCTTAATTATAGGTGATTAGAGGATTTTTAGTGATTAGGTTGATAAAACAATCGAAGCTCAATCGAGCTTAAAACTGTGTAATAATTGTATTGAGCAAAGGGTTGATTGATTGATAGGTTGGTTGGATGTAAAAGGATGAAACATTGGTTCTAAAGACGTTATAAACTTGAATAGAATTACCAGAGAATGATTTGATTCTCCTTCATATCACTATGTGTATTTTGTTGTTATCATAGGTTGAGATCTCTGCTTACGAATTTTAGTTTTAACCATGTGATATTGATCTATGCATCCATGTTAGAACGAGAGAATTCCTACTGAGTGTTGACAGGCAAACTCGTGAAACGATTTGCAGGGAAGAAGTCGAGCTCTGTACAGAGGGAGCAATCGCCAAAGCAAGAATGTGAATCGTTCATCTCTCATAAAGAACAAACGTCAATTGTTTGATTCATTGGAAGACTGGTCAATGATCATATCTATTCATGACCGTCGGATATACAAGCACCAGATCAATGATCGGGGATCATTGTTGAATGTGAAAGAGAAATTAACCAGCGTGCAGTTTGTAATCCCACAATCCACCAGCTTCGTAGATCTCACCGAGGTGGACAATCAACGACCAGGATTAGAAAAGGGTCAGTGAGCACATTTTCACATTGCGAAGATCGAGCTCTTCGATAAACCACGCGCTACTTGAGGTTCTGCAATCGTTGTGGACCGTCAATCTCAGGACGATTGGTGGGTGCATCTGTAAGGATCCCACACGTTAACGCTGTATAAACTCATACTATGATCGAGTTCTATGGTGATTTGCGAGTCTGGTTTTAAACTCTGTCGAATGTTGGAAGGATTTGACAGGGTTTATCTTCAGCCTTGCATCAATCTATGTACCCCAAAGTCAACAACAAAGAAGATCAAATCCCAAATCTTATCATCAGAGAGTTTCAGAAAGAATCAACCTTGAATGGATTGATCATTTTTTGATGTACCAATATTGTTCAAGGTTTCAAGCAAACATATCACCTCATGTCCTCAACCTTATATAATCAATGTACATTACAAAATATTGTTCTTTTTATCATAAGAGTTTCTCATTCCCTATGCTTTGAGGACAAAGCATTTTTAAGGGGAGAAGACTTGTAATATACTTAAGAGTATATTACATTTATTATCATGTAATAATAGTTATAGGTCAATTATTATGTCATATAGTCATTATAATGTAATAATGATAAGTCGTGGAATGATAAGGTTATGTAATAATTGATAAGTCGTGTCCCTTGCCAAGGACATAACTTATCATCCCTACGTGTATTTATATGCACATCATTGTATCTCATGTTATGGTAAATGAATAATAAATAATAATTATTTTATCCCGTGTGAAATATATGGATTCATCCTTGTTATTATGGATGCTAAGATGAAGTAATCAGTAGGATTTATTCAATGCACACAAGAAAACAAAAATGAATTGGAGATGTGAGGGCTCTAACATTGCAAATAAACAACATTGTACATGTGTATTGTAATAGTGTCACTTTCTCATAAGATGAATGTACAACTCTCTCGAGTACTTAATAAGAACTTTGAAACTCTTAACAGGAAAAAAATGGATTGCTCTCTTTTGGAAGTCCATAATGAATTCCTACAATATTTATCCTTGCCTTTGTCTTAAGCACACGCCAACTTATCTTTTGTTATGAGCCAACGCTTTAAAAATGATAAAAAGTCGATGAATAGAATCCACTTCAAGGGGGGAACCTCATTTTACAATATATCCAATTCAAAAGACAAGATAAGATATATTAAGACGATCTTAAGACTAGGTCTCTTTGGTATATATGCAGGGGACAAAGGGGACAATTATAATGAAAAGGTGCAATGAGGGGTTCTGGCCTACGAACAAATATAACACTATAAATGTAATAATTCAATATACGTGGCTTAATAAGACGTTTAATACATAACATGGGGTCTTGTCTAGGGCTTAACATGCCCCTCCCTTTCAAACAAGTGCCTCAACACTTGACTAACCACGGGTGTTTTCGCATGAAGAATTCATCTTACCATGTTGCCTCTTCCACTGGTAGGTTCATCCATTTGACGATGTACTTTGTAATTGCTTGATTTATCAGCGGCTTAATCCTCGTTTCAAGGATTGTTTCTAGCTCTAGAATGATTTTCCCTTCTTTATTAATCTCTGGTAAAATAGTTTGGACTGAGATCTTGTTGTCAATTACCTTCTTTATTAATCTCTGGTAAAATAGTTTGGACTGAGATCTTGTTGTCAATTACCTTCTTTAAACAGGAAACATGGAAGATTAGATGTACACGTGAAGATGGAGGCAACTTCAATTTGTAAGCCATGTTTTCAATCCTTTGCAAAACCTTATAGGGGCCATAATATTTGGTTATTAATTTATTGTCCTTTTGTTGGTTGAAGGACATCTATTTATATGGTTGTAGCCTCATAAACACCCAATCCCCAACTTTTAATTATTTTTCACTGCGATGTTTAAATGCTTGTTGTTTCATCCTATTTTGTGCCATAACCAAGTTGTCCTTCAATAGTTTGAGAACCTCTTGTTGGTTCCCTATGTGATCATCCACTACGTGAAACTTTACAATCTCTTTTAAGGATGATGTGATGGATGGAAGATGATATCCATGAAGTACCAAAAATAGAAACATATTTTATGAAGTATGGAAGGAACATAGTTATCGACTTAACGAGAATGGTGACCTCAAAACGAGAACTCTAGCCCTTAAAACCCATATTGTTGCATAAAAAGCATAAAAAACATAAAAATCAACCCCCAAATCAAAAAGTGGTGCTACCGGTAGCACCATTTTTTCTAATGGGGTTAAACTTGCATCATTTTTTAAGCATGGTCTTCAAAACTCATATAGTTGCTCATAAAAACCTTAAAATCAACACCTAAATCAAAAAATGATGCTACCTAAAACAAAATGTTTTTTTCTAAACAATAAAATCATAGCTCTTTACGACCTAATTGAAATTGTAGCATTGACAATAGATCCTTGTGCAAATAAACAACCCAAAATTGGACACCAAATGGTCACTTGAAAATTTATTTACAAACCTTTTTTTTATTTATTTTAAAAATAAATAAAAAGGACAAAATCTTCACAAATAAATTTTTTTTAAATAAACAAAAAAACACATTTCAAAAAATATATCCAAAATTCAAAAAAAAAAATTAAAAGATTAATAAACAAAGTGAAAAAGAAAAATAACTCAAAAGAACTAAAAAAAATTTAAATCTTAAAAATGAAAAAATACTTAAAAAGGGCTTAAAAAAAATCAATTAAAAAAAATATCTAAAATAAAAAATATTAAAAATGGTAAACTAAAACTTTAAAATTAAAATAAAAAACAAAAAATTCAAAAATATATATTTTCTAAACAATATTTAAATGAAAACAAAACAATTTTAATAAAATCAATAACAAAATAATATAATAAAAAAAGAAAATTTTAAAACCAATTTTAAAATAAAATTCTAAGTAAATTTAATAAAATAGAAAACAATTTTTTTTTAAAAACTTAAAATAAAAATTAAAATAAAAAACCTACCAATTTTATTTTATTTTATTTTTTTGTAAGCTAGTTGTTTGTATTACCTTTTATAAAAAAATTACATATAAAATTTAGACGGTAGAAAACTAATCTAGGTTTATGAATGTACCAACAAAGAGGCCTTCGTAGTTTGATAGGCCAAACAGAGGCTACAAAAATCAAAAAAATAATAGTCCATGATAGATTACTTCTTGGTGTCAATGTAAGGAAAGGCATGTATGAACGAATCCGACCACTTGGGGGCCATTATTGCTTGGAGCAGTTCCTCTTCAGTGCGTCATCGTGTGGGGTTCATTGTGCCCGAATCCAAAACACAGTCTAGGCATTTTTCCATCAGCACCTGACGAAATTTCAGCTCATCATTGTCTCGACGCAACTCCATGATGACTTCTCTCTAAGCATCAGTGAAAACAGGGTGAGAACGAGGTGTAGGAAAAGAGCTGGAGGTTGCTACTGGGTGGGGGTAATGGGTGGCAGTGGCAGAGGTGGTCACGGGAGTGGAAGCAGGGTTGCAATCTTCGACTTCAATAGGACTTCAATAGGAGGGGAGGAGGGTCAATTGGCCATTAGGGAGTGGCAAGGACAAACACAGCATGGACCAGGTCGACAACGAGTGTAGGGGGTTCGACCACCCAGAACAAAGCGAGAGATAGCTCGAAGTGATCATGCGCGTTCTCTCGGCATGAGTAAGAACTAGTGGAGACGGAGGTTGCGGATGGCGGAGGTGAAGTGGAACCTCACAACTGGGAAGAGAGACGTGTAGCCAAGTGAGAGCGACGAGATAGTTTGCAAAGCGGGAGGAATGGCAAGGTAAAGTGTCTTGCTCGTGAAGACGATGGTTTTAAGACTCGGTGAGAGCAGGAGGTCCATTAAAATCACACGAGTGACAGTCATGGTGGAGGCCAGTTGCAGGGACGACCGCTGGAGTGGGAAATTCGGGTGTTAATGACCACTACCAGGGTGCTAAATGAGGTTGTGGATCGCGTGTGAGATGGTTTCCAGGTGGCACCCCATCCAAGGTAACCTACCAATTTTAATTAAAATTAGAGTAGAAAATTTAAAAAACACAAATCGTTGTCACAGTTTCAATTAAGTTATAATTTTAACTCAAAAAAAAAAACTTAGTGCTACTAATAGCATCAATTTTCGATTCAAGAGCCAATTTTAAAGTCTTTGTCCACAATGACATCAATTGTCAACGCAACGGGTCTGAATGGGTCTAAATTTAAACCACCGTTAAAAAAATGGTGCCACTAGTAGCACCACTTATTTTATTTATGGGTTAAAATAGCCACTCTGAAAAAATGAGAACTCTAGGGAGTTCTCGTTAAGTTGGTAACTATGTTTAAGATTTGTTGTACCACCATTCCACCAAGGGCAACCACTTCACCCATTATGCATTTGATGCAAAGCAACGAAGATATTCTTCTACACATTTATTCGCAATCTCAGTGTACCCATCAAATTGAGGATGGAAAGAGAGTTGTGAGCCAATTAAGTACCCAAACAAAAAAATAATTCAATGCAAATAGGATCTCCGTCACTTACAATAACCTTGGGGACCATGTAATTTTTGAACTATTTCATTGAATGTTGCAGCTATTGTACTGGTTTTAAAATCATGATAAATAAAGAAAAATGGGCATACTTTTTCAGATGATCCACTACTACCATGATAACAGTTTTTCCTTCAGATTTAGGTAAACTTTAATAAAATCCATTGAAACTTCTTCCCAACATTGATTTGGTATAGCTAATGGTTTTAGGAGACCTGGCATCTTGATTGTCTCTTCTTATTCTGTTGGCAGACCACACATTCAAACACAACCTTTTAGGTTAAAACAAGAAAAAGTTAAAAGTTGATTGGTAACCGAAGTGACCTATCCAAGGGCATTTTAGGTTAATGAGTTTGCAGTCGGTAAAGAAAGGCAAAATCTGTAATACTAAAAGTAGAGGAGTTCACCATTGCTAGCAAAAGTGAGTTTAATTTCAGTCCCAGCACATGCATGGAATCCAATATTAAGAACCAAGCTGCATTGGACGTTGACAAGTGTTTGATGTGGTAGCATCATAGATACAATCATATTTCAGCCAAGTCTTGAAGTCCCATGAAAACAAATTTGCGTTTGAAGCATTCACCAATGATGAGCGATGATGTAGTGCTTGAGTGACATGCAATCAAAGTCATATAGTGGAACTAACACAACAACCGTGAATCTGTCATATAGTGGAACTAACACAGCAACCGTGAATCTGCAAATGCATTGAATATTAACAAACATTCCACAGCCGTAGTCTGTTAATAAATTAAAATCACATTAAAATTTACAACAAATAATTTCACCAACAATCTTTGCAACTTTACTAAGTCAATCGCTAATGCTATTGACTAATGCTCTTGTGCTTCTTTACATTCACAAAGCCAATGTACAGGTCTCTGGGACCCACAACAGCCAACACTACACAAACCTGAATAAAAGAAGAGCCAAAGGCCATTGTTCAGTCACAAACTTCGTATTTATGTGTGCTCCTTGGCTTTTGACCTTACAACTACTCCAACTATTCAAACTCCAAATGCAAATCTTCATATTTCAAGGTTTTAGTAAAAAATCAGTAAAGACCATAAATATTTCACCAAATTACAATTTCTTCCATTTTTTTGGCAAAATGATTCAACAATTGTTTGATAAAATAATTATGCCATGGTTCTATTCACTCTTTTGTAACCAAATACTCCTCTAACATAAAATCTAAGAGAAGACCACTCTGCAAACTAAATGTCTAAATCTATGCAGACACAATTACACGGGAACTGTCACATTTGTATTGAATTATGATCTAAGAATCAAATGGGTGTTACTACAGGTGCCTGTTATTTCTGTATTGACAAACTGGAATATATGTTTCACTGAATACCAGTCAAAGCCCTGATTTGTTCTTTTCTCACAATCAACAAATAGACATGTCAAAAGTTGTAAAGGGTTAGTGTTCGGTATATGACATTTATAGAAAGAAATGCAGTCGTACAATATGAAGATCTTTTGTTCTTCACATTGACAAACTGGGTTGATATTAGAATCAATTTACACAATTGAAGAGCTTTCTGCTCCTTCCTATCCTCGTTAACCATGAGAATTCTCTGCATTCGAAGGGCTCTTGGGACAAATTTGGGCTCCCTGAACATCACCCTTACTTTTTCTATCTGCGATAAAGATAATTTGTGGAGACCTCTGTGAATACTCACCAGGATAATGAGCTCTATATGGTTCAGAATATTCTGACCTTTCCTGTAGAGAACAAAAAAGACAAAAATCTCTGTAAGCTCTAAAGGCCATGATATTTGCAGCCTTAGTTCATGAACAAGGGCATAGTGTAACACCGCATCATAACTTACAAATTGCTATTATCTGACCACAATGCAACTCCACAGGAATCGAATTTGTGACCAACACAAGGCAATAAACTTGTTTAGCACTATCTAGAAATTGCTCCCTCCCTGCAAAAGAAATTTACACTAAAATAAGACCAATGTATTTCATTCCTCTTTAATATGACTACCATACCTTAATATTTGGTAGTTCTTCCCCTTTCAGGAGAGGGTATACCATTTTTCTAAACCAATTTGGCACAAGATTGGACATGCACATCAAAAAACATTAAGATGGCATCACCCAAATTTAGCACTTACAAATTGTTATGACGACTTCATGAGACGTATCTTTCAACATGAAATTTCAAGTGAGCCAAAGTTCCGATAACAGAAACTTTGAAAGCTATACAGTCCAAATTCAAATTTCCCATAGAAGAGAACTTTCTCTAAAATCAACAGAGACTAAAACATGAAACTTACACAACATCTCATAAAAGAAATTCTGCATAATTCATCTAAATAATGTGTTCCAGATTTTTAAAATATAGATATCAGAAACCGACATTTTAAGCTTCTAATTTTAAAAAAGCAAAAAGCTTGCTGCCACAGAAACAATCCTACAGTTCTTTCGCAAGAACGGTGTTTCTGTTTTCTGTTCAGATGACTGGCGACTCATTCAATTGCACGTGAACATACCCTACAGACCCCAGAACATACAAGAGTGAAGTATTTTTGATGCTCAGAAAGAAAAATGCAAGGGCTACAAAGCCATAAAAATTTGCCGTGTGTTGTTTCACTGGAATAGTTCTCTCACATACTGTCATTGTTACTCAGTACATTGTTTGATTTTGGCAAACACCAGAACACAATATTATCTTTAACCAAAGATTTACCTCCCAAAACACATTAAGAGCCATAGAAAACACCACCATTCATGAAGATATAGATGCAAGGATCCATGTTTACTGGCCCCAATGAAACATGTTAAAAAACAATGCATTGGCACTACTAAACAATATTTTGTACAACCAAGTACACAGCCCTTGTTGAAAATCCTGCATCATGCCACTACCGGCCTCGGCCACGACCACGACCACGACCTCGTCCACGTCCACGTCCAATTGGTTTTCCTAGACATTCAATATCAAGAGAACAATTCCAGATCAGATGAAAACCAAAATAGGAAAAATTGTATTGTCAAAGGGCATCCAAAAAATGTATGTTCTCCTCTAGCACATAAAAGTTATACCAGCTGTTGGCTTCTTTGGTTTGATTCTCGGTGTGTCCTCCACCAGCAGGGTTTCTAAGTTTAAGCTGTCCGGTAGAATATAGTATCGAATGTTATTGCCCCTCACACTTAGGTGGTCAAGTGTTACTGGATTTTTCCCCTTTAAGGTTAGTTTCACGGTCTTCAAGTGTGTGTTCATGCTTATGTCGACTCCTGTTTAATAATACAAGTGCAGCATAAGCAATAGTGAGATGCAAATCACAAGCCACAATCTTTCTAACTACTTCAAGGGACAAACTTTGACACAAAACAAGTATATAAGAGTAATTGGAAATTATTGTTAAATAAAATCGAAATATAGGCATTATGTCATAATGATTGTGAAATAAAATCAAAATATATACATGACACATAACTATTATAAAATAAAATCAAAATATAGGCATGATGCCATATTTGCACCATCTCTTGCTAACCAAGGCTGTTGAGTGCACAAGCACAAATCACCAATTTTCAAGACTCCAGTAGCAAAGCATTCCAGAGAGTGTTGTCAATATCGTGTCGATGAAAATATCGCCGAGTGTCCAGAAAATAGATACGGAAACATCGGGGAAAATATCAGAAAATATTGGAAAATGTCGCAAAATTAAAAAAAAAATGTTGGGAAAATGTCAGATAATATTTTCCTCCCTCTAAAAACCGAAATTATCGCGATGCCAGAGATAATATCATAATGTTGGCAACACTGGTTCCAGCAGCTTTTTTTATATAATATATATTTTGGCAAATATATATTCAAAAAAAACATGCAGATGGTCAAATTAGTTGCAGAAAATATAAAAACATAGAATTAACTAGTAGATTAATGATGATCATTAGAACATCAACCATTTATTACAAAAATAAGATCAACCATCTAGCAGTTATAACTTACAACATTGTCAGCGAATGATCAACCATAACATCAATCATCAACAAACTGTAACAGATAACATCAACCATGAAATGGAATAGGGCATCATGACCAAAGAGTTGTAAAATGCAGTCAACAGTTTAAACTTCAAAATTAAACTGCCATATAATGTTTTCAAAATAGGCCATGCCACCGTAATAAAGACATAATTTTACTATCTAGTGAGTTTTCTGCTTGCCATGAGAATCTTCTAATTTCTTTTCCCTTGATCTAGCAATAGGAGTAGGTGGAATTGATTGTGGAACAATAGGACGAGCACCACCACATGCTACATGGCCCCCATGTAATGGTGGAGGTTGTGAAGCTAAAGCTGCTACAACCGAAATCCTGCTAGTGTCAACAATGGCAGTGGATGGAGGTGGCATCTCTACTGCACGATCAACGTCATGAGTCCAGTCAACCAAAAGTTCAGCCTCCAAATGCCATAAATCTATGGCTCCATCCTCCAAATTGTCCTCCTTTAAATTGTTATCCTTATCCATATATGTTATATCATTCTTCACCACCTGACAATAATGGGGCAACAACCTCAAGTTGCAGTGCACATAAACCAAATTTTCTGCCCAGTCTTCATTAAAGTTAATTCTCTTCACATTGTGAATGACATAGGTGCTCCAAAACCTCTATTCAGAAGCATTTTTCACAACCTATGAAAGCACCTTCACCACCAATTTATGCAAGAAGTGGAGTAGCTCTGGCGTACATGTATCACCATTCAATAAGATTCATCCTATATCGATCTTTAGTTCCATGCATATTACCAAAGACTCCTTTGCCACCAATGTATAGACACATTTAGCTTCGTACTTCATCACACTCAACATCATTACAAACCAACATGTCTAAGCTGGTCATATACCCATTTTCAACCTCTAAATTTGTGTGGTTTTCTCCTAACCCTACCCCTAGAGGTTGGTTGGGCCAACCATTGTGGAGAATAATATTTTGGTGTAAGGACATATACTAAGGCATGAAGTGGAACATTTAGATTATCCCATCTCTTGACCACATGTTTACGAATATATCATACAAGATCGAATCCTTCAGCTCAACAATGTCTTTGATCCAGCCTTGCATGTCGTCCATCTACTTATACACCTCCCCAATTACTGGCTAATATGAATCCAAAAGCTAAATCATATTATAAATGGGCTTGGTGCATTTCATAGCATACCTAACCTATAACCAAAACTGACCATCAAGAACAATGTCCTCCACCTCTAGAAATTCCTCTCTATCAGTTGCAGATACATACCTCAATTTCAAACCCTATAATGAATCACTCGCAATGGTACTAACCAATGCCTCTCTTACCTTCAAACGACCCTAAAGTGAAATAATAGCTAGCATGCTTGGTCTTTGCAAAAGCTCAAGTAGATCGAACTTAGAGTGATTACTAAAAATGAAGTGAGCAGGACTATGATTGGTGATAAATTTTACCATCCTCTTCCCTTTCTTGTACAGAGCACCAATCCATTTATAATCATGCTCCTTCAACCGAATAATATCATGCGTCAAGAGGTTCAATGTGTGCACCAACCACCCAAAGCAAAATATGCTATGATATACATCCTCAATTATTACTCCCACCACCTTACAGTTAGCAACATTATCAGTGATGACTTGAATGACATTGTATGAACCAATCTCTTGAATGGTTTTTAGTAAGGTCTCTACAAGATTAACATCAGTCTTATAATGATCTAAGTAGCCATGGGCAACAAGGAAGACCGTACCACTCATAGACATGCCAAGAACATTTATCAGTGACCCATCTTTAACATTTGTCCAACAATCAAATACAATGGATACCCCATATTCGGTCCACTCACTTGTAAATTGTCCCGAAGTATCGTGGATTATGTCTCCTTCCTTGTCAAGTCCAATGGTTCTATCTTTGTCGTACCCAAGGCTCCTATATCATTTAGGGGCATTGTTGATGGCATAAACCATATCATGCCAATAGGGTAAGAAAGGAACATTGAATGATATGCCAAATGCATAGAGAAACTTGAACACTTTTGCATCCACATAATCCCTACTACTTTGGTCAAGGAAATTTGCTATTGTACTACACCCTGGATGCGTGGGAGAGGATTAACTAGCATGGGGAGATGGGGATTGACCACTGAAAATTCAGTTAGAAAGCTTCCTATCAATTCTAAAATGGATTAATATCCAACAAAGACAATTATGTCTTTCACTGCCACCCAAAACTCATCATAGAAAAACAATGACATAAGTCCCCACAGAATGTCGTTTGACTACTGTGAATACACGAGCAAAATATGACAATGTAAGACATGGCTCAAGGAAAAGCTCACTTATGTCAAGTTACAACTCAAACTCCAACAACTTTGAGGGTTAACCTACATCATTTTCATCTTCTAGAAAGGATGGGAAGAAACTCTTAAATTGCAACAACTGGCAATCAACATAATTATTTAGTTTGAGAGCATTAGCTAGTTATACATCTATACATAAGCTATACATTAGCTATACATGTATACATTAGCTAGTTATACATGTATTCCTGATGATAGATTGGCATAGTTGAGGGCATGATTTGCCCAATTTGCCCATTCTCAATGCGCAACAATTTACATAGTAATGCAAAACCATGATATAAAGTCCCGAAGAAATCATATACTCACTCTCATTATTGTACCAAAGAAATATCAACTTGCACTCTTTATGCTCTACCTGGCTCTTTGAACAACTCAATGATTGATTCTAAATCTCCATGCACCACTATCTATCTTAAAGAACTAGGCCTATGCTCTAGTTGACTATCTCCATTGGTTTTCTATATACCACTAGCTAACCAACTCCTATCTTTGTCGTCTAATTTATTCCTCTCAATGGATGTTAACTCCTACAACTCTTCACCTGCTTCTTTGTCACTTAACCTTCCATTTGATTGTTCGGGTCTGTGCCTAATTGTCAACTACCTCAAGATGCAACATTTTAGTTTCCTCCCATGATATTTTGTACTATCATGCACGCTCCTAGTCACACTCCTAAAATTCTAATATTGCATGCTTCTCCTCTAGTAGGCACACACTTTTCATCTTTGCACCCTAATTGTGTGCTTCATCATTTTCTCATGCTTGTGCAACTCTACTTTTGTCACACTTAACTATTGTGCCTTTTGTAACCTCTACAATCTTCCCTTTGTGAAGTTTTTGGTACTTCCCTTCATAACTCCAAGTACTATCCTTGTTCGGTTTGTCCCCCTTCATTTCATTAGGTATTGCTTGTACTCAACACTCTACATCCTAGATACCTTCTCGTCCAAAACCCTCTTGATCTCCTCTAAATTCTTATTCGACATCTCCTTTCACCAATCTCCATATGCAATTTCTTCCTCTATTGCATCATCCTCTTTTGCAACAAGTCCCCCTCCTTTCTACTCATACAAGAATGCAACAATAAATATGGGAAATATATCAACCTCTTTGAGCAACTCAACTTCATAAGCACTATCTCTAAATTCCCTTCTTATAGTAAAGGGTTCAAACTTCAAATTCGTCTTGTTGTACAAACCTATGCGAAAATGCTCTTTTCTTATATACACCACGACCAAAACTTCAACTTCAAATGACTCAAACCTTTGTCACACATTTGTTGACTCCTTATACACTGCACTTTTCTTCTTCAATATGCCTTGGACATGCACATACACCTACTCCATTTGCTCTTTAAATGCCTATGTATCATCCCTCCTCTTCAAATTGATATCAAACAAGTCTGCAACTCCTCTTAAATTCCTTTAGTGCACAATTCTAAATAATGAATACAATGTCAAATTATTCACTAAGTTGTTATATGTGAACTCAACCTACCGCAAAACCAAATCCCACTATTTGGCTTGTCTACAAATAAACACCGCAACAGATTTCCAGGGCTTCAAGAAACAACTTTTGCTTATCCATCCATATGAGGGTGATGCGTTGAACTACATCACAACTTCATCCCCATCTTCCACAACATCCTCAAAAAATGACTAAGAAATCTTGTGTTCCTTATTTCATGCAACCATACTCGACAATCCATGAAGTCGCACAATCTCATTGAAGAAAAGCTCCACGCAATAAGTCACACCACTGGTCTTCTTACAAGGTAAGAAATACGTCCTCTTCAAAAACTTCTCAACCCCAACAAAACACTACATCGAATCCACATTTTGTTCTCGACAGTGCAAGTACAAAACCCATGGATACAACTTCCTAAGGCATCTTTATAATTGGAAACAATGTGCACAGTCCAATGTCTTGACTCACACCCTTGGCCATCTGGAAAACCTACATCATGCCACAAATCTACTAGTCCCCTTCATACTCAACTATAATATCTCTCCTCTAACAAACATCGTCTTGTCATCCCAAAATGTCCTCCTAATTCATTATTATGCAACTCCCAAATGAAATTCTCCCTCTTTCATCCTTCAAGAAAATGCATTTACTTTTACTCAAACAATTAACCATCTTGGATGAATTAATTGAGTTGTGTTGTTCCGTCTTGCATTGTCAAGTTCTTACACATCTCTTCAACCAATCTAAAATCTTGGTCTCACACATACAAATCCTGGATCTATTCAAATCCAACAGTCTCATTCTTCATTCTTGCCAACCTCAACACTCTCCTACTTAACACATCTACAAACTTGTTTTTCTTCCCATACTTATGTTTCATTGCAAACATATAACTCTGCAAAATCTTAACTCATCTCACATGTCATTGGTTGGATTTCACCCAAATATTAATGAACTTCGGCACTTGATGATCTTTGTACAAGATGAATTCCTTCAAAAACAATGAGGGATTCCTATGCTTCAGCGCCTATACCATAGCATAAAACTCCAAAGCATAAGTAGAATATTTCTTCTATGCTTCATTCAACTTAGCGGCAAAAAATGCCATCCATGTTCCCCTCTAATGCAACATCATGCCAATAGTTATCATGCACTCACCACAATCCACCAAGAATACTTTACTAAATAAAGTAATAACAATACAAGTGCATATGTTATTTTCCTCTTCAACATCTCTAAACTTTATTGTGTGATGGCTCCACTAGAATCCTCGTGCTTTCATACACTCTATCAACAACATGCATACTCCTTTGAATACTTTGATGAACTTTCTATGAAAATTAGCAATGCCATGAAAACCTCTCGCCTCTATGACATTGCAAGGTGTGGCCAATCTAAAATCACCTTCACCTTCTTTAGATCCATGCCCAAGCTGTCCTTGGAGACAAGAAACCTAATGCACACCAATTCCTCGAAGAATTTGCATTTCTTCAAGTTAATGAACAACTAGTCCTTCCTCGACACTTTGGACAAAAGATTCAAATGCTACAAATGTTCTCCCTATTCTTACTAAAACAAAAAACAACTTCCAAGTCAACAACAACAAGCTTACCAATATATAGACGCAAAACCTCTATCATCAATCTCATGAATGTCCTCAGCATGTTGGTCAAATTTGTTAATTTTTAATACCCAGCATGCAGATTTTAAGTGCCAATAAATTCTCTCAGAAATATAACAATCTAAAAATCTATGCACAGAGAATACAGCTGAGTATAACTTCTAATGCACAGCAGAAACTGAAAGTAAAACCAAGCACACGCATAAAAATTATACACCAGAAATTTACCCTAGAAACCCCAGTGTTGGGAAAACCAGCAAAGAGGGGCTTTATTGGCTTCAGAGGAATAAAACTTACAGCAGCAATAATTCAGAAATTTTGCCTTCTTCCTGACTGTACAGCCCAGCCAAATTTGTGTTGTACGGCCTGTTTGGCCCAGCAAGTTCGGCATGTACGGCCTGCTGAAATCAGCCCAATACAACCTCCAAAAATCGGCCTGTGTAAACTCGGCCCTCTTCTGGTGCGTCGTACAGCCCAGTACGACCTGCCTCCTCTTGTTGTGTACGGCCTACAACTCGGCCTTCTTCTTCTTCTTCTTCTTCTTCTTCTTCTTCTTGTACGGCCTCCCTCACAGCTACTGTACGACCCTCAACTCAGCCCTCTTCTCTATTGTACATCCTGCACAACTTCAACCACTCTCCCAACAACCAAGTCACCCTCTTCCTCAGCCAAGGTCCCTCTTCTTCTTCTCAGCTCAATGAGTGTGTTGTGTCCTGACCCTCAGCCTCCTTTTATCACTCTATTTCTCTTCTCATGAAGGTTCTAGAAGACTCCATAAATTCACTTTAAGTGAAATATTATTTCCTTAAGTCAGAAACTAAGGAAATCTGAGCAAAAAGCCAATAAAAATTATTTAGATAATTTTTATGTTTTTCCTTAGTCAAACCTTATGATAAAATTAAAATGTTGATCTAGGTATTAATTCAATGTCCTTCAGCATGCCTAGACACTTAGCCCTATGTTGAGACACCTTCCAAGCTACAAAATTAACACTCCCTCTTAGTGAGGAAGGTGTTTTGCACCACCCCCAACTTATCCTTGAAGAAGACAAACTTGCCTTTCATCAAGGCCTTCGTGAGAATATCTACCACCTGCTCACCTGTAGGCACATATTGTACCTTCATTGTCCCTTTCTGCACACAGTCCCTGATGAAATGAAATCTGATCTCGATGTTTTTGGATCTGTCATGGAACACTGGATTTTCAGAGAGCTTGATGCAACTCTAATTGTCGCAATGGATGACAATAGTCTCCAATTCCTACACAAACAGCCCCATGAGAAGCTTCCAAAGCCAAATGGCCTCACATATTATTAAGTTGGTTGCCATGTACTCTGCCTCAGCAGAGCTCAATGCAACTGACTTATGCTTCCTGTTGAACCAAGAAACAACTCTTGATCTCAAGCTGAAACTGCACCCTGAAGTGCTTTTTCTGTCAACTATGTTTCCTGCCCAATCTGCATCCTGTAAATCCCAACAGCTTCACTCCATCTCCCTGGATGTAAATCAACCCATACTCAACTATGCCACGCAAATACCTCAGAACATGCTTTGCTACCACCCAGTGTAGTCTCCTCAACTCAACCATGAACTGACTAAGTGTGTTAACTACAAAGCATATATCCGGTCTAGTGTTGACTAGATACATCAGAGAGCCAATCAACTACTTGTATAATGTAGGGTCCACTGCTTCTAATCTGGAAGCATCAATCTTCTTCCACTTGGTCACCATAGGCGTAGACATAGGCCTACAGTCCTGCATACCAAACCTCTTCAGAATCTCCACTGCATACTTCCCTTATCCAAGGAAAGTCTAACCATCTTATTGCCGCACCTATAAATCTAGAAAGTAGTGCATCAACCCCAAATCCTCCATCTCGTACTTTGAAGCAAGGTCCCTCTTGCACTCTACTATAAGCCCTCTTAGAACCTGTGAGAAACAAGTTGTCCACATACAACACAAGAATGAGTGGCTCACCTCCAACTATGATGTAGTAGAGGTTTGACTCCGCCTCACTCTTGGTGAATCCCATCCTCTGCAAGTAGTTGTCTATCCTCAAGTACCACACCCTGGGAGCCTGCTTGAGCCCATGCAAGGCTCTCTTCAACCTGCATACATGGGAATCCCTCCCCTGCACCTCAAAACTCTCTAGCTGCTCAATATACACCTCCTCTTCAATGATGCCATTAAGGAAAGGCGTCTTCATGTCCATCTGGTTGATCTTCCACCCCATCTATATTGCAATAGAGATCACGGCCCTGATCGAAGTGTACCTGGTTATTGGGGCAAACGTCTCATCGTAATCAATTCCCTCCTTCTAAGAGAACCCCTTAGCCACAAACCGAGCTTTGAAATTCTCCACTACCATCTGCAGTGTGTTTGATCTTGTAGATCCACTTCGAGCCAATCATTGATTTCCCCTCTTGCCAGAGCACAACCTCCCATACATCATTCTTCATGATGGAAGCATACTCTTCCACCATGGCATCTCTCCACAGCTGTTGTTGTGATGCCTCCTGAAAGATGGAAGGCTCAGCGTCTAACAACTCACTCACCGACGCCATGTAACTGGAAAATCTTCGTGGTGCTCTACTCTCCCTGACAAAAGTCCTAGGAGCACCCATGTACTGTTGTGCCTCTCTCAAGGTCTGCTTAGCCCATCCAATCTTCCTCCTCCTGGAAGTGAGAGGAGTGTCCTGTATCGGAGGAGCCTACTGCTCCTCATCCTGATCTGTAGGTTGAACATCTGTACCTATTGTACGTACCTAGCCACCATGGTTGGTCAGGCCATGCAAAAACTCTCTTTATCAACTCTGATACCATTTTATAACGTACCTAACGTCCAGCAAGGCAACAATATGTGCGAAATACACATAACATGATACTTCTACTAATTAAAGCCATTATTTTGCTACTATCCGTTTTCCCATAGCCTACAGCTACAATTTATCACAGATTTAACTATAGCATTAACCATAAAACATATGCATCTGAAGCATGCTAATAATCAACATGAGATGCAACTAAACCGTTCATTACAACAGCATATAAGTCGTTCTCATTCACGCAGAGTTCATGCACAACAATAACACATGTAAATAACTCAGTACAAGATAAAACACTTATCTTAAACAAAAATCGTGCAACCAGTTGCTTGGGACAGACATTCAACCCAACCGTAGACTGATTGTTCCAAATCTCAACAGCCAGTCGCCCCCGAGTTGAGGCTAGCAATCAACAAAAGAGGGTGGTCTCTCACAATCCACTCACAGCTCATAAATCCCTCAACCCAACCGATATTCTCCTACAGCTAACCCGACTTCTCCATGAGCTCTCTTCCGCTTGACCTGCCCAACCCAAGGAATGCACCATTTGTTTATCAAGGTTAGCCCAAGGGATGTACCATCCGTTAATCAAGGCTAACCCAAGGAATGAGCCATTCGTTTATCAAGGTCTCTCTGGCATAGGCAGCTAGGAATCTCTCAGCTGGGAATTCAAGGGAACACTGCTGCTAGGAAAACTATCAGCAAACCAACAGCAACACTTGTTGTTTCAGTGCAACTCACGCAAGAGTTCACTCTTCCAGCTTGACAATCTTTAGTTCTCCAGCTCCAATTCGCTCCAATTACGCTCCAGACTTCACCTTCCTCTCGTCGCACCAGCACCGAGCTCTATGTTCGCTTCCCACGCACAACCTTGACTAACTGCCCAAGTTGTTCAAACTGTTGTTACTTCTCCAAGCCGATTGTACTCCACCCACATGTGCCCAATAACTTAGGGATGTGACCACTCACACCCACCTTCGTACATGCACTCAACGATTGGCTTTGGAAACACTCAATCAAAAAGATGTGACCACTTGCACCCGCCCTCGTACATGTATTCAATGATTGGCTTTGGGAACACTCAATCAGACATCGGAAGGTTCATATACAATAGCAGATTTAGGAAAACGGGTTAAATATATAACCATGGGTAATTTCCCCCTTGGACCCCTCTTGGCCATTATCCTAGACACTCCCCTCTCTTGTGAATTAATTCAGCCCCCATCTCTTGTTTATGTCCCCTTAGGAGCTGACATCACATTTTTATTAATAAACAAAGAAATACAATTCGCATATTATATCGCTTGATCGTAGCCACATATTATATCTACATAAGCATTAATTAAACTAGGGATTATAATGGGGATGTTACACCTGTACCTGTACCACTAACCTACGTCTCATCCTTTTGAGTCTCAAGCTCCTAATCCCCTATTGTTGCTGGAACTATATCATGAACCTTCCTCAAGGCGTTGTCCTCCTCGAACTTCACATCCCTCCTAACCACTGTCTTCCTCAATGCAGGGATGTAGACTTTGTATGCCTTGGAAGTCTCAATGTATCTAACGAAGATCCCCTTCTCCACAATGGCCTCAAGCTTCGTCCTCTTCTCTGAGGGGACGTTGCAATAGACTAGGCATCCGAAGATCCTGAAGTGTCTAATCTTCGATTTCTTCCTTGTGAATATCTCCTCTGGAGTCTTCCTCCCCAACAACCTATCAGAACTCCCATTTTGTATGTAGGTTGTAGTGTTGCAAGCCTCTACCCATAAGAATCTACGCAGATCCTAATCATACAGCATTGCCTTTGCAACCCCAACTATGGCCATGTTCTTCCTTTCCGCCACCCCGTTCTGTTGTGGGTTGTACGGAACAGTCCACTCCCTCTTTATCCCAACACCTTCATAGAAATCCTTGAAGGCCTTCAAAGTGTACTCGCCTCCATTGTCAAATCTCAGTTTCTTGATCTTTTTGCTCGTCTAGTTCTCCACAAGAGCTTTGAACTCTTGGAACCGACTGAAGACCTTGTCCTTAGTCTTCATGAAATAGATCCAGGTCTTCCTGGAATGGTCATCAATGAAGGTGACATAATACTCACTCGCTCAAGGATACCGATGACATGGGCCCACATACGTCTGAGTGTATCAAATCCAGAATGCCTCATGTCCTGTCGTCACTATTTGGCACATCCCTTGCATACCTCATGATGCTCTGTGTCGAAGTCTAGAAGGCATGTCACTATCTCCTTGAGCACTTCAAGTGCTCCATGATGCAAATGTGCCATCCTCATATGCCACAACTCTGCCATGTCACATGTGTTGCTAAGTAATGCTCGGGCTAGCTCAAACTGAAGCCTACACAACTTCTCTTTCCTGACTCCAATCACTTTGGATGTCTTGGAGTCCTTGGGCCCGATGTACACTCTCTCGTCCTGGAATGAGACCACATAGCCCATGTCCTCCAACACTGAAACAAAAATCAGGTTCTTCGTCATCCCCAAAACATACAACACATCTCTCACCGTTAGTGGCTTCCCAAACTCCCTCTGAAATGTCATTGTCCCATGGCATGTTGCCCAACACTTGGCATTATTGCCCATCTCAATAACGAGGTCCATCTCCACCTCCTTCAAGTTGAAAAGTAATCACGCACTCCAGTCATGTGACTGGAGGCACCACTATCAATGTACTAGACTCCATTGTTGGTTGAACTAGATAGACATGCAATGAGTGAAAACTCATTCTCAAATCTTGCTGCAAACTCATCAACTTCTACTGAAGCTTCCATCTATGACTTCTTGTTCAGGCACTGGCTAGAAAAGTGTCCTGGTTTGTGACAAGCAAAGCATTTCACTTTGTTGAGATCCTTTCGCTTCTCTCACTTTGAGGTCTGACCCCCATTGGGGCCCTTCTTCCCTCTAAGCTTACCCTTGCCTGCTAGACCAAAATTTTCCTCATCCTCTCACCAAGAGGGCGCTGGAGCTCATTTGTCACTCTCACTCTCGCAACTAAATAAGACCAGTGGTGCGCAAGTTTGGAGAGGAGCTACAATTGCAGCTGCTACAACTGGCATTTTGGTTTTGGCTTGGACTTTCTTTTTGGTTATGGTTGTACTCTCTGCCTGGTTATGGTTTGGACTTTCTACCTGGTACGTTAGCTCTATAGAGAGGTACGCTACCTTGGTTGGCTATTGGTTCTAGGGTTTGCTTCCAGAATTATTCTCTCTGTCAAGGTCAAAGTCAAAGGTTGACGAAGTCAAAGCAGTCATGACTTACTCTAAGAAGTCAGAAAACAAGTTAGAAGGGGCTTCTAACTTCAAAGCATGGAAGACGAGGATTGACCTCATCCTTGCCAAAAATAAAGTGTCGGATATCGTGAAAGGCAAGATCATGGAACCACAGTTTGAAGCAGGAAAAGAGAAGGAACCTCAGAACGTTGCAGTTATGGAGAAGTTCAAGGACAATAACATCAACGCTATGAGTATCATAGTGGACTCTGTAAAAGACCACTTGATACCCTACATCTCTCATCTTGACTCACCTAAGAAGATGTACGATGCCCTAACTAACCTCTTCTTGGTCAGAAACATTAGACAAGTAATGAGTCTGAAGAATGAGCTTCGTGACATGAAAATGAATGATGATGATAGCATAACATCATACTTTGTGAGAATCTCTCAGTTAAGAGATCAACTACAAGCTATTGAAGAAATCATTTCAGAAAAGGAACTAGTAAATATAGTACTCAATGGCCTTCCCAAGACATGGGATGCATTTGCCGCAAGCATGAACACAAGCAAGGAGTATCCCACATTTGAATAACTTTGGACTTGTTGTGCACAATTCAAGAATTTCAGGTGCACAATTCAAGAATTTCAGGAATAAGAGGAAGTTTGGCTTAAGGAAAAAAACAAATCAAGAAAAGAATATGTCAAAAATACAATGCTTCAACTGTCGAAAATATGGTCACTACAGGAACCACTGTCCTGAGTTAAAGAAAAGGAAGGAAACAGATGAAGCAACAGTTGCCGAAGAAAGGGAACCCTCAAAGAAAGCCAAGCAGGATAAAATAGACTTCTTCTTCTAGTCGAGGTAACAATATTCTTCTATAACATAGTTCTTGTACATACCATGTTTACATAGTTCTTGTACAAATCATGCATATCTATTTCTGAGAAGAAAAAGATGGTCAATGAAACAATACCTATGAAAGAATAACAAGATAAGGATTGATATTACGATGACTACAAGAAGATGAAGTACGTTGGAAAATTCCCGAGGAATCTATTATATAAGTAACAACTGCCAGATAAGTCGAAATCGGAATCAAACTTGAAGAGACCCAGAAGGAGTTAAATCATAAAGAAGTTAGTAATCAAGAGGAAATTAGAATAAGACTTGTGACACTTTGCAGAAGGCGATAAGGATGCAAACGGAAGCATGGACTCTCTTAGATGGAGGTCGCTGATTACAGAATTCCAAAAGAAGAGCATGCATTCATGCATGAAGCAAGGATTAGGAGGGAGCTAATCCTAAATGATATGAACCATTGAAGAATCCGTGAAGATTATGAAGTATATGTCCATGTTCCCATTCAAAGTAGCAGCCATGATAAGCAGCTCGTGTTTAATTTTACTCTAGAAGAAGTCTTCTTCAAAAAGAAGTCTTAAGTATCCTTGGTTGTCCATCTACATCCATGTTCCTATGATGAAAGGAAGAAGTTGGAATCCTCAAGGAGGAAGGGCGTGGAATCTATAGAAGACTCCATGGACCCAAAAGCTAAAAAGGAACATGAGGAAGAACATAAAGATTCCAAGAAAGAAAGAAAAGCCAGAACAACCAATTATTATACCAAGAATCATAAGACTACCAGCTTGGTTTGAACCCACTAGAAGCAATCAACCAGAAGAAATGGAAGTTGTGATGAAGAATGGTGTATGTAAGAAAATGTGAAAAAGACTTATGAATGGAAGCATTGTGAGATTCAGAACTAGAGGTTCTTCCAGAAGGAGGGAGAAGACTATGACGATATCTTGTTCCAGTAAACCAGATATACCACTTGCAGTATCCATGGATTGAAATTTACATGTAAAAGATTTTTCTTCCCAATAAAGCAAATTGAGAAAGAAGCTTATGCCAGAAAGAGACCCATGTATGCAAATGGAAGAAGACCTTGTATTGATTCAAGCAACTTGATGCAGAGTATCTCATATACAATAGTAGCATGGCGAAAACTTCCTATGATAGAGAAAGTGTATCATAATGGTTACTCAGAAGTCCAGGACGATGGATTGCAAATCTATAGCTAACTCCCATGATAACAAATCTAAAGAAGTTGAAGCGACTCTAATCTAGTAGACCCGTCTCTGTATTGACAATTGATTGGCTCGTTAATGTATTTGGAGAATACTCAACCGGATATTTGTTTTGTGGGACGTTTAAATTATGACATAAAGTTGCATGAATTTATCAATTCAGATTGGGCTGGGAGTACAGATTACAGAAGAAGTGCTACTTGGATATGTTTCAATTTGAGCTTTGCCACGATGTCATCAACTAGCAAGAAACAAAAGTTTGTTGGAATCAGCACTACAGAATCAGAGTATATTGCAGCTTATGATGCTTGTACATAAGCAATAAGTTGATTTATGGACCGTGTGATCAGGTGTTGAATTCAACCATGTAATGATCAGAGCTATGTGAAGCTTTCAGAGAAACCGGTGTTCCATGACAGGCCGAAGTACATTGAGATCAAGCATTATATTCTTCGTGATAAAGTCCAAAAGAGAGAAGTGGTTCTCCAGTATATCTCCACAGATGAGCAGATAGCATATATTTTGGTAAAGCCTTTGTCCAAGATGAAAAGTTTGCGTACTTAAGAGACAAGTTGGGGGTCGTGGAGACAACTTCCTTATTGGAAAAAGAAGTGATTACTCTCAGGTTGGGAGGGAGCACTGATATGTTATTGATTTATGGACAGTCATTTTCCAATTCGGAAAATGGTCCAGGATGGGTAGTTCCTTTCCAGTTCGAAAAGTGGTTCGAGATTTCTGACGAACAAGCATTTTCCGGTTTGGAAAATGGTCCAGATCGAACAGTCAATTTCATAATGAAAATGGTCCGATAGATTGTTGATGTACCATAGACAGTGATTCCCCTTGTGGCCAATGTGGGGGAATGGTCTATGACAGTCATTCTTCTTGGCAGTCACTCTGAGTAGTGGTCAAGTAGAATGGTCTGCCTCGTCGGGCAGTCATTCTTTCGAAGTTCACAGTTGTGAGCACTGTCGAAGAAAGGTCTGTTTTGGAGGTTGGTGCAAGACAGTCATTTCCATAGGAAATGGCCCGGATAGTCATTCCCTAGGGCAAACTCATTCTCTCGATGTTGCATTGTGATTAGTGCCGGAGGAATGACCCAATTAGGTGAATGGTCGAAGTTCAACAATCAGGGACAGACATTCCCTAGGGTAGACTCATTCTCTCCAGGTTGCACTATGATTAGTGCTGGAGGAATGGGCCAATTAGGTGAATGGTCCAGGCTCAAAAATCAAGGACAGTTATTCTTCTATGCTTGAGAAGAATAGTCCAGATAGCCCATGGCTGATGTTTTATTTTCTGAGGGCAAATGCTCTTCCAGATCTCACAAATGTGAGAGGAAGAATGGCCCAGATGACTCAATTTATATCATGATATTGTTTTATGCAGGTTGATATCAGATGATATGATTGTTGTGGGGACTGTATGTCTCTGGGCAGTAGTTGTATGCTACTGTGGTGTATGTGATCCACTGGTAGTGATTGTGTGTCACTGGTTAGTAGTCGTGTGCTACTAGGAGTGGTTGTGTACCACTGGGTAGCAGTTGTGTACTACTATGGATAGACGCAGTTGTGTTCTATTGGATGGCATTGTTCTGATTGCCATGGAGACTATCACTAGTGTTAGAGATGATTGCCAGCTAGATAGATAGTTCGTATGTTGATGGACACACATTCTCCCTATGGAAAATGGTCCAGGACAGTCATTCTTCTAGGACGTATGTCCAGATTAGAATGATTCTTGTATCACTCCGTGGAGTGAGTGACTTATTCAGCATCATGCTCGATTACTCAGATGGAGTATGGCTTCGAGAGATGATGCAGTTGATGCTATCAGATGATAATGATAGTGATGATGGTGCTCATGATTTAACCATGAGATAGCATGTGTGGCTATGATGATGCTACCGGTTGAATGCTATGTTTATGCTCAAGACAATTGCCTTTAATACCTCCCTAGCTAGGAGGGAGTGTTGATATTATGGTAGTTGCGGGAGGTATTAACCTCTACATGTAACCCTGACAAGACTAGAATATTCCGGGAAGCAAGAAAAACCCTAAAACATTGGATAATAACCCTAGGAGACAAGTCGGCTCAAGAGAATATTTATTATTGAGTTATTAAGCCTCCAGAAGTAGAAGTCGACCCAGTTAGGTCACTTGGAGGACTATAAATAAGAGGGCGCTAGAGCTCATTTGTCACTCTCACTCTCACAACTAAATAAGACCAGTGGTGCACAAGTTTGGAGAGGAGTTGCAACTGCAGCTGCTGTAACTGGCATTTCGGTTTTGGCTTGGACTTTCTCTTTGGTTATGGTTGGACTCTCTACCTGGTTATGGTTTGGACTTTCAGCCTAGTACGCTAGCTCTGTAGAGATGTACACTACCTTGGTTGGCTATTCGTTCTGGGGTTTGCTTCCGGAATTATTCTCTCTGCCAAGGTTAAGGTGCTCGGGGTGGCCTTTGTGCCTATGGTTCGGTGACAATATTGCTATATTGTCTATGGTTAAACGAGCACACCTATTTTTCTAACAAAATATCACATTTTATCTTTTTCTTTAGTGGTAATCTCTTTGACAAACCTTGCACTATGTTGTACGCTTCCAACAAATTCTTCACTTTTACAAGAATCTCCCTATTGCTCTTTACTCTCCTATCATGCTTGGCCGCTTTCTTTGGCACAGTAGTATAGCATTCTTTGTCTTCTTCACTGCACTCAAGAATTTCTTCACTAACAACAATACTACTTTGAACTCTTCATCTTTCATTAGTAGCCACTAGAATTTCCTTCCATCCTCTAGTGATAGTATAATGTGTTCTTCCTCCAATTATGCACCGCACTCATGTCATACTATCAACGGTCTTCCCAACAAGTGGCAAGCATCCATGGGTATAATGTCGCATAGGATTTCATCATGATACTCCCCTATGTTAAATGGCACCCTACACTAACATGTCACCATTACCTCAAAACACTTTTGAAACTTAAATAATTCATATGGTTTCAAGTGCTTCTATCACACTCATACAAACTTTCCTACCATCTTGATCACAACCATATTTTTAGTACTAACTACTACCACTATCGATAATGAATTAACCTCCAGACCTACACTTTGTTCTAAAGATATTCTTTCTCGTCCATAGATCTTCCTAAAATGTTTGTTGTTCCTTCACTTGGGAAATCATCCCTCTATGCATCATCAAATTTTCTCTATGCTAATGTTGTAATTGTCACTCAATCTTCAAAAGCACTCCTCTCTACAATAATTGAGTTCTTTATTCATTTCCATGCGCATTCCACTAATGTGGACACAAATGATGTGTCCTTAGACTCCACAAGTGTTACAGTATATTTGTCATCAATAACCACCACTTCCTCGTCGTCGTCCTTTGAAGTTTCCATAGCGTCTATCATAGCTTCTATTTGTCATGATATTTACTTCTATCTTTTCAATCTTCTCATCACATGCATCTTCCATCTTCGATGTGGAATTGCAACCTCTACCACCAACAATCACATATCTTTCTATTTAAGTAAAAGAGAGTATTACATAAACCAAAATTCACTTCTTCCAAACTTACAATGCAAAAAAAAAACTTCTCACAAACTAATAAAGGAAAGCACTATCAATAGCAATTGTATCTCTCTTCTCAAGCAAAACAAGCGAAGTACTAATATATGTTGAAGCGATGTGCTCCTCCTTCCTTTTATAAAGTAAGAGGAGTGAGTTACAAGGTAAAACCCTAGATTAGGTCCACAAAAGAGAATGGATCCCCACATGGAGCCTTCCACCTTCACAAGATCCACTTTAACCAACTCATGTGCCCTCCAAGAGAATCTTCCTCCAACAAGGTCAAACCTCAACCCAAAAGAACGTGCTCTTGCTCAAATAGGTGCTTCACATGTGCTAAGGTAGGTGGATGACAACTTGTGCAAAGCGTGCTTCTCCAAATAACTAACTCAAGTAATCACATGCCCACATGTGCCAACTCACCCTCTCCACGTATAATTTTATGTAATAACTTTAGTACACCCTCCTAGTCCTACATAACTCCAAGTGCCATTAATAAATGAAAAGGGTCTCCACAATTTTATTTAACAAATATTTGTATGCAACAACTTAAGTAGTACGCCCTCCTAGTCCTATATGACTCCAAGTGCCATTAATAAATGAAAATGGGCCCACCCTCCTAGTCCTAAGTAACTCCAAGTGCCATTAATAAATGAAAAGGTGCTAGGAGACAACTCACCCTCATGAGTGTCTCCCGCTAATGCGCCCCCTCACAGCGAGAGTCGAACACTTTCTAAGCAACTAACAAACTAACAGAGCCATGCTTGGAATCACCAAATAACCACATTTGAGGGTAAAAAACAAAGTGAAGGGAGGAACAGTGGTGGCCCTTATTGATTCTGGCAACACTCATAACTTTATAAACTCAAAGTCGATGAAATCTATGGGCCTAAAGGTGTCAGGCATGTGGGAATCATTGTTGGCACTCACATCGCATTTTTCATTTTGTGAAAACCCCTTGTATATTGAGTTGGGGCTTCACACCCACATGGAAGAATAAACAATTCTAATTTAATGTTGAGTTTAAAGGGGTTCCTAAGCTCACTCATTATACACCTATAAAAGGAGAGGCAATGTGAGAAGACACCTATCACATCTCATTGTGACATTATGGAGTTGGCATAAGTGAGTGAGCACTTGAGCCAAGGAGATTGGGAGGCAAAATTTCAGCAAGGAAATTCTTCACTTTGGCAAATCTGGCCTAGGGTTTATGGACATTCTTTCTCTATTTTTCCACCCAAGGAGGAGGTCGCACGTGTGTGGCTACACGTGGGAGGAAGAGCAGAAACAGGCCACATGTGTGAGGTCGTACAGTTCATCCCACAAGTGCGCCTGTACAGTCCGTACAGGTGACGTCAGCATGTTTGCAAGTTGGAAGGGTTTTTCCGGAATTTGCTGAAAGTTGTAATTTTGTTGGGAGCATTGTTTTTGTCCTCGGAAATTTAAAATCAAAAAATTTACTGAACAGAAATTTGTGTCTCATGTGCATGGATGATTTCTCTCTCTCATCTTTGTGTTTCCGCTGTAATTTTCTGTCATAATTTCAATGTAAAATTATTTAGTGATAACAACCCTAGTTTATTGTTTGAAGTCACTTGGAAGTAATTTTCAGATTTGAAATTGAAAGCATTGATTGCCTGAAAAATTTGGCAGACATCCAATGATATTATGATGGACTATAAGAAAATGGTCAAGAAAATAGTCAAAGGGCTGAAATCGCAACTAGACAGCCATGAATTGAGTTCTGATTTATACGATGTAGCCCTGGTAAGAGAAAATGTAGTTATGGGGGCACAATGGTTGAAGACCTCTAGCAAATTCTGAATGAATGTTTATCAATTGCCCATGAAGTTTGTGAAGGGGTAACAATTGATTACAGTGAAGGGCATGCAAATGAAATGATTTCAATTCACAAAATGCATAAACATCTCGCAAGAAGTGAATTATGTTATAATATATTATTCAATGTAACTCTATGAAGGGCCTACATATCAAGGATGACGTGCAAACACCAATGACACAATATGAACTACAAAATTGATTAATGAATATGCAAACAATTTTTCCATGACCTATCGCATGGCCTTCCACCAGATAGAGGTCAAGAACACATCATCGTGTTGGTACCAAAGTCTAAACCAATCATTATCCCCCCTTAGAGGGATGCTAAGCTATTCAAAGATGAAATTGAAAAAATAATCCAAGAGTTATCAGAGATGGAGCTTATAGTACCTAGTGAAAGCCCTTATGCGTCTCTAATGGACTTGGTAAGGAAGAAGGACGGTTCCTTTTGTATGTACATTGTGTAGATTTTAATGACAAAAATCAGCAAGCTAATATTCTATCAAACACTTAGTAACCTAGAGATAACTGTCTTGCATGAACTTCATAAATGTCTTAAACCCACATTCAAAAATTACCATAAGCAGAAATACACATTGCTAAGCAAATATTCAGCGGAAATAAACACAGTGGACAGCAACCCATAAAACTCAGAAATTTAGGTAAAAGCTAGGGAAAACCCCAATGTGGGGAAACCCAACAAGAGAAAGAGAGATCTTATTATTCAGCTTCAGGAAATTACATAACAGCAGCAAAATCACAATTTCCAACCAAGAAAAGTCCACTTACAGCACACTAAAACAGTCCCAAAATCTGTCTCGATTTCCATGCCAAATCCGTACTGTTGTACCTATTCTGTACCTCGAAAACCATGCCCACAATCAGCTGTACAGATTGTTCCGTACGGCCCAGAAACATCAACCAAAAGTCTGAAATCTGCCTCGAAAAACGTGCCAAAGACTACCTCGATTTTTGTGCCCACTCTCACTTGTACGAACTGTATGGATCCGTACAGTACGGCCTCCCATAGCAGAAAAAACGACCCAGCACTGAAACAGATATCTTCATTGGGATTTGTGCCCACTTTTTCTTGGGAAATGTGCCCACAATGCTGCCCTAAATTTCCTCTCTCAAGCCTACTCGAAAATCTTTCTCAATCTCCTCTCGATGTGACTCGATGTGTCTTGCACACTACCCAATGCATTCTTTTATAAATCTGAAAATGACATTTTCCCTCCAAAGTGTCTTTTCACATTCCCCAACCCTAAATCCAAAGGCCAAGATTAGACCTTGCCTTTTTCAAGATCAAGGGTCATGATCCATTACCTCAAAAATGAATCACTTGAAATATTAAAGTGATTTCACTTTATTACATAAGTGTTTTATGAAATAAAGTCACTTTAAAACTAGAAGGTACACTTTAATAAAAAAACCACTTTAAAACAACTTTATAAAAACCTTACAAAGTTAAGTGTATGGTAGTGTAAAAATAAGGTAACATCATCATTCAAGACAAAACATGCAGAGTACCTCTTGAGCTAAAAAGCTAACACTCCCTCTTAGCGAGGGAAGTACTCACTACCACCACTATCATTTGGTTCCATCACACTGTGCTCTGTAGGAAGTCCCTCTGAACCTAGAGCCGTCCTCAACACCTGCACAAAACTCGAACTAGAAGATCTTCTCCTGGCAACATCCTGGAACCCTAAGCTCACTTCATCTTGAGCATTGGTTCGATCAATCTGGCTGAGCCTCCTGCCAATGCTCAGAAGAGACTCGCTCTCTTCTCTCGGAATGCAAGACTGAATCCTTGGCGCCACCGCAGTCTCAGAAGCCTCCTCACGCTCCTCATCCAACATTGAATCATACACTGAAGGTTGTCCTCTCAACATATACAACTTGTCCACCCGGTTACCGATCAGTTGCAGCTCCACCGGGTCCACTCCCTCCCTGTAGATAAAGACATGTTCCCTCTTGAACAATATGCAATATCATACATCCTCCAAGGCTGAGACTAAGAGCAAGTTAACCCTCAACCCTGGAACAAAGAGAACTCCATCGAGCTCCAAGAGTCCCCCAAACTCGAGTTGGAATCTAACATTCCCAACTCCACGTACAGCTCTCGCCATACCACCTTCATTTACCCCCTGTCGGCCAGGACCAATCTCTGTGAAATCTAGGAATACTCGCCAAATTCTTGTCATGTGGCTAGAGGCTCCACTATCCACAATCCATCTGATATCACCTCCAAATCCTCCGCTGCCGACAATGGAAACAAGGGTCACCAAAGAAAATTCTCTCTCGTACTTTAAAGCAAAGTCCTCCATGTCTGTTGTAGCAGTTGTCTCAAGCCCCTCTGGTTTCGACTTCTTCTTCCTCTCAGAACAACGAGAGGCAAGGTGCCCCAACTGGTTACAACAATAGCATCTGAATTTACTCAAGTCCCTTCCGGAAATTCCTTTCTTCTTGTTCTTTGCAGTGAGAGCAACATTCTCATCAACCCCATCTATTTTCTATTCACTACTCCGAGATCCTTCCCAAATCTCCTCCTGAGTGAAATCATCCCACAGTCTGCTCCAATCTGGATGATGTTCACGTCCCACCACACACTTCACGAAGACTTCCCATTCTTTGGTGAAGCCATTTAAGGCTATCCTCACCAACTCAGAATCCGCTATGACCTCTCCAACAACAACCAACTCATCTTTTACTTGAGCTACTCGAGTAAGATAAGAAGAGATACTCTCCTCCTTACCCATCTTGGTATCATGCAGCTTAGCCTTCAAAAGGCCATCTTTCGGTTCTCGTTCTTTGCCTCAAACAAGTTCTTAAGTGCATCCCACATCTCCTTGACAGTCTTTTTCTCAGCCAAGTGTGGAATAAGGCGATCCTTCACCCCATCCAGAATAATCCTCTGAGCCTTGGCTTCCTTGACCTCATGCAAGTCCAAAGCAATAGGATCTGTTGCGGGAGCTGCCATAACAGAGTTGACATAGTTATAAATTTGTTCTCCTTGAGAACAGCTGACAATCAGACCTTCCACTGCAAATAGTTGGAAATGTCATCCAACCGATCCTCATATATAATGTTTGCAACCATATTCCCTGTCACAACTCAAGGAAAACAATCACCCCCTTTCTCTCTTCAACTTTGCCCAAAAAATCACACTACCCACTGTCACTCAAAGACAAAGCTCTGATACCATGTAGAATTTTAATGACAAAAATCAGCAAGTTAATATTTTGTACACTTAGCAACCTAGAGATAATTGTCTTGCATGAACTTCATAAATGCCTTAAACTCACATTCAAAAATTACCATAAGCAAAAATACACATTGCTAAGCAAATTTGCAGCGGAAATAAACACAGTGTACAGCAACAGATAAAACTCAGAAATTTAGGCAAAGCCAGGGAAAACCCCAATGTGGGGAAACCCAATGAGAAAGAGAGAGATCTTATTATTCAGCTTCAAGAAATTACATAACAACAGCAAAATCACAATTTCCAGCCAAGAAAAGTCCACTTACAGCACACTAAAACAGTCCCAAAATCTGCCTCAATTTCCGTGCCAAGTCTGTATTGTTGTACGGCATGTTCTGTACTTCGAAATCTATGCCCACAGTCTATTGTACAGACTGTTCCGTATGGCCCAGAAACAGCAACCAAAAGTCTGAAATCTACCTCGAAAAACGTGTCAAAGACTGCTGCGATTTTCGTGCCCACTCTCACTTGCTATACGGACTACACAAATCCGTACAATACGGCCTCCCACAGCAGAAAAAACGACCCAGCAATGAAACAGATATCCTCCTTGGGATTTGTGCCCACTTTTTCTTGGGAAATGTGCCCACAATGTTGCCCTAAATTTCCTCTCTCAAACCTACTCGAAAATCTCTCTCAATCTCCTCTCTATGTGTCTTGCACACTACCCAGTGCATTGTTTTATATAATCTAAAAATGACATTATCCCTCCAAAGTGTCTTTTCACCTTCCCCAACCCTAAATCCAAAGGCCAAGATTAGATCTTGCCTTTTTCAAGATCAAGGGTCATGATCCATTCCCTCCAAAATGAATCACTTGAAAGTTAGAATCACTTTAATATTTCAAGTGATTCATTTTGGAGGGAATGGATCATGACCCTTGATCTTGAAGAAGACAAGATCTAATCTTGGCCTTTGGATTTAGGGTTGGGAAAAGTGAAAAGACACTTTGGAGGGAAAATGTCATTTTCAGATTTATAAAAGAATGCATTAGGTAGTGTGCAAGACAAATTGAGTCACATCGAGAGAAGATTAAGAGAGATTTTTGAGTAGGTTTGAGAGAGAAAATTTAGGGCAGCATTGTGGGCACAAATCCCAAGGAGGATATATGTTTCATTGATGGGTCGTTTTTCTATTGTGGAAGGTCGTACTGTATGGATCCGTACAATCCGTACAGCAAGTGAGAGTGGGCACGGAAATCGAGTCTTTGGCACGTTTTTCGAGGCAAAATTCAGACTTTTGGTTGTTGTTTCTTGGTCGTACGAAACAGTTCGTACAACTGACTGTTGGCACGAATTTTGAGGTACAAAGCAGGGCGTACAACAATACGGATTTGGCACGGATTACAAGGCAAATTTTGGGACTGTTTTAGTGTGCTGGAAGTGGATTTTTCCTGGCTGGAAATTGTGATTTTGTTGTTGTTGTGTAATTTCCTGAAGTTCAATGATAAGATCTCTCTCTCTCTCGTTGGGTTTCCCCACATTGGGGTTTTCCCTTTTTGCCTAAATTTCTGAGTTTTATGGGTTGTTGTCCATTGTGTTTATTTCCGTTGCATATTTACTTAGCAATGTGTATTTCTGCTTATGGTAATTTATGAATATGGGTTTGAGGCATTTATGAAGTTCATGCAAGACAGTTATCTCTAGGTTGCAAAGTGTTTGACAGAAACTTTAGTTTGTTGATTTTTGTCATTAAAAATCTACACGGTATCAGAGCTGTGTCTCTCGGTGACAGTGGGCAATGTGATTTTTGGGCAAAGTTGAAGAGGGAAAGGGTGTGATTGTTTTCCTTGAGTTGTGACAGAGAATATGGCTGCAAGCATTAGATATGAGGATCGGTTGGATGGCATTTCCAACTATTTGCAGTGGAAGGTCCGATTGTCAGTTGTTCTCAAGGAGAACAAAATTCATAACTATGTCAACTCTGTTGTGGTAGCTCCCGCAACAGATCCTGTTGCTTTGGAATTGCATGAGATCAAGAAAGCCAAGGCTCAGAGGATTATTCTGGATGGAGTGAAGGAACACCTTCTCAAACACTTGGCTAAGAAAAAGACTGCCAAGGAAATGTGGGATGCACTTAAAAACTTGTTTGAGGCAAAGAACGAGAAACGGAAGATCGCCTTGAAGGCTAAGCTGCATGATATCAAGATGGGTAAGGAGGAGAGTGTCTCTTCTTATCTTACCCAGGTAGCTCAAGTAAAAGATGAGTTGGTTGTTGTTGGAGAGGTCATAGCGGATTCTGAGTTGGTGAGGATAGCCTTAAATGGCTTCACCAAAGAATGCGAAGACTTCATGAAGTGTGTGGTGGGACATGAGCATCTTCCAGATTGGAGCAGACTGTGGGATGATTTCACTCCGGAGGAGATCCGGGAAGGATCTCATAGCAGTGAACAGAAAACAGATGGGGTTGATGAGAATGTTGCTCTTACTGCAAAGAGCAAGAAGAAAGGAAGTTCCGGATGGGACTTGAGTAAAGTCAAATGCTATTGTTGTAACTTGTTGGGGCACCTTGCCTCTCGTTGTCTTGAGAGGAAGACATCTCGTTGTCCTGAGAGGAAGAAGAAGACGAAACCAAAGGGATTTGAGACAGCTGCTACAGCAGCGATGGAGGACTTTGCTTCAAAGTACAAGAGGGAATTTTCTTTGGTGACCATAGTTTCTAGTGTCGGCAGCGGAGGAATTGGAGGTGATATCAGATGGATTATGGATAGTGGAGCCTCTGGCCACATGATGGATTGCTAATCCATGACAAACTCTCATGATGAAAGAAGAAGTGCCACATGGATATGTTCCAGTTTGAGCCTTGCCATGATGTTATGAGCTAGCAGAAAACAAAGGAGCTGAATTCAACTATGATATACTATATTGATCAGAGCTATATGAAGCCTTCAAGAAAATACCAGTGTTCCAGAAAGACCGAAGTACATTGAGATCAAGCATTACATTCTCCGTGATGAAGTCCAGAAAAGAGAAAGTGGTTCTCCAATATATATCTCCACAGATGAGCAGATAAGCAGACATTTTGGTAAAGCCTCTGTCCAAGAAGAAAGAGTTTGCGTACTCAAGCTGGAGCTCGTAGAGACGACTTCCTTATTAAAAAAGGAAGAGATGACTCCCAGGTTGAGAGGGAGCACTAATGTGTTATTGCCTTATGGACAGTCATTTTTCAGTTTGATAAATGGTCTAGGATGAGCAGTTCCTTTCCAGTTCAGAAAGTGGTTTGATATTTCTGACGGACATGCATTTTCCAATTCGAAAAATGGTCCAGATCGAACTGTCATTTTCGTAATGAAAATGGTTCGATGGATTGCTAATGTACCATAGACAGCAATTTCCCATTGTGGTTAACATGGGGAATGGTCTAGGACAGTCTCTCTTCTTGACGGTCACTCTCAGTAGTGGTCAAGAAGACTGGTCCGCCTCACCAGACAGTCATTCTTTCGAACCTCACAGTTGTGAACAGTTTCGAAGAATGGTCTGTTTTGGAGGCTGGTGCAGGACAGTCATTTCCTTAGAAAATGGTCCGGACAGTCATTCCCTAGGGCAGATTCATTCTCTTCAGGTTGCACTTTGTTTAGTGCCGGAGGAATAGCCCAGATAGGTGAATGGTCCAGGTTCAGCAATCAGGGACAGGCATTCCTTAGGGCAGACTCATTCTCTCCAGGTTGCACTTTGTTTAGTGTCGGAGGAATGGCCCGGGATAGGGAATGGTCCACGCTCAGAAATCGGGACAGTTATTCTTCCTTGCTTGAGAAGAATAGTCCAGATAGCTCATCATTGATGTTTTACCTTCTGAGGGCAAATGCTCTTCCAAATCTCACAGATGTGAGTGGAAGAATGGCCCAGATGATTCAGTTTATATCATAACAATGTTTTATGTGCAGGTTGATATCAGATGATTGTTATGGAGACGGTATGTCTCTGGACAGTAGATGTATGCTATTGTGGTGGATGTGTTCCACTGATTGTGACTATATGTCATTGATCAAGTATTTGTGTGCTACTTGGTGTGGTAGTGTACTACTATGGATAGACACAGTTGTGTTTTATTTAATGACTTTGTTTTGATTGCCTTGAAGACTATCAGTAGTATTGGAAATGATTATCAGCTAGATGGATGATCAATGGACAGAGATTTCCCCAAACGGAAAATGGTCCAGGACATTTATTCTTCTAGGACATATGTCCAGATTAGAAAAATGGTTCTTGTGTCACTCTATGGAGTGAGTGACTTATCCAGCATCATGTCTGATTACTCAGATGGAGTATGGTTTCGAGAGATGATGCAGTTGATGACACTGATAGTGATGATGGTGCTCATGATCTAATCATGAGATAGTCTATATGACTATGTCGATGCTACTGGGTGAATGGCATGTTTGTGCTCAAGACCATTACCTTCAATACCTCCCTATCTAGGAGGGAGTGTTGATATTATGGTAGTTGCAGGAGGTATTTACCTCCACGTGTAAACCTGACGAGAATAGAATATTCCGGGAAGCAAGAAGACCCTAATTTATTGGTTAATAACCCTATAAGACAAGTCGGCTCAAGAGAATAACTTGTATTAGGTTATTAGCCTCCAAGAGAAGAAGTCGGCTAAAGGAAATGTTATATACTAAAGAATTAGTACCCAGAATGAGAAGTCGGCCCAGGCAGTCTGTCAGAAATACTATAAATACAGGAGACCAGTCTTCATTCTGACCAGGCATTCTCAGAACTGCAGAAGCAGCACTTGTGTGCACTGCAATTGGCCAGTTGTGCGCAAGTTTGGAGGAGAGTTGATATTGCAGCTGCTACAGCTAGCAGATTTTGGTTTTGGCTTGGACTATCTCTTGGTTATGGTTTGGACTCTCTGCTCAGCTCTTGTTTGGTGCGCTATCCTTGGAGAAAGGTGCGCCACCTTTTGTTTGGCTATCTAGCCTAGGGTTTGCTTCCGGAATGATTCTCTGTCAAGGTTAAGGTGCTTGGAGGGTGGCTTCGACCTATGGTTGGGTGACAGTGATATTGTTTATGGTAAAACGAGCACATTCTAACAGGTTATGGGCCCACACCTCCTTCATTCAGTCTAACCACTGGAAGGGAGCATAGCCATAAAGATATTAAGCTCGTTGAAGAACTGTCGCTAGGGTTTCTAGAAGGAGCAGTCACCAAAGCACTACCGCTAGGGTTACTAGCAGGTGCAGTTGTAGAAACCCTAATCCTCTTGTTGACACACCTTAAGTTAAGGGATTGACCTAATTTCCGGATAGACTAGTGCGACTCAGCCTAGCGCATCTCCTAGTACTCTCAGCAAGCTAAGACGTCAAGTTTGAGTTTTTGGTCAAATCTAGGGTTGACCAAGTCAAGGCAACCATGACTTACTCTATGAAGTCAGAAAACAAGTTAGATGGGGCTTCTAACTTCAGAGCGGGGAAGACAAGGATCGACCTCATCCTTGCCAAGAATAAAGTGTTGGATATCGTGAAAGGAAAGATCGTGGAACCAAAGTTTGAAGAAGGAAAAGAGAAGGAACCGCAGAACGTTGCAGTTATGGAAAAGTTCAAAGACAATGACATCAATGCCATGAGTATCATAGTGGATTCTATAAAAGACCACTTGATACCCTACATCTCCCATCTTGATTCGTCTAAGAAGATGTACGATGCCCTAACAAACCTCTTCTCAGTCATAAACATTGGACAAGTAATGAGTCTGAAGAATGAGCTTTGTGATATGAAGATGAATGATGATGACAGCATAACATAATGAGTCTAAAGAATGAGCTCCGTGAGGATCTCTCAGTTAAGAAATCAACGACAAGCTATTGAAGAAATCACCTCAGAGAAGGAACTGGTAAATATAGTACTCAATGGTCTTCCCTAGACATGGGATGCATTTGCCGCAAGCATGAACACAAGGAAGGAGACACACGAAGCATCAGTTGCTGAAGAAAGGAAACCCTCAAGGAAGACCAAGCAGGATAAAGCAAACTTCTTCCTCTAAAGATAAGGTAACAATATTCTTCATAGTTCTTGTACATATCTTGTTTGCATAGTCTCTGTACATATCTTGTATATCTATTTCTTAGAAGATAATATGTTCCAAGAGAAACTATACCTATGGAAGAAGAACAAGATAAGGATTGCTATCATTATGACTACAAGTCAGACAATACACATGAAAGGATGAAGTACATCAAACAATTCATGTGGAAGTTACTACATAAGTAACAGCTGCAAGATAAGCCGAAATCAAAATCAATCTTGAAGAAACTGAAAAGAAGTAAAGACAGAAAAAAGTCAGCAATCAAGAAGAAATTGGAGAAAGACTTATGACACCTTGCAGAAGGCAATAAGGATGCAGACGGAAGTGTGGATTATGTTAGATGGAGGGAGCCGATTATATACTTCCAAAAGAAAAACATGCACTCATACATGAAGCAAGGATTAGGAGGGAGATAATCCTATGATCCATTGAAGATGATGAAGTATATATCCATGGTAACAGCCATGAAAAGCAGTACGTGTTTAGTTTGACTTTAGAAGAAGTCTTCTTCGAAAAGAAACCTTAAAGTATCCCTGGTTTTCCATCCACATCCATGATCCTATGATGAAAGGAAGAAGTTGGAATCTTCAGGGCATGGAATCAATAGAAAACTCCATGGACCTAAGAGCTAAAGAGAAACATGAGGAAGAACATGAAGATTCCAAGAGAGAAAGAAAAGTCAGAACAACCAGTCATTGTATCGAGGATCACAAGACTACCAGCCTGATTTGAACTCACTAAAAGCAGTCAAGCATAGGAAATGAAAGCTGAGATGAAGAACAGTGTATGGAAGACTCGTGAATGTAAGCATTACAAGATCCAGAACTAGAGGTTCTCCCAGATGGAGGGAGAAGACTATGATGATTGTTGGTTGCAGTAAACCAGATATACCTCTACATGAGCCATTATATCGTCCGCAATATTCGTGGGTTGGAATTGACATCAGATAAATGCAAAGACTGTTCTCCGGAATAATTGAACAAAGAGCGTATGTAGAGCAACCTCAAGGTTTTGAGGTATACCAGAAAGAGACCCTTGTATGCAAATGAAAGAAGATCTTGTATGGACTCAAACAACTTGGTGCAAAGCTTCTCATGCACAGCAGAAGCATGGTGAAAATCTTCTATAATAAAAGTCAGAATGGTGACTCAAAAGTCCAAGATGATGGATTGTTAATCCATGATAAACTCTCATGATGAAAGAAGAAGTGCCACATGGATATGTTCCAGTTTGAGCCTTGCCACGATGTTATGAGCTAGCAGAAAACAAAGGAGTTGAATTCAACTATGATATACTGTATTGATCAGAGCTATATGAAGCCTTCAAGAAAATACCAGTGTTCCAGAAAGACCGAAGTACATTGAGATCAAGCATTACATTCTCCGTGATAAAGTCCAGAAAAGAGAAAGTGGTTCTCCAATATATATCTCCACAGATGAGCAGATAAGCAAACATTTTGGTAAAGCCTCTATCCAAGAAGAAAAAGTTTGCGTACTCAAGCTGGAGCTCGTGGAGACGACTTCCTTATTGAAAAAGGAAGAGATGACTCCCAGGTTGGGAGGGAGCACTGATGTGTTATTGACTTATGGACAAATATTTTTCAATTCGAAAAATGGTCCAGGATGAGCAGTTCCTTTCCAGTTCGAAAAGTGGTTTGAGATTTCTAATGGACATGCATTTTCCAGTTAGGAAAATGGTCCAGATCGAACGATCATATTCGTAATGAAAATGGTTCGATGGATTGTTGATGTACCATAGACAGAGATTTCCCATTGTGGTTAACATGGGGAATGGTCTAGGACAAACTCTCTTCTTGACGGTCACTCTCAGTAGTGGTCAAGAAGACTGGTCCGCCTCGCCGGACAATCATTCTTTCGAACCTCACAGTTGTGAGCAGTTTCGAAGAATGGTCCGTTTTGGAGGTTGGTGCAGGACAGTCATTTCCTTAGAAAATAGTCCGTACAGTCATTCCCTAGGGCAGATTCATTCTCTCCACGTTGCACTTTGTTTAGTGCCGGAGGAATAGCCCAGATAGGTGAATGGTCCAGGTTCAGCAATCAAGGACAGGAATTCCCTAGGGCAGACTCATTCTCTCCAGGTTGCACTTTGTTTAGTGGCGAAGGAATGGCCTAGGATAGGAAATTGTCCAGGCTCAGAAATCGGGACAGTTATTCTTCCTTGCTTGAGAAGAATAGTCTAGCATCATTGATGTTTTACCTTCTGAGGGAAAATGCTCTTCCAGATCTCACAGATGTGAGTGGAAGAATGGCCCAGATGATTCAGTTTATATCATAACAATGTTTTATGTGCAGGTTGATATCAGATGATTGTTATGGAGACGGTATGTCTCTGGACAGTAGATGTATGCTACTGTGGTGGATGTGTTCCACTGATTGTGACTATATATCATTGATCAAGTATCTGTGTGCTACTTGGTGTGGTAGTGTACCACTGGATTGTAGTTGTGTACTACTATGGATAGACACAGTTGTGTTCTATTGAATGACTTTGTTCTGATTGCCTTGAAGACTATCAGTAGTATTGGAAATGATTATCAGCTAGATGGATGATCAATGGATAGAGATATCCCCAGACGAAAAATGGTCCAGGACATTCATTCTTCTAGAACATATGTCCGGATTAGAAGAATGGTTTGTGTGTCACTCTATGGAGTGAGTGACTTATCCAGCATCATGTCTGATTACTCAGATGGAGTATGGTTTCGAGAGATGATGCAGTTGATGACACTGATAGTGATGATGGTGCTCATGATCTAATCATGAGATAGTCTATACGACTATGTTGATGCTATCGGGTGAATGGTATGTTTGTGCTCAAGACCATTACCTTCAATACCTCCCTAGCTAAGAGGGAGTGTTGATATTATGGTAGTTGCGGGAGGTATTTACCTCCACATGTAAACTTGACGAGAATAGAATATTTCGGGAAGCAAGAAGAAACCCTAATTGATTGGTTAATAACCCTATAAGACAAGTCGGCTCAAGAGAATAACATGTATTAGATTATTAGCCTCCAAGAGAAGAAGTCGGCTAAAGGAAATGTTATATACTAGAGAATTAGTACCCAGAATGAGAAGTCGGCCCAGGCAGTGTGCGAGAAATACTATAAATACAGGAGGCCGGTCTTCATTCTAGCCAGGCATTCTCAGAACTGCAGAAGCAACACTTGTGCGCACTGCAGTTGGCTAGTTGTGCGCAAGTTTGGAGGAGAACTGTTGTTGCAGCTGCTGCAACTAGCAGATTTCAGTTTTTGCTTGGACTATCTCTTGGTTATGATTTGGACTCTCTGATCAGCTCTTGTTTGGTGCGCTATCCTTGGAGAAAGGTGCGCCACCTTTTGTTTGGCTATCTAACCTAGGGTTTGCTTCTGGAATGATTCTCTGTCAAAGTTAAGGTGCTCGGAGGGTGGCTTCGGCCTATGGTTGGGTGACAATAGTGATATTGTCTATGGTAAAACGAGCACATTCTAACACGGATTACGAGGCAGATTTTGGGACTGTTTTAGTGTGCTGTAAGTGGATTTTTCTTGGCTGGAAATTGTGATTTTGTTGTTGTTATGTAATTTCCTGAAGCTGAATAATAAGATCTCTCTCTCTCTCTCGTTGGGTTTCCCCACATTGGGGTTTTCCCTGGCTTTTGCCTAAATTTCTGAGTTTTATGGGTTGATGTCCATTGTATTTATTTCTGCTGCATATTTGCTTAGCAATGTGTATTTTTTCTTATGGTAATTTCTGAATGTGGGTTTGAGGCATTAATGAAGTTCATGCAAAACAGTTAGGTTGCTAAGTGTTTGACAGAAATTTTAGCTTGTTGATTTTTGTCATTAAAAATCTACATCAAAGGACTCCCACAATTTGAATCCATTGAATTGTTTCATATCCTCCGGACCCGTAATCATCAAGCAGATGAAATGGCAAACAAAGAAATTTATTTGGGCAAGGTAGCATTGTCCCAAAACAGGGGTGAACCCGTGACTAATTTAATTCCATGAAACTCAACTGATGAAGTAATCTATGGTTCTTTTAGCATATGAGCATAGCCTGGGCACTTGGAAAATGGCAAAAATCAAGGTTGGGGGACTTTATTTTACCTCCTCCTCTAGTACTCTCCACACACTCCAAGCGTGGTCAAGGTGGGAGTTTTATTGTCAACGGGATGGAGAATGTTAATGCAAGTGGGACAATATATGTGCAAGATCGGGGGTTTGTTGGAACTAATATGAATGGTTTTTTATCTGGTCGGCATATGGTTTGGCCTCTCGATGGTGAGTTTCATTGTAATTGTTTGGGTGCTCTAGCCAACAGTGGCCATGGTAGTTGTTCTGGTTATGTTCTTATCAATGGCAGAGGCGTTGTAAACCTTGAGTTACTACAAGTCCCCCAAATCAACGTGCTCATGGATGATCACATTCACTCTTGCAGCTGTGCAAACAATGAGGGAACAGAATTACGAAGGGTCGTGACGACTCTCTCCAGTCAATTAGAAGCCCTCCAGCAAACAATTCTGCATTTGAACCAAAGCATGAACATATAGATGGAGTCTCAATTACGATGAAATGCAATTCTGGAAATGAAAATCGAAACCCAGAACAGAGGAATAACTCTTAGATGATTTGGATACGACTACAATATGATACTTGGTTTTGCTCACAGTTCCAAGTCTCTTGTGTTCAGTCCTACAGACTCTATAAGCTCAGTCAAAGGGACTATATGGAAGAAACCACAATCCAGCAGGCTCCAGCACAGAAACATCAACTCAATTTGCCAAAAGGACCCAACATAATGCAAAAGCAATCATGGAAGAAGCCCACAGTTGTCATGAACCTTTCTAAATAACCTAGGTTTTCTTATGTTTTGTCGATTTATATTTTTGTGTGGACAGTTCACCAGAATTTATAGCTGTAGACATCATAGAAAACTCATAGATTTCAAGAGTAGATTCCATTATGTAGTCTTCTTTTTGACAGAATTGAAGTCTTTACCTCTGCTGGTGAAAACACTCCGAACTTTTGTAACCTTTTGCTGAATGGGGTCACAACTTTTATATATCAATACAATGCTATTCGTTTTTGTTAAAAAAAGAGAGCTTTGGAAGGACATTTACAAGAAGCTAGTTAGTTGATTAGAGTCCAATAAAACAAGTCAGAGTTTGCATATAGCTGAACTCGGGAGCAAAGGTGCTTAAAAGGCAACAACTCAAAATGTTGACTAAGTTGGCCTTCCCTTTCACCAAATACTTGCTCATTTGCTACTCATAGTTGCACATCACTTTTTCAGAAGCATATCCCCAGCATCTCTATTGCCTACAATTTTATGGTGCTTCAACCTTCCAGTGAAAATTTACCTGCAAATCCATCTTTAAAGTCATATATCTCTTATCAATTCCACTCTTAAGGCAGGCTGACTAGTTGACACTACTAAGCTAATCTTTATGGAGCAGTGCAAAAAACATTTCGTTTACACTAGAGTTCTAAGTTGTTTATTTAACATATATATTATGATATTTAGTTTACACTGGAGTTCTCAGTTGTTTATTTAAAATATGTGTTATGATATTTATGATGTTTATCAGGGTGCCATAATGTGTTGTTGACAGCCTACTTCAAACTTTTGAACATTGGCATAGCTTATCAGTCAACAGCATTTAGAAAAGAATTTGGTCAAGTTGATTTTTCAATAGATAAATAATAACACCAATAAATGACTACTACATACTAGTATAACACAACTGTGTCCATGTTGATTTTACCACTTCAACCCAGCACCCGACAGTTAGCTCAAAATAAAATCACTTTATCTACTAAAAGCACAGCTGAGTAATCAACTAAACATGCAATGAAAGCATAAACTAGGAAACCAAAAACTCAAACAAGACACCAATATTTTCGAGTATAAACCCTTGGGAAAACCCCGGAGGGAAAACTAATCCTAAGATGTTTTTATTAAGGTCAAATCAAGGCTCCCGTAACAGGGAAAATGGCCCAATAAAAGAATATACACTGCAGACAAACCTAGCAATGCATGTGTTGTTGTATGACCCTATACTTGCACATTTTTCGAGGTATACATGCCTTTCCTTCTACAAACCCACGTACATACACGACTGTCTCCACTGAGACCCGCATACATGTACGGAAACTTCTGTGTTGTGCTACTCTTCCCTCTAGCTTCTATCAGCTGAAACCCACCTGCGGCTACCTTTGCTCTCTCTTCTCTTCAACCTGTATGACCTCTAGATGGAAGTCCTTCACCACCTATCCAAGATCTTAAATCATTGTCCTTTGTGATCCAACCCTCTCTGCATCAACACTTACTTTCTTCACCCATCTAGTGAGATCTCCTCACTCTTGTGTAAGCAAAAATCTTTCTTTGCTTCTATATTCCTCACACTAGCAAAAGTCCTTCTTTGCTATCCTTGACCTTGGTCTCTCACCAAAAGTCTCGACCTTGATCTCTCACCAAAGTCTCCTGTGTTGACTCCCTCAACACAAGTCTCTCACAAGTGTATCTCACACAAGTGTCTTCCTCCTTCACCCTAGCCTTGCTTTTATAATCATGAGTTACAATCTATTTCTAATCTCCAAAGTGATTGACGGTTGAGATTACTTTTCACAGTCACTTAAGATTTAGAAACATGCTAATTACTTTGAGCGCTTTTCTTAAATAACTCAATTAACTAATAAAAAACACTTTTGCTTTCATTAATTCCTTTTAACTAAAGTAAACTCGAGGATAGAAGGCTTTCGACGACTTCCACATGCTAGACACATGCCAATGCGGAAATACATGTCTCATGCTACCACTAACATCAATAGTCCAAAGTCAAAGGAACTAAAAACAACCTTGGTTATCTGCATGCTAAACAACAAAACTTTGATGACAAAAGACGGTTTTATCAAAGATTAACGGTTAATTGATAGGTAGGGAGACTTTAAATTGATATCAACCAAATAACCGTAGTGTACATATAGTAGTAAGCACATTTTCAACCACATCCAACATTGTTGAATGTGCTTAAACAACCTTAGCCATGTACTTACTAAAAATATAAAACTTGAAAGGTCTCTATAATTTTCCAAGTACCAAAATGACGAGCAGGGAAATTTGAAATATAAAGGACTTCCGATGCATAAGTTTTTCAACAATTTTCTTTTTTTGAGAAATTCATTTCTCTAGTCTTGGAATTTAGATAAATTCTAAGCTCAAGACTATAATAAGATTGTCCATGTGTTGAAGGGGTGGCAGGTACAGGGGGGATTACACTAGATTCTAAGGGAAAACGGAAATAACTTTTGACCGGGGCAGTGTTGCATGAAGCAAGAGCATTTTAGGATGTAGGAATGTGGGAAGCGTCGTTTTCCAAAAATCCTCGGAAGCGAAGCATCCCAAAAGCGTCTTATATATATATATATATATATATATATATATATATATATATATATATATAATGTTTATATTCAAAAAAACATGCAGAAAAACAATTTAGTTGCAGAATATTTGAAAACATGCATATGTGTACATCAATATAGATCGAAATGACATCCATACTACATAGTACATGAATATCAATGATTAATCATTCGAGCATAAACCATCTAGATTCTAGATTCTAGCAATTACAAACTTACAAACAAACATACAAATTTTTAAGCCATATTGATATAAAACAAATTTTTAAGCCATATTGATATTAAACAAACTTATCTCAGAATTTCTTCAGCAAAACTCCTTCTGAACAGTCCCAGAAAAAGCTCCTCGATTTCTGTGCCAGAAATTCGTACAATTGTACGGTTGTCCCAGCAATAAATGTTGTACGCCTATCTAGATTTTTGTGCCCTTTTCTGCGTTTTCTGTAAGGAATATGCAGCAAGAACAACACCTCAAAATTTGTGCCTTTTCTCCTCAAAAACAGTGCCCAAAAACTGGATTGTACTGACCTCGAAAATTGAGCCAAATCTATACAGACCGTACAGAAATCCACCAGAAATTCGTGCCAGCGGTTGCCTCGATTTCTGTGCAAGTAAAACACTTGTGTGGCAGCCTTGGAATGCATGCCAACCTCCTCAGAACTCTAGCTGTTGTCCTCCTCGATTTTTGTGCATATATATAAAGCTGCACGACCTCTAGAAATCCGTACTTACGGCCTGCATTAAATGTTGTACCCTTGCCTTGAAATGCATGCTAGCTTGCTGCCTTGAAATGTGTTCCCTAGCTCTAAAAAATGTGGCCTCCTTTCTCAAGCTCGACCTCCTCTTTCTTGCTCTCTCAAAAAATGATTCAACAACCCAAGAATGGGTGTGCCCTCCTACCCTAATCGACCTCATGAGGGAAGGTGAAGAGTTTCTCAATCCAACGGTGGAGATTGGATAAGATCTACGGTGAAGATAAAGTCACTCAAGTTACCCACTTTCCCTAAGTCCAAAAAGTCGCCTTTTAATTTGTCTCTAACAAATTCAATGACTAGGGTCCACATTAGGCACTTTCTCACCCCCTAAGCGCCTAGGTGATGAGAAACACTTGCCTAGGTACTTTTTAATTATTTTTAACACTCCCTCTTATGGAGGAAAGTGTTACTCACCACTCCAAGCTTGTCCCTCAAGAATATAAACTTGTCTTTGCCCAAGGCTTTGGTGAGTATATCTGCAACATGCTCAGTTGTAGATATATATTGTAGCTCAACTGCTCCTCTCTGAACATAATCATGGATGAAGTGATATTGAATCTCAATGTGCTTAGACCTGTCGTGAAAAACTGGATTCTCAGAGAGTTTAATACAACTTTGATTGTCACAGTAAATCATAGTAGGCCTCAATTGCACACCAAACAATCCCACCAGCAACTTGCGAAGCCAAAGAGCCTCACAACTGGCCTGACTGGCAGCCATATACTCAGCCTCTGCAGAACTCAAAGCCACTGACTTTTGCTTCCGACTGAACCAAGACACCACTGTTAAGCCCAATCTGAAACAACATCCAGAAGTACTCTTCCTGTCACTAACACATCCTACCCAATCTGAATCTGTATAGCCCACCAATCAAACTCCATCCCCTCTCAGATAGTCCAGACCATAATCCACTGTACCACAAAGATACATGAGCACATGTTTTGCTGACACCCAATGCACTCTCCTAGGCTCCACCATGAACTGACTAAGAGTGTTGATAGCAAAACAAATATTTGGCCTGGTATTGACCAAATACATCAATGAACCGATCAACTGACGATATAAAGTGGAATCAACCAACTGTGACTCAAAAGCATGAAGCTTCTTCCAGTTGGTAATCATGGGAGTGGTCATGGGCCCACAGTCCTCCATCTGGAATCTCCTCAGAATGTCACAAGCATACTTCCCCTGTCCCAGGAAGACATGTAGAGGCTCCTGCCAAACCTCCAATCCCAAAAAATAATGCATCAGTCCAATATCAATCATCTCAAACTCTGAAGCAAGGCTCTCCTTGCAGCTAGTGATGAGTCTCTCTATGCATCAATCCAATATCAATCATCTCAAACTCTGAAGCAAGGCTCTCCTTGGAGCTAGTGATGAGTCTCTTTGCCCCTGTAATGAAAAGATCATCAACATATAGCAAGAGTATGAAAGGATCCTCTCCAACCACAATGATGTATAGGTTGGGATCCACCTCACTCTTCTCAAAGCCCAACTGCTGCAAGTAGGCATCAATCCTAGAATATCAAGCCCTAGGAGATTGTTTCAGTCCATACAATGCTTTCTTCAATCTGCACACATGAAAATCTCTCCCATGCACCTCAAAGCCCAAAGGTTGCTCAATATACACTTCCTCCTGTATGAGACCATTCAGAAATGTGGTCTTCACATCCATCTGATGGATCTTCCAACCCATCTCTACTGCAATAGAGATCACTGACCTGATCAAGGTATATCTGGCAACTGGAGAGAAGGTCTCATCATAATCAACTCCCTCAATTTGTGAGAACCCTCGAGCCACAAAACAATCTTTGTACTTCTCAATGCTGCCATCTACAGCATACTTGAGTTTATAGAGCCACCTGGAAGTCACCACTGACTTCCCCTCATGTCTAGGAACAATCTCCCAAACATCATTCTTCATGATGGAATTGTACTCTTCCATCATGGCATCTCTCCAAACATGTCTACCAGCAACCTCCTCAAAAGTGGAAGGCTCATACTCCCTGATGTTGCTCACCATCGCAATGTAGCTGCAAAATCTCTCGGGAGGTTTACTCTCCCTCACAGCCTACCTGGGATTCCCCACTGAACCCTGTGCCTCCCTCAAAGTATCCTGAAGCCACTTGGGCTTCCTCCTCTCTTAAGTAGTGTCCCGTGGAGGGGACTCTCCCTCCTCAACCCCATCACCTGAAGACTGTGACCCTGAAGTAGAATCTGGAGAACTCGATCTTGAAACCTGTGGACCAGTAACCTGTGATCCTGACATTTGTGGCCCTGTAACCTGTGGAACAGTCGTCACCGAAATTGGTGGTCTCGAACTTTGTGTCACTGAAGTCTGTTGTGGACTCACCTGAATCTGAGGTGATGACTTTTCACCCCTCTTTGTCCCTCGTGACTTCCTAAAGGCTCCATCCTCCTCAAATCTCACATCCCTATCAATACTGTCTTCCTCAAGGAAGGGATGTATATGCGGAAATCCTTTGAAGTCTCACTATACCCAACAAAGATCTCCTTCTCTGACTTGGGTTCTAGCTTTGTCCTCTTCTCAGAAGGGACATGTGAATATGTAAGGCACCCAAAAATCCTAAAGTGCCCCACCTCAGGCTTCTTCCCAGAAAAAGCCTTCTCAGGAGTCATACTCCCCACTGCTCTGTGTGGACTCTTGTTCTGCAGATAAACTACACTGTAGCATGCCTCAGCCCATAGAAAAAGTGGCAGCCCCTGATCATGTAACATGGCTCTCGCAGCCCCAACTATGGCCCTGTTCTTCCTCTCAGCAACCCCATTCTATTGTGGATTGTAAGGAACAGTCAACTCTCTCCTGATGCCCTCTCCTACACAAAAGTCCATGAACTCCTTGGAGGTATACTCACCCCCATTGTCTATCCTCAAAACTCTGATTTTCTTCCCAGTCTGGTTCTCCACAAGAGATTTGAACTCTTGGAACCGATTGAAGACTTGTCCTTTGGTCTTCCTCAAGAAAATCCAAGACTTCCATGAGAAGTCATTAATGAATAAGACATAGTATAAACAACTAGTCAAAGATGCAGAAGACATTGTGCCACATACATCAGAATGAATAAGATCAAGTATACCTGTTGCTCTATTGTCACTGCTTCGAAAAGCAGTCTTGGTGTACTTTCCCAAAGCACACCCCTTGCACAACTCCTGGTACTCTATACTGAAATCTGAAACTCCAATCACAATCTCCCTCAATATCCTCAGAGCGCCATGATGCAAATGAGCCATCCTCCTGTGCCATAGCTCACAAAGATCATTGTTGCTGGTAGAATGACATAATGCACTCTCTGGCTGGAACATGAGCTTGTACAGCTTCTCATGTCAAGTCCCAATCACTTTGGTCGAAGTGATACTGGACCCCTTGGGGAATAGGAGCACCTATCCATCACGGAACAACAACTCATAACCCCTCTTCTCAATAGCAGAAACTGAAACCAAGTTCTTCTTCAAGCCAGGAACATATAGGACCTCTCTCAACAACATGGGAGGTAAAGACTCCCTCTGAAATGATATTGTCCCACTACCAACTGCCTTGACCACCCGATCATCTCCAAGCACTACCTCAAGATCACCAATCTGTGTCAGATTTGTCAAATGCTCACGAACACCTATCATATGGCGAGAGGCACCACTGTCAATATACCACACATTAGAATGAGTGGTCCGAGTGGAAAGACATACTACTAAGGAAAACTCCTTATCAAACTTGGCGGAGAGCTCCTCCACCGCTGTTGAAGTTGTTGTCTACTTCTTCTTCTTGTTCGAACACTGTCCTGCATATTGCCCAAACTTGTGACATGCAAAGCACTTGACTTTGCTCATGTCCTTCTTGCCTTCACCCTTCAGTTTGTTTCCTCCCTTAGGACCCTTTTTGAATTTCTTCTTGTTGTTGGCAGCAAGAGCCACATTCTCCTCATCATGACCTGTAGATGAACTACCATGCACATAACCTCTTCGGGTCTCCTCCTGGACAAAGTCGTCCCAAAGACATTCCCACTTGGGAAGGTTCTCCCTAGCCACAATGCCCTCAACAAAAACAGTCCATTGTTTGGAAACTCCATTCAATGTTGTCCTCACAAGTTCATTGTCAGCAATGGTCTCCCCCACAGCTCCAAGCTCATCTCTCACATGTGTCAACCTGGTAAGAGATGTGACCACATTTTCAGCCTTGGTCATTTTAATGCTCTTTAGTTTTTCTCTCAAAACCATCTTCCGATTTTCATTTGTTCTTTGGTACAACTTCGTCAAGGACTCCCACGATCATCCTCTCCTTCCAAGCAACAAAGTTCACTACCCCATCAAGTCTGTCCTCAACCCTCAAACCTGTAGCCATTGACCATTTTCTGCTGAAAATGAAAAATTCAAATTTATGTCCGGTGAAGTGACTTTTGTCCCACTTTTCTGACTTGCTGATATAAATCTGCCTCTCTTTAACTCAGCTCTGATACCATGTAAAATTTCTTTCAAATCTCCCTGATTTTTAGTCAATGTTTAATGCCCAAACCCAGTTTTATGACAGCCAAATAAACTCAGCATATAAACAACTTTTCAGAACTGAAATATGAGGATTCTGAATAATCTTTAATGCAGAAATAAAAACATATCAGCAACACAATATTCAGAAAATTTACACAGAGATTTTTGGTCTAACAACGACCCTAAAAAAACCCACAAGGGGAAAACCAATGAGAGGGAATTTTTATTATTTGTGAGCTTCAAAGAAATTTCTTTTACAGCGTATTCATCTTCAGAAATTACACAAACTTATCTCAAAATTTCTTCAGCAAAACTCCTTAAGAACAGTGCCTGTAAAGCTCCTCGATTTATGTGCCAGAAATCCATACAATTGTACGGTTGTCCCGGCAATAAATGTTGTACGGACTGTCTCAATTTTTGTGCCCTTTTCTGAGTTTTCTGTACAGAATATGCAGCAGGAACAGCACCTCAAAATTCATGCCTTTTCTCCTCAAAAACAATGCCCAAAAACTAGATTGTACGGACCTCGATATTTGTGCCAAATCTGTACGAAAATCCACCCAGAAATTTGTGCCAACAGTTGCCTCGATTTTTGTGCAAGTAAAACACTTGTGTGGCATCCTTGGAATGCGTGCCAACCTCTTCAAAACTCTAGTTGTTGTCCTCCTCGATTTTTGTGCATATATAAAGTTGTACTGCCTCTAGAAATTCGTATTGTACAGCCTGCATTAAATGTTGTACCCTTGCCTTGAAATGCGTGCTAGCTTGTTGCCTTGAAATGCGTGCCCTGGCTCTGAAAAATGTGGCCTCCTTTCTTAAGCTCGACCTCTTCTTTCTTGCTCTCTCAAAAAATGATTCAACAACCCAAGAATGGGTGCGCCCTCCTACCCTAATCGACCTCATGAGGGAAGGTGAAGAGTTTCTCAATCCAACGATGGAGATTGGATGAGATCAACGGTGGAGATAAAGTCACTTAAGTTACCCACTTTCCCTAAGTCCAAAATGTCACCTTTTAATTTGTCTCTCACAGATTAAATGACTAGGGTCCACATTAGGCACTTTCTCACCCCTTAGGCGCCTAGGTGATGAGAAACACTTGCCTAGGTACTTTTTAATTATTTTTAACACATCTCAACACGATCGTCATCATCCAAAAAAACACTCTTCAATTGTTCTAAAAGCAATACTCCATCCTCCAAATTATTCTCCTCCAATTTGTTGTCCCAACACCTCAAGTTTTTATTAATCTGTGCCTCCTCACAGTAATGGGACAACAATCGCAAGTTGTAATGAACATAGACCAAGCTCTCTGCCCGACTTACATTCAACATGTTCATTTTAACACTATGGATGAAATTGTAGGTGCTCCAACACCTCTCTGCAGAATAAGTGTTCACCACCTGTGAAAGCACTCGTATTGCCAAACGTTGCAGTTGTGGGCTAGCACTGCCATGCATGTTCCACCACTCTAGAGAACTCAGATTCCCTCAATCTCTAATTGCATGGTTGGTCCCAAAGGCACCATTGTTAAGGATGTAATGGTTCAATTGTCTCCTTATGTTGTCACGCTCCTCCTCGTCCGAGATCAATTTATATAATGCTTTCATATAACCTGCTTGAACCTCTGGTTCTTGGTGTGGTCTTTTCTTGGTCCCACCACTAGGTGTTGGTGATGAAAGCCATGATACATGATAGTATTTAGGTGTTAGCACATATGCTAAGCCCTGTAGTGGAATATTTAGCATTTCCCACCATTTTTCCACCTCTGCACGAATATGGTTATAGAGGTTGACATCTCTAGGCTCAACAATGTCTTTAATCTGCCCTAGCATGCTACCCATTTGCTCATACACCTCCCCAATGATTAGCTGATCTGAATCTGCAAACTTGATCATGTAATAAATTGGCTAGGTGTACTGCAAAACAAACCGAACCTGTGGCCAAAACTGACTGTCAAGTACTGTCTCCTTCACTGTTGTTTCACCTTCTCTATCATTGCTCAATTCATCCCATGCATCACTCATCACCATAGCACCCAAATCTTGTCTCACCTTCAATAGGTTCCTAAAGGTGAGGTAATAGCTAGCAAATTTAGTGTTTGCAATCTTAAGTAGTAGCTGCAACCTAGAGTGAGCGATGTAGAAGTAAATGACCCTTGTATGCTCGATGATAAATTTGATGAGTTGCTTCCCTCTCTTGTATAACCAATTAATCCATCCACATTCTCTATGCTTGACAATATCATGCATCAAAAGGTTCAAGGTGTGCACCAAACACCCAAACCAAAAGATGTGTGGATGAACTCGCTCAATGATTTTACCTGCTCCCTAACAATTTCTTGCATTATCAATGATTACTTGAATCACATTAGAAGGACCAACATCATTAATTGTTTTCAAGAGGAGATCTGAAATTTTTTGGAAAGATGTAATAATTGAAGAGGAGTCATGTGCTGCAAGAAACATTGCACCAATAGCAGAAACACCAAAAACATTAATCAAATGTTGGTTTCTAACATTTGTCCAACCATCTGATACAATGGATACCCCAACGTCTGCCCATTCATCTGTAAACCGTGTTAGAGCTCTTAATTTTTTCTTTTTCCTTGTCAAGTAACACAGTTCTAGCTTTCTCATAGTTGGGGCTCTTGTATCCTTTGGGGGCTTCGTTGATTGCCTTGACAAGATCGTGCCAATAAGGGGAGCGAAGCACATTGAATGGGATACCACAAGCATAGAGACACCAGACCACTTTTGCATCCACCTCATCCCTATCTCCAATATCAAGGAAATTTGCTATTGCTCTTCTAGATCCAAAGGTTCGAGAACCACGTGGAGATGGAGATGTGTTGCCACCAAATCTAGATGAGGCATCGGATTAAAGCTTTTGTTATTTACCATACTTTTTTTGTGCAGCTTCCTCTATCTTTATATATTTTTCTCTCTGTTCCTTGGATATCTTAAGGGAAAACTGTGATCCCAGTGGACCCCTTACTGTCATCACTCTCCATTACACCACAAAGATGCCTCCTCAAACAGGTATATGAACCAGTATAAGGTTTTCCATCATGATAGTGATGAGGACATAAAAATTTAATGCTTCCACCACCTCTCCCCTCCTCAAGTTTTGATACAAATTGCCACAAGGGTCTCAATAAATCTTTGTGTCCTGTATTGCCCTCTTCATTTCCCTGTTCCGCCTCTTCAAACCCTTCACCAACTTCATATTGTGGGTCATCATGAGAATCCCCACCATCATCTTTTTCCCTTCGATGCCTTCTCCCGACCATCACCATGAGAACCAAAATAGGAATGATAAACCAAAAGAAAACCATTTTCTTCAAGTTTTAAATGAACAACCTGCAATAAAATGAGGGAGAAGGAATGGAAAAGAGTAGGAGAGGAGGAAAAAAACATAAACAAAGTTAACCCAAGGAAATAAGGGAGTTAGGATTTGGGCTTACCTCTTTAGCTCTTGAAACTTGAAAGTTGAAACCTTTGGAAGATGGTTGCCTTTGTTCTCTCCTCCAAGCTCCTCTTTGCTCACTCTTCCAAGCTCTCCTTTGCTTTCTCCTCCAAGCTCTCATAAATCTGCACTCTCTAGCTCTCCTTTGCTCTCTCCTCCAAACTCGAGATAAAAGAATGAGAAGAATGGAGGGGAAAGAGCTCATTTATTCTCCAACCTTCTTTCCCCTCAACCTTAAGCCTAAGCTAGGCCCCACCCTCACTTAAAAAAAGATAAAAAAAAAAAACAAAAATTGTATTTTTTGGTTAAGTCTGTGGGTCCCTTAGGAAGCACGCAGGCCTTCCCCGAAGCGCGCGTGAAGCGTTTGAGGAAGTGCGCTTAGGAGCAAGACGCTTCCAAAACACCAGGGAGTGTCTTAAAATGCTTTAAAGTGTGCTTCCAACAGGGCTTCCTGGACGCACCCGCTTGGATTGAGCTTCGAGGCTTCGAAGCATGAGGGGCAAAAGCTTTCTGCAACACTGGACTAGGGACTAGGAATATCTACAAATAACCAAGCTGAGGTCTATGCTCTGCTTCAAGGTCTCCTCCTCACAAAGGAATCCAACATAAAATCTGTGATCACCGTCGAACACTCACATGTCATCGTCAAATTGATGGTTATGAATTCAACTCCGACAGATAATAAGTTAGCTTCGATCATCGCACGAGTCAACAAAGAGGTTAAAGCTATGAGGAAGGTCTCATTCTGTCAAGTTTTGAGAGATCATAACTCTCAGGCTGCTTTATTGACCAATGAAGCCATCTCTCTCATGCAAGGGATCATGGAAACAAATGGGGGGCATTCTCTTTGTTACATCCCCTAAATTTTCAAGCTATTTGAATTCAAGCCATGTAGCATCCTCATTAAACAATGCATGTTTCAACATCTCTTGTATCAATTTTCGAGAGCAGGTAGGGGATATGCAAAGATGCAACCACATCTCAGTTGCAGGAGAGAATTAATCGTCATCCTGACTTTTGAATCCATCTTTATGGCTTCTCATTGGCGAGGTGTGTTAAAATAATTAAAAAGTACCTAGGCAAGTGTTTCTCATCACCTAAGCGCCTAAGGGGTGAGAAACTGCCTAATGTGGACCCTAGTCATTTAATTTGTGAGAGACAAATTAAAAGGTGACTTTTTGGACTTAGGGAAAGTGGGTAACCCAAGTGATTTAATTTCCACCGTTGATCTCATCCAATCTCCACCATTGGATTGAGAGACTCTTCACCTTCCCTCATGAAGTCGGCTGGGGTAGGAGGGTGCACCCTTTCTAGGGTTGTTGTTGATGCATTTTTGTGAGAGAGAGAGAGAGAGACGAGGCCGAGCTTGAGGAAAGAGAGATCATTTGCAGAGTTGAGAGCACATTTTCCAAGGCAGCAAGCTTGCACAGAAATCGAGGAAGGTACAGCACTTGACTGGGCTATACTGTATGGATTTTTGGGAATCTATACTGCTCGTTTTGGCACGAATTTCGAGGCAAGGTACAACAGCTTTGTTGAGGTTGTATGGTATAGATTTTGACAGTTCGTACAACAGAAAAAAGCGACAATCCATACAACAAGACGGCACACATTCCAAGGCAGTGTGGCACTGTTTTCGAGGTGCATTTATTGCACATAAATTCGTACAGCAAACACAAAAAAAGACAGCAAGATTTTCAAGGTATTTCGTATAGCATTTGTTGTTGTAATAGTCATACAATCGTACGGATTTCTGGCACAGAAATCGAGGAGCAGTTCGTATAGCATTTATTGTTGAGACAGTCGTACACAGTACGGATTTCTGGCACAGTTTTCGAGGAGCTGCATTCTGGGAATTTTCTGAAGGAGATTTGCTCAAATTTTTCTGAGATAAGTTTGTGAACATTGCTGAAGATTACACTGTTGTAAAAGAATTTTTTCTCTGAAGCTCTAAATAATAAAAATCCCCCTCACTGGTTTTCCCCTCGTGGGTTTTTTCAGGGTCGTTGTTAGACCAAAAATCACTGTGTAAATTTTCTGAATATTGTGTTGCTGATATGTTTTTATTTCTGCATTAAAGATTGTTCAGAATCCTAATGTGTAAGTTCTAAAAATTTGTTTACATGCTGAGTTTATTTGGCTGTCATAAAACTAGAATTGGGCATTAAACATTGACAAAATCAATGAAACTTGAAACAGGGTGGGCTTTGAAATTTTACATGGTATCAGAGCTGAGTTAAAGAGAGGCAGATTTATATCAGCAAGTCAGAAAAGTGGGACAGAAGTGTTAAATTTATAAGCAGCTGCAAGAGCCATTCTCTTGGAGGATGGCTAAGACCCTAGACGAGATCTAGGGCCCCCAGTGCACTCCTGGGGTACTTGGTCTGGGACCAAACAGTCAGTGCCATGGCAAAAGACCCTTGTGAGGGCCCCCAGTATACGACTGGGGTTCTTGGTGAATAACCAAGCAGTGAAGACCCCTGAGAGGGTCCCCAGTATACGACTGGGGTTCTTGGTGAATAACCAAGCAATAAAGACCCCTGAGAGGCCCCCCAGTATACAACTGGGGTTCTTGGTCTAGGGCCAAGAAGTTAAAGCCCCTAGATAAGTCTAGGGCCCCTGGAAAAGTCCAAGGTACCCATGCATATGGCATGGGTTGATCCTTGGTCTCTGACCTTGGTGGATAAGACCCCAGATAAATTTTTGGGGCTACTTGATCCTCTATCAAGTATTTGATGGTACATGACCTTCCTTGAAGAAGGACATAACCACATGAGGGATAAGTCCCATATGCAGTGATGATAAAGTAATAGGTTCACCATGTGATATGAAGGAATGAGTATTGCCACCTTGCAAACCCTCTTTACCCTTGCATGTTTGGTTTGGGGTTTTGTTGTCTTATTCAAGGGTTAAAATTAAAGTTAAAATTAAAATGTTTATTATCACATGTTTAAATTTAAATTTAAATTTAAACATGTGATTTTAATTTATTTATTCTAACCCTTGCCCTAGCCTAAATACTATAAATTAAACCCCCCCCTCACCTTTCACTCATCTATCATTCTTGTGTGCTAGTGTTGGTCTCTCTCTCTCAAGCCGCGGCCTCCTTGTATTTGTTGTGGGTGATCTCCAGCTGCGGCCTTTCTTGTGTTTGTTGTAGGTGACCTTCCAGAACCGGCCTCTTCCTTTTGATTGTTGTTTGGAGTGGCTGCTAGGTGCGGCTCCCTTCTTTTGTTGCAGCGGTGGTGCTATGTGTGGCAGCGGGTCTCCTTGAGGATTGTTAGAGTGCAGCCAATCCGTGTGTGAGCAGTGTGCTAGGATCGACACCTTTTCTCCTTTTGTCTTGAGCTAATTCTAGAGGTTATGGCCCCTCTACACCACTGCTGTGTGAACAGATCATAAGGGTTTCGGCTCCTTTTTGTTTTGTCTGCTGTGATTGAGATGTTACAGTGTTGCCTGCTCCTGTCTGCTGTGTGGAGAGACTTCTAGTCTGCGGCCCTCTTGCTAGGGTAATCTTGTGGGGTGCCTTTTGCTGAAGCATACCTAAAGGTTCAGTTTTGTCCTCTGCTGAAATAAGGGTTTACACACAGTCATGTTTTCAGTTCCTTTGTAACCCTTCCTAAAGTCTCTTAGGGTTAGGGTTTCATTGTTTGATATTCTGAGTGAGGGCTTGGGCATTTATAACCTCTGTTGGGATTGTGTTTCCTTCCTGTGGCCCTTTTGCTTGATGGCAAGAAAACTCTTTCATTCATTGGCATTGAGATCCATTATAGATCTATGAACTAAACCTTTGTCTGAGTATACAAAAAGGGCTCTGCATCTCCTATGGTTATTGCTCTTCTTCAAAGGTAAGGTTGTTGTACCAGGTAAGCAGCTTATTCATCTCTCTCAGATTTGGAATTGACTTTAATGCAGAATTGCTTAATCTTGTTAGCATTGAGTAGATCTGAAGATATACTTTGAATTTACAAGTTATTCTATTGTGTAATGATCAGACTAGGTGTTAGATCTGAAAATCTGTATACAGCCTTATAGATCTATTGTACTATCCTGATCTGTTCACTGTTAGATTAGATCTGAGTTTCTTTCTCATTAGATCAGAGTTTCTTTTCTAAGTTTATTGCTGTCTCTCTTAGATCCAAATTCTAAGTGATTCTAACTCTGTTGATTTATAGATCTAGTTGCTTTAATCACTGAAATTAAAAGATACTATTGTTCTGCAATTTTACCCTAATTCTAACATGGTATCAGAGCTCAGGGTGTGATTAGAGCTCAGTTCTTTAGTTCGTGAGCCCACATAGGTCCAAGGATTCAAGCTTTATCCAGCTCAGTTCTAAGTTTTCTGTTTCGAAAATGTCTTCCATTTCTGTCAGGCCTAAAGACAAGTTAGAGGGAGCTTCAAACTTTAATATTTGGAAGCTCAGGATCATGAATATTCTCCAAGAGCTGGAGCTAGATCATTTCATGACTACAGTGGTGGAGGAACCAACTACCAATGTTAGTAGGGCAGCTTTCAGAAGGAATCAATCTAAGGCAAAGAGAGTTATTTTTTATTTAGTGAGAGACAGTATCATGTCGGTACTAACTGCTCTTATGACAGCAAAAATAAAACTGTTATGACACTCTCACAAACTTGTATGAGAAGACTACACCTAGTCAGAAGAGAAACCTGAAGAACAAGCTAAAGTTCTTGAAGATGGAGAAAGGAGGAAGGTCGCATGACTTCAAGGACTGGTACTGCTAATGATGACTGTTGCTTTGGCTGCAAAGACAAGGAGAGGAAAGAATTCTCCCCCTCAGAAGCACTTCCATAAGAACTTCCAGAAAAGCAAGTACAAAGGTAACTTCCAATGTAAAGGTTTTGATATGTCCAGTATTAAATGCTTCACTTGCAATAACATGGGACACTATGCTAAAGACTGCAGATCCAAGAAGAAAGGCTTTTGTAAAGGGAAGCACCATGCATCCACTGTTGAAGAAGGAGGATCAGGAAAGAAGGCAAGTGAATCTCCTGAGAGACAGGAGAACAGAAACGAATACTACCTGGTGTCCGCTCTTCCTGGTCACATTACTCCTGATCAAAACTCGTGGTTAGTTGATAGTGGGGCTTCAAAACATATGACTGGTTACAAAAACATCCTTTCAGATTTCCGAAAGAAGACTTGTTCAGTGCAGGTACAACTTGGTGACAAATCATGTCATGATATCAAAAGGGGTCAGTTCCACCTCTCTTCAGTTAAAGTTTGGATCCATCATTCACATTGATGAGATCTTATTTGTTCCTAGTTTGAAAAAAAAAAGAACCTGTTGTCAGTTTCTGCACTTGAAGATAAAGGCTACAAGGTGGCCTTCATGGATGGTAAAGTTGTTCTTTGGCCGAAAGATGGTCAGCTAAGTTCAGCTGAATTTATCGGAATTCGAGAAGGAGGTCTCTACAAGGTAACAAATAATTATGCTTATGCTCTTGCTCATTCTACAATCAGCCCCAGCGAATTGTGGCACAAAAGATTAGGTCACCATCACTTCAAGGCTCTCCCTGGACTTCAATCTATGATAAGCAGTATGCCTCCTATTTCTTCTTATAAAAATGAAGTATGCAAAGGTTATTTACTTGGAAAGAATGCAAGAAGTCTTTTCCACACAGTAGCAGCAAATCTGAAGAAATCTTAGAGCTTATTCATTCTGACATATGTGAATCAATGACTTCTCCTTCCTTGAATGGCTATCTGTATTATGTCATATTCATTGATGATCATTCTGAAAAATGTTGAATTTACTTTCTGAAGTTGAAGAGTGAAACCTTTGCTAAGTTTAAAAAAAAAAAATTCAAAGCCTTGGTAGAAAATCAGACAGGGAAGCACATTCAGATTCTAAGATCTGATAATGGAGGGGAATATGAATCCCATGAGTTTGAAAGTTTTTGTAAGGAAGCCAGTATTAAAAGACAATTAATTGTTCCCTACAATCCTCAGCAAAATGGCGTTGCTGAAGGAAAGAACAAAACTATATGTGAAGCTGCAAAAGCTATGATGTTTGATCAAGATCTACCCAACTCTCTTTCGGTAGAAGCTATAGGTATAGCTGTCTACATTCAGAACAGATGCCCGCATGCAATCCTAGAGGATGAAACTCTTGAAGAAGCTTTCTCTGGTAAGAAACCAGAAGTAGGACACTTGAAAGTGTTCGGGTGTCCAGTTTACATTCATGTGCCTAAAGAAGAGAACTAAAATGGAACCCTCAGATAAGAAAGGGATCTTTGTTGGATACAGTGAGTCTTCTAAGGCTTACAGAATCTATATCCCAAGTCAGAAACAAAAATAAGTTAGCCGAGATGTAACTTTCCATGAAGAGGTTGTTTTCAAAAGATCTAGAGAGCTTCAGATCGATGATGAGCCAGACTCTCCTACAGCTGAGACTTCTGGTTCTGACTTTCAGAGGGAGGAAAGTCATGATGATCCAATGGATAAAGATTCAGTGTTGGAACCTGCTGAAGTGTTAGAGAGGTCTCTTGAAGAACCTCCTATCAAGAGAAGACTTGCTTGGTTCAAAGAAACTCTACAAGAAGCAGAGAAACATGCAGCCCCTTCAGGAACTTTCGAAGAAAGCAAAAAGGCCTCAAAGGTTTGCAAGTTATGTTGCTTTGGTAAGTAATATTAGTGATACTGAACCTTCTTTGTTTGATGAAGCTAATAAGTTGCAGGTCTGGAAAGATGCCATGTTGGATGAATACAAGTCCATCATGAAGAACAGTGTGTGGGACAGTTCCCAGGCCTAAAGGCAAGTCAACTGTCTCATCCAAATGGTTGTATAAGATAAAACATGCAGTTGACGAAAGTGTTGAAAAGTACAAAGCAAGATTCATTGCTAGAGGCTTCTCCAAGAAATAACGTATAGACTATGATGAAATCTTTGCACCAGTAGCCAGGTATACACCATTTCGTACAGTTATTTCTCTTACTTCTGTACTTGGTTGGAAATTGCATCAAATGAATGTAAAGATTGCTTTCCTTAATGGTGAAGTAGAACAAGAAGCATATGTAGAGCAACCCGATGGCTTTGTAGTGTGTAGCAAAGAGTCTCGTGTATGCAAGTTAAAGAAGGCCTTGTATGGTTTTAAACAAGCACCCAAAGTTTGGTATGACAGAATTGATGGCTTTCTGCAAAGTTTGAGCACTGTTGATCCTAACCTCTATTTTAGAGTTGTTGAAAAATCAACCTATTATTTTAGTTTTGTATGTGGATGACCTTTTCCTTACAGGAGAAGAAAAGTTGATTGTCTGGTGCAAGAGGGAGCTCATTTCTGAGTTCGAAATGAAAGATCTGGGACTGATGCATTAATTCCTGGGTTTAGAAGTTTGGCAGAAACCAAACAAGATTTTCCTATCTCAAGGAAAATATGAAATAGACGTATTAAAGAGGTTCGATATGATGAATTGCAGGAGTATGTCAACTCCTATGGTTGCTAATCTAAAGAAGCTGCATGACTCAGATTCAGGATATGATTTGGTGGATCCCACCATGTATAGGCATCTTATTGGGTCTTTGATGTACTTGACTCATACTCGACCTAACATACAATATGCTGTAAATGCTCTTAGAGAGTTCATGTGTGAACCTAAACGTATACATATGGTTGCAGTAAAACAAATCCTGAGATATGTTCGGGGGACTATAGCTTATGGTCTCAGATACACATCCAGTGGAGGTGTGATGCCGCATGGCTTTACAGATTCAGATTGGATGAGCAATGCAGTGGACCGGAAGAGAACTTCCGGATATTCCTTCAGTTTAGTTCAGCTATGATTTCCTGGTCCAGCAGGAAACAGGGCTTCGTAGCCCAAAGCACTGTCGAGGCAAAATACATTGCTGCTAGTGCTGCTGGCAGAGAAGCAGTGTGGCTCAGGAAGCTACTTTAAGACTTATTCAGTTCAGAGCTTGAACCTACAGTTATTCACTGTGACAATCAGAGTTGTATAAAGCTCACTGAGAACCCGGTGTTTCATGATAGATCGAAACACATTGAGATGAGATATCATTATATCCGGGACATGATTCAGAAGAAAGTTCTCAGCATTCAGTATGTTCCAACAGCAGAATAGACAACAGACATTTTCACCAAGCCACTGTCCTTGACAAAGTTTGTATACTTTCGTGACAAGCTTGGTGTAGCTGAGAATGCCTCTCTTGCTGAGAGGGAGTGTTAAATTTATAAGCAGCTGCAAGAGCCATTCTCTTGGAGGATGGCTAAGACCCTAGACGAGATCTAGGGCCCCCAGTGCACTCCTGGGGTACTTGGTCTGGGACCAAACAGTCAGTGCCATGGCAAAAGACCCTTGTGAGGGCCCCCAGTATACGACTGGGGTTCTTGGTGAATAACCAAGCAGTAAAGACCCCTGAGAGGGCCCCCAATATACGACTGGGGATCTTGGTGAATAACCAAGCAATAAAGACCCCTGAGAGGGCCCCCAATATACGACTGGGGTTCTTGGTCTAGGACCAAGAAGTTAAAGCCCCTAGATAAGCCTAGGGCCCCTGGAAAAATCCAAGGTACCCATGCATACGGCATGGGTTGATCCTTGGTCTCTGACCTTGGTGGATAAGACCCCAGAAAAAGTTCTGGGGCTACTTGATCCTCTATCAAGTATTTGATGGTACATGACCTTCCTTGAAGAAGGACATAACCACATGAGGGATAAGTCCCATATGCAGTGATGATAAAGT
>JASDQU010100367.1:470788-486766 GCA_032191745.1 Picea mariana
CAAGGGTTAAATTTAAAGTTAAAATTAAAATGTTTATTGTCACATGTTTAAATTTAAATTTAAACATGTGATTTTAAATTGATTTATTCTAACCCTTGCCCTAGCCTAAATACTATAAATTAAACCCCCCCCTTCACCTTTCACTCATCTATCATTCTTGTGTGCAAGCGTTGATCTCTCTCTCTCTAGCTGCAGCCTCCTTGTGTTTGCTGTGGGAGCGGCCTCCTTGTGTTTGTTGTGGGTGCGGCCTTCTTGTGTCTGCTGTAGGTGACCTTCCAGAACCGACTTTTCCTTTTTATTGTTGTTTTGGAGTGGCTACTAGGTGCGGCTCCCTTCTTTTGTTGCAGGGTTGGGGTAATGTGTAGCAGCGGGTCTCCTTGAGGACTGCTAGAGTGCAACCTATCAGTGTGTGAGCAGTGTGCTAGGTGCGGCACCCTTAGCCTTTTCGTTGTGTCCAAACTCTTGAGGTTACGGCCCTGCTGTGTGATCAGCTCATAAGGGTTTCAGCACCTTTCTTTGTCTGCTGTGATTGAGATGTTAAAGTGCTACCTGCCTGCTGTGTGGAGAGACTTCTAGTCCACGGCCCTCTTGCTAGGGTAAACTTGTGGGATGCCATTTGCTGAGGCATACCTATAGGCTTCAGCTCTTTTCTTCTGTTGAAACAAGGGTTTACCCACAGTCCTACTTTCAGTTCCTTTGTAACCTCTCCTAAAGTTTCTTGAGGTAAGGGTTTTACTGTGTAATATTCTGAGTGAGGGTTTGGGCATTTAACCTTGGTTGGGATTGTGTTTCTTTCCTGTAGCCCTTTTGCTTGGTGGCAAGAAATTTCTTTCATTCATTGGCTTTGAGATCAATTATAGATCTATGAACTGAACCTTTATCTGAGCATATAAAAGGGTTCTGCATCCCCTATGGTTAGGGATCTTCTCCAAAGGTAAGGCTGATGTACCAGGTAAGCAACTTACTCATCTCTCTCTAATTTGAATTTGATTTACTACAGAATTGTTTAATCTAGTAAGCATTCAGTAGATCTGAAGATATACTTTGAATTTACAAGTTATTCTATTGTGAAATGATTAAACTATGTTGTTAGATCTAAAATCTGTGTATAGCCTTATAGATCTACTGTACTATTCAGATCTGTTCACTGTTACATTAGATCAGAGTACTATCTCTTTAGATCTGAGTCTCTATTCTCATTAGATCAAAGTTTCTCTTCTAAGTTTATTGTTGTCTCTCTTAGATCTAAAACTCAAGTGTTTTATCTCTGTTGATTTATAGATCTAACTGTTTTTTATCACTGGAAAAAAAAAGATACTATTGTTTTGCAAATTGACCCTAATTCTAACAAGATCCATTATAGATCTATGAACTGAACCTTTGTCTGAGCATACAAAAAGGGCTCTGCATCTCCTATGGTTATTGCTCTTCTTCAAAGGTAAGGCTGCTGTACCAGGTAAGCAGCTTACTCATCTCTCTTAGATTTGGAATTGACTTTAATGCAGAATTGCTTAATCTAGTTTGCATTGAGTAGATCTGAAGATATACTTTGAATTTACAAGTTATTCTATTGTGTAATTATCAGACTAGGTGTTAGATCTGAAAATCTGTATACAGCCTTATAGATCTATTGTACTATCCTGATCTGTTCACTGTTACATTAGATCTGAGTTTTTTTCTCATTAGATCAGAGTTTCTTTTCTAAGTTTATTGTTGTCTCTCTTAGATCCAAATTCTAAGTGATTCTAACTCTGTTGATTTATAGATCTAGTTGCTTTAATCACTAAAATTAAAAGATACTATTGTTCTGCAATTTTACCCTAATTCTAACAAGAAGTCACTTCACCGGACAGAAATTTGAATTTTTCATTTTCAGTAGAAAAGGGTCAATGGCTATTGGTTTAAAGGTTGAGGACAGACTTGATGGGGCAGTGAACTTTGGTGTTTGGAAGGAGAGAATGATCTTGTTGTTGCAAGAAAGCGAGTTATGGGATATTGTTGAGAAATCCACAACAAATCCTGTGAATGTAGCCACAGATGCTACTCTTCTAGTAGCATACACCAAGAAGAATATCAAGGCTAAGAGAATTATCCTTGATGCCATCAAAAATCATCTGATTCCTCATCTGACAGGGAAAGTAAATGCCTACGAGATGTGGGAGTCCTTGACGAAGTTGTACCAAACTACAAATGCAAATCAAAAGATGATTTTGAGAGAAAAACTGAAAAGCATTAAAATGACCAAGGCTGAAAATGTGGTCACATATCTTACCAGGTTGACACAAGTGAGAGATGAACTTGGAGCTGTGGGGGAGGCCATTGCTGACAATGAACTTGTGAGGACGACATTGAATGGAGTTTCCAAACAATGGGTTGTTTTTGTTGAGGGCATTGTGGCTAGGGAGAACCTTCCCAAATGAAAACGTCTTTGGGATGATTTTGTTCAGAAGGAGACCCGGAGAGGTTATGTGCATGGTAGTTCATCCATGGGTCATGATGAGGAGAATGTGGCTCTTGCTGCCAATAGCAAGAAGAAATTCAAAAAGGGTCCTAAGGGAGGAAACAAACTGAAGGGTGAAGGCAAGAAGCTCATGAGCAAACTCAAGTGCTTTGTATGTCACAAGTTTGGGCAATATGCAAGACATTGTCCGAACAAGAAGAAGAAGCAGACAACAGCTTCAACAACAGTGGAGGAGTTCTCCGCCAAGTTTGATAAGGAGTTTTCCTTAGTAGTTTGTCTTTCCACTAGGACCACTCATTCCAGTGTGTGGTATATTGACAGTGGTGCCTCCCGCCATATGACAGGTGTTCGTGAGCATTTGACAAATCTTACTCAGATTGGTGATCTTGAGGTAGTGCTTGGAGATGACCGGGTGGTCAAGGCAGTTGGTAGTGGGACAGTATCATTTCAGAGGGAGTCTCTACCTCCCATGTTGTTGAGAGAGGTCCTATATGTTCCTGGCTTGAAGAAGAACTTGGTTTCAATTTCTGCTATTGAGAGGGGTTATGAGGTGTTGTTTCGTGATGAACAAGTGCTCCTATTCCCCAAGGGGTCCAATATCACGGCCAAAGTGATTGGGACTCAACATGAGAAGTTGTACAAGCTCATGTTCCAACTAGCGAGTGCATTCTGTCATTCTACCAGCAACAGTGATCTTTGTGAGCTATGGCACAGGAGGATAGCCCATTTGCATCATGGGGCTCTGAGGATATTGAGGGAGATTGTCACTGGAGTTCCAGAGTTCAATACAGAGCACCAGGGGTTGTGCAAGGGGTGTGCTTTGGGAAAGTACACCAACAGTGCTTTTCCAAGCAGTGACAGTAGAGCAGCAGGTATACTTGATCTTATTCATTATGATGTATGTGGCATGATGTCTTCTGCATCTTTGACTGATTGTTTATACTATGTCTTATTCATTGATGACTTCTCACGGAAGTCTTGGATTTTCTTCATGACGACCAAAGGACGAGTCTTCAATCGATTCCAAGAGTTCAAAGCTCTTGTGGAGAACCAGACTGGGAAGAAAATCAGAGTTTTGAGGACAGACAATGGGGGTGAGTATACCTCCAAGGAGTTCATGGACTTTTGTGCAGGAGAGGGCATCAAGAGAGAGTTGATTGTTCCTTACAACGCACAGCAGAATGGGGTTGTTGAGAGAAGAACAGGGCCATAGTTGGGGCTGCGAGAGCCATGTTACATGATCAGGGGCTGCCACTTTTTATTTGGGCTGAGGCATGCTACACTACTACACTACTTCTCTGGGAATAAGCCTGAGGTGGGGCACTTTAGGATTTTTGGGTGCCTTACATATTCACATGTCCCTTCTGAGAAGAGGACAAAGCTAGAACCCACGTCAAAGAAGGGGATCTTTGTTGGGTATAGCGTGTGTTAGATTTAGGGTAAAATTGCAAAACAATAGTCTCTTTTAAATTTCAATGGTTAAAACAACTAGATCTGTAGCTTAATCAGAGATAGAACACATAGAAAGTAGATCTATGAAGGACAGTAATAAACTTATACAAGAAACTATGTTCTAATATGAATATAAACTCAGATCTAATGAAACAGTATTCTGATCTAATGTAACAGTAAACAGATCTAAGATATAAAATAGATCTATAACACAAATTTCAGATCTAACCATTTAGTCTAATCATTTCACAATAGAATCAATTGTAAATTCAGAGTGTATCTCCAGATCTACACAATGCTTACTATATTAAACAATTATGTAGTCAAATCAGATCCAAATCTAAAAGAGATGAGTAGGAAGCATACCTGGTACAGCAACCTACCTCTGAAGATAGCACAGTAACCACAATAGGTATAGATCATGTTAGTATGCTCAGACAAAGGTTCAGTTCATGGATCAATAGTAGATCTCTATGCCAAAGACTAAAGGAACTTTCTTGCCACCAAGCTCAAAAGGCCACAGGGATAAAAACACAAACCCAACCAAGGTAAATAATTTCCCAAACCCTTACACAGTGAAACCCTTACACAAGAGGCTAAAAACTGCACTGTGTATAAACCCTTATCTTGGCAATGAACAGAAGTGAACTGTTAGGTGGTTTCAGCAACCACCAAAATACCCTAGCAAGAGGGCTGCACACCAGGTAAACTCTTCACACAGCAGATAGAGAAGAGGGGTACCAAAACCCTTTAGATCTGCTCATTAGACAGGGCCATAACCTCAAAGGTACACAGCTCACACACTAAAGCTCAATGCCCCAACCATCAAGCACAAAGGAGACTACTCCTTCACCTGCAGCAAACACAAGGAGGGCCACACCTGTAGCAAGCTCAAGGATAGGCCGCACCTACAGCAGTCAAGGGAAGGAGGACGGAGCTGGAAGGTTACACCAAGACAGCGGCAGCTTGAAATCACCCACGGCAGCCAGAAATATCCACAGCAGAAAAGGAGGCGGCAGGCTGGAAGGTATTCTCAGCAAATACAAAGGGCAGCTCCCACAGAAAATCCAAGAGGCCGCAGACCACAGCAAAGAAGATCAGCGCTAGCACTTAAGAGAGATGATAGTTAAGTGAAAAGTGAGAGGAGAGGGTTTATTATATAGTGTTTAGGTTAGGGTAAGGGTTAGCTTAAGTTGAATTAAAAATCACATGTTTAAATTGAAATTTAAACATGTGATAATAATATTTAAACTTTAACTTTAAATTTACCCCTTTAATAAAACATCAAAACCCCAAACCAATCAAACAAGGGTAAAGGAGGGTTTGCAAGGTGGCAATACTCATTCCTTCATATCACATGGTGAACCTATTACTTTATCATCACTGCATATGGGACTTATCCCTCTTGTGGTTATGTCCTTCTTCAAGGAAGGTCATGTACCATCAAGTACTTGATAGAGATTCAAGTAGCCTCAGGACTTTTCCTAGGGTCTTATCCACCAAGGTCAAAGACCAAGGATCAACCCATGCCGTATGCATGGGTACCCTGGACTTTTCTAGGCGCCCTAGGCTTATCTAGGGGCTTTAACTGCTTGGTCATAGACCAAGAATCATCCCATGCCGTATGCATGGGTACCTTGGACTTTTCCAGGGGCCCTAGGCTTATCTAGGGGCTTTAATTGCTTGGTTATTCACCAAGAACCCCAGTCGTATACTGGGAGCCCTCGCAAGGGTCTTTTGCCATGGCACTGACTGTTTGGTCCCAGACCAAGTACCCCAGGAGTGCACTGGGGGCCCTAGACTTATCTAGGGTCTTAGCCATCCTCCAAGAGAATGGCTCTCGCGGCTGCTTTTAAATTTAACACTCCCTCTCAGCAAGAGAGGCATTCTCAGCTACACCAAGCTTGTCACGAAAGTATACAAACTTTGTCAAGGACAGTGGCTTGGTGAAAATGTCTGATGTCGGAACATACTAAATGCTGAAAACTTTCTTCTAAATCATGTCCCGGACATAATGATATCTCATTTCAATGTGTTTCGATCTGTCATCAAACACCGGGTTCTCTGTGAGCTTTATACAGCTCTGATTGTCACAGTGAATAACTGTGGGTTCAAGCTCTGACCTGAATAAGTCTGAAAGCAGCTTCCTGAGCCACACTGCTTCTTTGTCAGCAGCACTAGCAGCAATGTACTCTGCCTCTACAGTGCTTTGGGCTACGGAGCCCTGTTTCCTGCTGGACCAGAAAATCATAGCTGAACCTAGGCTGAAGCAATATCCGGAAGTACTCTTCCAGTCCACTACACTGCCCATCCAATCTGAATCTGTAAAGCCATGTAGCATCACACCTCCACTGGATGTGTATCTGAGACCATAGGCTATAGTCCCCCGAACATATCTTAGAATATGTTTTACTGCAACCATGTGTATATGTTTTGGTTTACACATGAACTGGCTAAGAGCATTTACAGCATAGCAGATATCAGGTCTTGTATGTACGAGATACATTAAGGATCCAATGATCTGTCGATACACGGTGGGATCTTCTGGATCTGAGCCTGTGACTTGATCTTGGAGTTTCTTTAAGTTGGAGATCATTGGAGTAGTCATGGACTTGCAGTCCATCATGCCAAATCTGCGAAGGATATCAATAGCATATTTACTCTGAGAGAGAAAGATCTCTCCTAGTTTCTGCCAAACTTTCAAGTCCAGAAAGTAGTGCATGAGCCCCAAATCTTTCATTTCAAATTTTTCAGAAAGCTCCCTCTTAGTCTGAGCTATCAAGGCTTCCTCTCCTGTGAGGAACAAATCATCCACGTATAAGACTAGTAGAACTGGATGATTTTGAATGATTTTTATATAAAGATTTGAGTCAGCTATGCTCTTGGAAAATCCAAGACTTTGTAGAAAGTTGTCAATTCTACCATACCAAACTCTTGGAGCTTGTTTCAGCCCGTACAAAGCTTTCTTTAGTTTACATACATGAGATATTTTATCGTGTATTATAAAACCTTCAGGTTGCTCAATGTAAACCTCTTGTTCAACTTCACCGTTGAGGAAAGCAGTCTTAACATCCATCTGATGAAGTTTCCAACCAAATACTGCTGCAAGTGAAATAATGATTCTGATAGAAGAATACCTGGCAACAGGGGCAAAGATTTCATCGTAGTCAATACCTTCTTTCTGAGAGAAACCACGAGCCACAAATCTTGCCTTGTACTTTTCAATGCTGCCATCTGCTGCATGCTTTATCTTATAAAGCCATTTTGAAGTCACTACAGATTTGTTGTGCGGTCTAGGAACTACTGTCCATACATCATTCTTTAAGATAGAATTATATTCTTCGCTCGTTGCATCCTTCCATACTTGATGTTTAGAGGCATCAGCAAAGGTGAAAGGTTCAGAATCAATTACAGCAGTTCATTTAGATATTAGACCGGAGTACTTATCTGGCTTCTTGCTTTCTCTGAAGGTGCCCTTCGGTGCTGAGTGCTTTTCTGCTTTTTTCAATATTTATCGACACCAAGTTGGTTTCCTTTTGACAGGAGGCAGCTCCATTGGGAATTCAATAGTCTCTTGATGGATCTGCTACAATCTCAGAGGTTTCCTCCCTCCGTTCATCTGGAGAAGAAGAGTCAAGTGGTGGAGCTTCCTGCTCCTCTGTATCACATAAAAGATCTCTGGCCCGACGGAATGCTGTTTCTTCATGAAAAGTCACATCTCGGCTTACTTCAATGAACTTTTGTCCTGGGATGTTTATCCTGTATGCCTTTGAGGTCTCGCTGTATCCCACAAAAATTCATTTCTTACCAGATGGCTCTAGTTTGGTCCTCTTCTCTTTTGGTATGTGTATGTAAACTGGACTGCCAAAGATTCTTAGATGCTCAACTGAGGGTTTACACCCGGTGAAAACTTTTTCAAGAGTTTTCGCTTCAAGGACTTTGTGAGGACATCTATTCTGTATGTACACTGTTGTACTAGCAGCCTCAGCCCATAGAGATAGAGGCAAATTCTGATCATGCATCATGGCCCTGGCTGCTTCACAGATGGCCCTGTTCTTTCGTTCAGCTACAACATTTTGCTGAGGGTTGTAAGGCACGGTCAGCTCCCTCTTAATTCCAGAAGCTCGACAGAGTTCATCATATTTGAGGGAGTCAAATTCTTTGTCGTTGTCTGTTCTAAAAACTCGGATGTGCCTTCCTGTTTGGTTTTCAACAAGATTTTTGAAATCTTGAAATCTGCTAAAAGATTCATCTTTAGTCTTCAAGAAATAAATCCAAGTTTTACATGAACAATCATCAATAAAGATAATGTAATATATACAACCATTCATAGAGGGTGCAGACATAGGACCACAAAAATCAAAATGGATTAAGTCTAAAATTCCAAGTGATTTTCTGTTACTGAGAGGATAAGGTTTCTTTATGTTCTTACCAAGTGAACAACCTTTACAGAGTCCAGACACTATTATGTTCAACATAAAATACTGGCATACCTGTCACCATCTTTTGCAAACCTGGGAGTGCGTTGTAGTTGACGTGTCCAAGTCTCCTGTGCCAAAGCTCGCAGGGATTGATCGTCTCATGAACCAGAGCTTGAACGACTTGACCTGAAAGCTTGTACAATCCACACTCACGAGTTCCAATTGTTATAGCAGTACTTAAATCTTCATTTGAGGACCATAAGAGGGCTTTGCCCTTTGAAAAAACTACTGAATAACCTTTACTCTCTAAGACTGGAACAGAAATTAAATTCTTCTTTAAACCAGGTACATAAAGAATTTCATCAATATGAAAGATGTTACCTGAGAGAAACTGAAAGGAGGTAGAGCCAAAACCTTTTATATCATATGTGTCGTCGTCACCTAGCTCAACCTTTGCTTTGTATTTCTTGTCTTGATAATTTGCAAGGTTTTGTTTGAAGCAGGTCATGTGTTTTGAAGCACCACTCTTTATTAGCCAAATCTCCTCTGATTTGGTGATGGCGCTGGAAAGAGCAGAAATAAGGTAGTATTCTTTCTGTGATTCTTGCTCTTTAGTTGCAGCCCTGGTTTGTCTTCTTTGAGGCTCTTCTTGAGGTTTAGCTTCTTCAGTGACAACTGAGGCTTGAAACCTTCATTTTCTTCTCTGCTGAGAGGGAGGATTCCTGCTATCTTTTGCGTAGTGTCCTAATCTATTGCAATTAAAACATTTCACTTGAGATAGATGAGGATTTAAGTGAGAGAGCTTATCTTTGGGTTTCTTACCTTTGCCTTTTGACTTTGGGAACTTCTTCCATTTCTTGGCCTTTGCTGCTAGGGCATGATCTTGTAAGATAAGATAGTCATTTTTGTTGTTCAATCTTCCTTCCTCTTCCAAGCAGTCATGCCACAACCTTGCAAAGTTAGGTTGAGATTCTCTTCCATTTACGGAGGCAAGAAAAACTCCCCAAGCAGTTGGAAGTCATCAATGGATGTTTGAACTAGGTCATCATCTTCTACAGGAACTCCTATTGCAATAAGTTGATCTCTAGTTTGAGAGATTTTGGAGAAGAAAGTAGCAACTGTATCATTCTTTTCCATTTTCAAGGTACGTAACTATTTCTTCAAGATTCTTTTCTGAGTGGGTGCCTTCTTCTCATAGAGATTGGCCAAGGCATCGAAGCACTCTTTGGCAGTCCTCAAAGGACCTATTAAAGGTATCAAGTTGTCTTTGATAGAATCAAAGATGATCCTTTTGGCCTTGGTCTGTTTCCTCTTATATGCTGCCCTAGCTGTGTTTGTAGTAGGTTCTTCAACATCTCTAGTGATATAGTCTTCTAGATCATTTTCTTCAAATATGTTCATTATCCTATATTTCCAAGCATTGAAATTTTCTGCCCCTACAAGTCTGTCTTCAGCTTTGACTGATAAGGAAGACATGACTGTAATCTGCAAAAACAACCCTAAAAGAATGGATCTGTGTAGACTCAAGTTAGATTTGAATTCTGTTTACACCCTAAGCTCTGATACCATGTTAGATTTAGGGTAAAATTGCAAAACAGTAGTCTCTTTTAAATTTCAATGGTTAAAACAACTAGATCTGTAGCTTAATCAGAGATAGAACACATAGAAAGTAGATCTATGAAGGACAGTAATAAACTTATACAAGAAACTCTGTTCTAATATGAATATTAACTCAGATCTAATGAAACAGTATTCTGATCTAATGTAACAGTAAACAGATCTAAGATATAAAATAGATCTATAACACAAATTTCAGATCTAACCATTTAGTCTAATCATTTCACAATAGAATCAATTGTAAATTCAGAGTGTATCTCCAGATCTACACAATGCTTACTATATTAAACAATTATGTAGTCAAATCAGATCCAAATCTAAAAGAGATGAGTAGGAAGCATACCTGGTACAGCAACCTACCTCTGAAGATAGCACAGTAACCACAATAGGTATAGATCTTGTTAGTATGCTCAGACAAAGGTTCAGTTCATGGATCAATAGTGGATCTCTATGCCAAAAACTGAAGGAACTTTCTTGCCACCAAGCTCAAAAGGCCACAGGGATAAAAACACAAACCCAACCAAGGTAAATAATTTCCCAAACCCTTACACAGTAAAACCCTTACTCAAGAGGCTGAAAACTGCACCGTGTATAAACCCTTATCTTGGCAGTGAACAGAAGTGAATTGTTAGGTAGTTTCAGGAACCACCAAAATACCCTAGCAAGAGGGTTGCACACCAGGTAAACTCTTCACAAAGCAGATAGAGAAGAGGGGTACCAAAACCCTTTAGATCTGCTCACTAGACAGGGCCGTAACCTCAAAGATACACAGCTCACACACTAAAGCTCAATGCCCCAACCATCAAGCACAAAGGAGACTACTCCTTCACCTGCAGCAAACACAAGGAGGGCCGCACCTGTAGCAAGCTCAAGGAAAGGCCACACCTACAGTAGTCAAGGGAAGGAGGACGGAGCTGGAAGGTTACACCAAGACAGCGGCAGCTTGAAATCACCCACGGCAGCCAGAAATATCCACAGCAGAAAAGGAGGCGGCAGGCTGGAAGGTATTCTCAGCAAATACAAAGGGCAGCTCCCACAGAAAAACCAAGAGGCCGCAGACCACAGCAAAGAAGATCAGCGCTAGCACTTAAGAGAGATGATAGGTAAGTGAAAAGTGAGAGGGGAGGGTTTATTATATAGTGTTTAGGTTAGGGTAAGGGTTAGCTTAAGTTGAATTAAAAATCACATGTTTAAATTGAAATTTAAACATGTGATAATAATATTTAAACTTTAACTTTAAATTTACCCCTTTGATAAAACATCAAAACCCCAAACCAATCAAACAAGGGTAAAGGAGGGTTTGCAAGGTGGCAATACTCATTCCTTCATATCACATGGTGAACCTATTATTTTATCATCACTGCATATGGGACTTATCCCTCTTGTGGTTATGTCCTTCAAGGAAGGTCATGTACCATCAAGTACTTGATAGAGAATCAAGTAGCCCCGGGACTTTTCCTGGGGTCTTATCCACCAAGGTCAAAGACCAAGGATCAACCCATGCCGTATGCATGGGTACACTGGACTTTTCCAGGGGCCCTAGGCTTATCTAGGGGATTTAACTGCTTGGCCATAGACCAAGAATCATCCCATGCCGTATGCATGGGTACCCTGGACTTTTCCAGGGGCGCTAGGCTTATCTAGGGGCTTTAACTGCTTGGTTATTCACCATGAACCCCAGTCGTATACTGGGGGCCCTCGCAAGGGTCTTTTGCCATGGCACTGACTGTTTGGTCCCAGACCAAGTACCCCAGGAGTGCACTGGGGGCCCTAGACTTATCTAGGGTCTTAGCCATCCTCCAGGAGAATGGCTCTCGCAGCTGCTTATAAATTTAACAGCGAGACTTCAACGGCTTTCCGCATATACATCCCTTCCTTGAGGAAGACAGTATTGAGAAGGGATGTGAGATTTGAAGAGGATGGAGCCTTTAGGAAGTCACGAGGGACAGAGAGGGGTGAGCATCCATCACCTCAGATTCAGGTGAGTCCACAGCAGACTTCAGTGACAGAGTTCGGAACCACCAGTTTCGGTGACGACTGGTCCACAGGTTACAGGGCCACAGATGTCAAGATCGCAGGTTATTGGTCCACAGATTTCAGGATCAAGTTCTCCAGATTCTACTTCAGGTTCACAGTCTTCAGGTGATGGGGTTGAAGAGGGAGAGTCCCCTCCACGGAACACTACTTCAGAGAGGAGGAACCCCAAGTGGCTTTAAGATAGTTTGAGGGAGGCACAGGGCTCAGTGGGGAATCCCAGGCAGGCTGTGAGGGAGAGTAAACCTCCCGAGAGATTTTGCAGCTACATTGCGATGGTGAGCAGCATCAAGGAGTTCGAGCCTTCCACTTTTGAGGAGGTTGCTGGTAGACAGGTTTGGAGACATACCATGATGTAAGAGTACAATTCCATCATGAAGAATGATGTTTGGGAGATTGTTGCTAGACCTGAGGGGAAGTCAGTGGTGACTTCCAAGTGATGGCTCTATAAACCCAAGTATGATGTTGATGGCAGCATTGAGAAGTACAAAGCTTGTTTTGTGGCTCGGGGGTTCTCACAAGTTGAAAGAGTTGATTATGATGAGACCTTCGCTCTGGTTGCTAGATATACCTCGATCAGGTCAGTGATCTCTATTGCAGCAGAGATGGGTTGGAAGATCCATTAGATGGATGTAAAGACCGCATTTCTAAATGGTCTCATACATGAGGAGGTGTGCATTGAGCAGCCATTGGGCTTTGAGGTGCATGGGAGAGATTTTCATGTGTGCAGATTGAAGAAAGCATTGTATGGGCTGAAACAAGCTCCCAGAGCTTGGTATTCTAAGATTGATGCCTACTTGCAGCAGTTGGGCTTTGAGAAGAGTGAGGCAGATCCCAACCTATACTTCATTGTGGTTGCAGAGGATCTTCTCATACTCTTGCTATATGTTGATGATCTTTTCATTACAGGGGCAGAGAGACTCATCACTAGTTGCAAGGAGAGCCTTGCTTCAGAGTTTGAGATGACTGATATTGGACTGATGCATTAATTTTTGGGATTGGAGGTTTGGCAAGAGCCTGGACACATCTTCTTGGGACAAGGGAAGTATGTTTGTGACATTCTGAGGAGATTCCAGATAGAGGATTGTAGGCCCATGATTACTAACTGGAAGAAGCTTCATGCTTCTGAATCACAGTTGGTTGGTTCCACTTTATATCGTCAGTTGATCGGTTCATTGATGTATTTGGTCAATACCGGGCCAGATATTTGTTTTGTTGTCAACACTCTTAGTCAGTTCATGGTGGAGCCTAGGAGAGTGCATTGGGTGGCAGCAAAACATGTGCTCAGGTATCTTTGTGGTACAATGGACTATGGTATGGACTATCTGAGAGGGAATGGAGTTCGATTGGTGGGCTATACAGATTCAGATTGGGCAGGATGTGTCAATGACCGGAAGAGTACTTCTGGATATTGTTTCGGATTGGGCTAAGCAATGGTGTCTTGGTTCAGTTGAAAGCAAAAGTCAATGGCTTTGAGTTCTGCAGAGGCTGAGAATATGGCTGCCAGTCAAGCCAGTTGTGAGGCTCTTTGGATTCGCAAGATGTTGGTGGGATTGTTTGGTGTGCAATTGAGGCCTACTATGATTTACTGTGACAATCAGAGTTGTATTAAACTCTCTAAGAATCCAGTTTTTCACGACAGGTCTAAGCACATTAAGATTTAGTATCACTTCATCCAGGATTATGTTCAGAGAGGAGCAGTTGAGCTACAATACATATCTACAAATGAGCAAGTTGCGGACATACTCACCAAAGCCTTGGGGAAAGGCAAGTTTGTATTTTTCAGGGACAAGCTTGGAGTGTTGAGTAACACTTTCCTCCGTAAGAGGGAGTGTTAAAATAATTAAAATGTACCTAGGCATTTTGGGAGGCTCTTTGGCTGCCAGTCAGACCAGTTGTGAGGCTCTTTGGCTTCGCAAGATGTTGGTGGGATTGTTTGGTGTGCAGTTGAGGCCTACTATGATTCACTGTGGCAATCAGAGTTGTATTAAACTCTCTGAGAATCCAATTTTTCACGACAGGTCTAAGCACATTGAGATTTAGTATCACTTCATCCAAGATTATGTTCAGAGAGGAGCAGTTGAGCTACAATACATATCTACAAATGAGCAGGTTGCGAACATACTCACCAAAGCCTTAGGCAAAGGCAAGTTTGTATTTTTCAGGGACAAGCTTGGAGTGGTGAGTAACACTTTCCTCGATAAGAGGGAGTGTTAAAATAATTAAAATGTACCTAGGCAAGTGTTTCTCATCACCTAGGCGCCTAAGGGGTGAGAAAGTGCCTAATGTGGACCCTAGTGATTTAATTTGTGAGAGACAAATTAAAAGGTGACTTTTTGGACTTAGGAAAAGTGGGTAACTCAAGTGATTTAATTTCCACCGTTGATCTCATCCAATCTCCACCATTGGATTGAGAGACTCTTCAGCTTCCCTTATGAGTTCGACTAGGGTAGAAGGGCGCACCCTTTATAGGATTGTTGTTGATGCATTTTTGTGAGAGAGAGAGAGAGAGAGGAGGCCGAGCTTGAGGAAAGAGATCATTTGCAAAGTTGAGGGCACATTTTCCAAGGCAGCAAGCTTGCACAAAAATCAAGGAAGGTACAACACTTGACTGGGTCGTACTGTACAGATTTTTGGGAATCCATACTGCTGGTTTTTGGCACGAATTTCGAGGCAAGGTACAGCAGCTTTGTTGAGACCATACGGTATGGATTTTGACAATCCGTACAGCAGTGAAAAGGGACAGTCCGTATAGCAGAAGGACAACACACATTCCAAGGCAGCATGGCACTGTTTTCTAGGTGCATTTATTGCACATAAATTCGTACAGCAAACACAGAAAAAGAGGGCACGATTTTCAAGGTATTCCGTACAGCATTTATTGTTGTAACAGTCGTACAGTTGTACAGATTTCTAACACATAAATCGAGGAACAGTCCGTACAGCATTTATTGCTGAGACAGCCGTACACAGTACAGATTTCTGGCACAGTTTTCTATGAGCTGTATTCTGAGAATTTTCTGAAGGAGATTTGCTCAAATTTTTCTGAGATAAGTTTGTGAATTTTGCTGAAGATTAGACCTGCTGTAAAAGAAATTTTTCTCTGAAACTCTGAATAATAAAAATCCCCCTCTCATTAGTTTTCCCCTTGTGGGTTTTTCCAAAGTCGCTGTTAGACCAAAAATCACAGTGTAAATTTTCTGAATATTGTACTGCTGATATGTTTTTATTGTTAAATTTACAGCAGCTGCAAGAGCCATTCTCCTGGAGGATGGCTAAGACCCTAGACGAGATCTAGGGCCCCCAGTGCACTCCAGGGGTACTCGGTCTGGGACCAAACAGTCAGTGCCATGGCAAAAGACCCTTCTTAGGGCCCCCAGTATATGACTGGGGTTCTTGGTCTGGGACCAAGCTGTTATAAGACCCTAGTTGTGTCTAGGGCCCCTGGACATGGTCCAGGGTACCCATGCCTGGGGCATTGGGTTTCTTGGTCTGGGACCAAGATGTTAAAGACCCTAGATATGTCTAGGGCCCCTGGACATGGTCCAGGGTACCCATGCCTAGGGCATTGGGTTTCTTGGTCTGGGACCAAGATGTTAAAGCCCTAGATATGTCTAGGGCCCCTGGACTTGGTCCAAGGTACCCATGCCTGGGGCATGGGTGTCTTAGTCTGGGACCAAGAGATTGAAGTCCCTAGATATGTCTAGGGCCCCTGGACTGGGTCCAGGGTACCCATGCCTAGGGCATTGGGTTTCTTGGTCTGGGACCAAGATATTAAAGACCCTAGATATGTCTAGGGCCCCTGGACTGGGTCCAAGGTACCCATGCCTGGGGCATTGGGTTTCTTGGTCTGGGACCAAGATGTTAAAGACCCTAGATATATCTAGGGCCCCTGGACTGGGTCCAGGGTGCCCATGCCTGGGGCATGGGTTGATCCTTGGTCTCTGACCTTGGTGTATAAGACCTCAAGAAAAGACCTGGGGCTACTTGATT
>JASDQU010100367.1:515286-525920 GCA_032191745.1 Picea mariana
CAGTCCAGTTTTCAGATCTAAAAGTCTCTTGGGTAAGGGTTTTACTGTGTGAGGGTTTGGGCTTTTATTTACCTCTGTTGGGATTGTGTTTTCTCCCTGTGGCCCTTTTGCTTGGTGGCAAGAAAACTTCTTCATTCCTTGGCATGAGATCCATAAGAGATCTATGAACTGAACCTTTGTCTGAGCATATAAAAGGGTTCTACATCTTCTATGGTTATTTGTTCTTCTTCAAGGTAAGGTTGCTGTACCAGGTATGTATCTTACCCATCTCTTTTAGATCTGGTTTGATTTTATTACAGAACTGTCTAACCTAGTTGGCATTGAGTAGATCTGAAGAAATGCTTTGAATTCATAAGTTATTCAATGGTGAAATGATTAGACTAAAATAGTTAGATCTGAAATCTGTGTTTAGTCTTATAGATCTATTGTAGTCTTCAGATCTGTTCACTGCTACATTAGATCAGAGTACTATCTCTTTAGATCTGAGTTTCTATTCATATTTGATCAGAGTTTTCTCTACAAGTTTATTGCTGTCTTTCATAGATCTACATTCCATGTGTTCTATCTCTGTTGAGTTATAGATCTAACTGTTTTTGATCTCTGAAATTTAAAAGATACTACTGTTTTGCAAATTTACCCTAAATCTAACAGCCACCCACAGAGAATAACCTACGGCATGACTACAAGAAATCCCGGAACAGCACAAGACTGGCCAATGAGATATCCGAGGTGTGAACACTACAGCACCAGAAGAACCGTACCAGTAAACACGGCCACCATCAAAAAAAGGATTCGCCTCATCCAGATCCGAGGCGAGTTACTGCGTTACCAAAAGAACTGCACCAGCAAAAGACAAACCACCGCCACCAACACCCAATCCGCATAAGTGGAAGCCATAGATCTAACACCCCGCAGAAAAAATCCTGTGAAAGGCGCAGTAGGGAATCGGAGCCATGTAGACGTTGGCAACATTAGTGGAGGCAATCGGTGGGCATCTCCAAGAACTAAGGCCGGGATCCAACTCCGTGTGCAGGCTTCAGGAAAAAAAACAAAGCGAGGGGTCTGCAGCCAGGGAAACCCTAGCCGCAGACCCCCCTGCTATCAGGCTCTTAGATTTAACTGGTTTGTTCTTATATGGGTTTTATCCTTTAGTTAACCTTTTTATAAATTTATTTTTAAAATTTGTTACTTACATTGAATATTTTTTAATAATAAATCTTATTATATATTTATCCCCTTCATTTATATATTTAATTTATTTTTATAAAAATCTTTATTTATTATTCCTTTAATAAAGCTTGTATCTTTAATAAAATTTCAACATTTGCTTACATTATAGTGTTGTCCTTTATGATTTTCTGTTTTTCTCCTTTGTGTATTCCTTAGTACTTATAGATCAAATTTTCTTCATTCATTCATCCTGATAATGGACCACAGTAGCCTGGTCCGAAACATCGAATTGAAAATCTTATGCAATGGACCCAGAAAAACTCTCTGACTAAAACAGTTTTAGCAATAAAGTACTGATTCCAAATACACCAATAAGACTTCATAAACATGAATGGAAAATGCATACATCCTATAATCTGTACAAACTAATATAATATATACAACCTAGAAAAAAAGTAGCCATATATGCAGAAAAAATGCAAAATAAAGCAGCATGATTACAAACCGAAAGCCAAATCTTGATCCTCTGGGCTTGCTTCCATCATTTGTGTGTCTGCAGTTGACAAGGTACTAGATTGAGTAGCTCCAGCATTATCCATTGACATTGCTAAAGCCTGCTCTAAAAGAGCTGTCTCATCATCCTATCACAAGGACATACAATTAACAATTAACAATTAATTTATGCACATCAAGTATGTGGTTCTAATGCAATATATGAAACTAACAACTTCCAAGTATGAAAATTGTTGATATTTAAATAGCCCAAAAATTGATAGATGTATCTAGCAAGAATTAAACATATTCAATCCAAAATTTCCCCAATTGGAGACATGAATCAAGCATATTCTACATGTAAGAATAACTCACCCTAAAATTTCAAAGACTATATAGTAGATTCTACTATATTAATATTAAAAGGTCCCCAAACATAGTTGTCTCAGCCAATCTTTAGGACATTAAATAGTTACTGAAACCCCATTTTTATTAAGGGGACAATTTACTCCTCTTACATTCAGTTATGGCTGGATGAGTAGGTGGACAATTTACTCCTATTACATTCAACTATGGCTTGAGCCTTGATGGGTAGGTTAAAATGTTTACAAACCCCTAGAGAAGCCATGGAATTGTGTTCTCTTGGTTCACAAGGATTTATTGGTATCAGTGAAACTTTGCAGACAAATTCTAGACCCTATTGTCACTTGAGCTTCTTTCTAATCTAAATTACCATCCATTTTTATAGATAATTGATAGCTACAGGGAGATCGGTGCCTCTATTTTTAGAGACAGCATGCAAGAGATTGACCCAAATGCATAAATGGCCCCCATACCGAGGTGTGGATTTAATGTATCAGAATCTTTTATTGCATAGTTTAAACTTTGAAAAAAAATTGAATTTCATATACATTTAGAAGACCTCTGCTTTTATAAAATGATATTCAATATTACAAGAATATCTTTGGTATAAAGCCCAGGCAATACCTTCATATTGTCATATTTTACTCCTAGTTTACTTGCAAGAAAAATAATGCCACGTGACAATTCCTATCTGCCTGTATCATTTTAGGAACAACATCAAATTAGAACTAGAATTCAAATATTTGGCTTGAAAATAGCCCAGGAAGGTCATGTTTTACTTCAAAAGCAGAACCTTCTGATCAGATGGAGAGGATCCTCCCATACCAGCTACCATGATTTTGGTAATGATACCTTTCTAATATTATTACAATGCTTGATTCCAAGTTTAAAATTTGCTTGGATATCGATTTTCATGTTGATCCTATTGAATTATATATGGAGATGATATTTTGGGAAGCTGTTCTGAAAAGTCTTGGCTTCTTCACTTTATTTCTACTGATAAGTGGGGAGTAGAAGCCAGCAATGCAAGGTTGCCAGAGCATGGAGCAGAGAGGGAGCGTCGGGAAAGTCATTTTCCAAAAAACCTCGGGAGCGGAGAAACCCTGGAACGTCTGTTTTTTATATACATTTTTTATATTATATTGCATTTCTATTCAAAAAAAACACGAAGAATGCCAAATTAGTTGCAGAATATGTGCATATTTGTGCTACTTGTAGATGAATACTACATTATTATGAAGTTAAAAATGCCATCCATAGTACATTAATATTTGATCATTCGGGCCTCAACCATCTAGCAATGACAAGCAATGATCCTCATTGCTTACATGACAAACATAAATGACAAGCAATGTTCCACCATCACTTATATTGGCATCCTCACCATCAATATCATCCTTCATCATTTGTCTCCTGTCTAGCCTTTGCCTCTACCTTGATCCTCTAGGGACATCAGTCAACACCACCTAATTTTGATGAAACTGCCTAATCCAAGCCTTAAAATATGGTAGAAAAAGCTTAACATGCCTAATCAATGATTTTGGTTTGAGTGAAGGGTACATTTTTGCTAAGGCCATGACAGAGGAATTCAACAATCAACACCACCAACATCAAGGTACATAAAAGGCTTGGTGCTCTTGATTAAATGCCAATCCCATACCCTCAAACGTGATAGAATCCAATGAAAATGCTGCAATCCCACCAATCCTGAAATCCTGAAAACTGTTAAGTCTGCTGAATTTTGAATGGGATATGAAATTCTACTTTCTCCATATGAAGCCAAATGAGGTTGGAACCACTCTCAAACATCCTGAAACAATTAAGAATTTAACATTACCATTACTTGCCAGCTTTTTAGGTCAAATCCACTCAAAAACCACGATGCTTATTGCTTGGTAATATCATGCATCAAAAGGTTCAATGTCCAAGAATGCCAAATTAGTTGCAGAATATGTGCATATTTGTGCTACTTGTAGATGAATACTACATTATTATGAAGTTAGAAATGCCATCCATAGTACATTAATATTTGATCATTCAACCCTCTACTATCTAGCAATGACAAGCAATGATCCTCATTGCTTACATGACAAACATAAATGACAAGCAATGTTCCACCATCACTTATATTGGCATCCTCACCATTAGTATAATCCTTCATCATTTGCCTCTTGTCTAGCCTTTGCCTCTACCTTGATCCTCTAGGAACATCAGTCAACACAACCTAATTTTGATGAAACTGCCTAATCCAAGCCTTAAAATATGGTAGAAAAATCTTAACATGCCTAATCAATGATTTTGGTTTGAGTGAAGGGTACATTTTTGCTAAGGCCATGACAGAGGAATTCAACAATCAACACCACCAACATCAAGGTACATAAAGGGCTTGGTGCTCTTGATTAAATGCCAATCCCATACCCTCAGACGTGATAGAATCCAATGAAAATGCTGCAATCCCACCAATCCTGAAATCCTGAAAACTGTTAAGTCTGCTGAATTTTGAATGGGATATGAAATTCTACTTTCTCCATATGAAGCCAAATGACTCACGAGGTTGCAACCACTCTCAATGCTGAAACAATTAAGAATTTAACATTACCATTACTTGCCAGCTTTTTAGGTCAAATCCACTCAAAAACCACAATGCTTATTGCTTGGCAATATCATGCATCAAAAGGTTCAATGTGTCCAAGGAGCGCACTCCCTGCTCCAGGAGCATCCCAGGGAGCATTGGAGCGCACTCCCAAGATGCTCCCGCACGGAGTGCGTTTAGAGCGTGGGAGTGCCCCCTAGGGGAAGGCTCCTAGTAACACTGCAGCAATGTTCTTGCCTTGTCTGGTGGCTGATTTGAAGAAGAATTTCATAGGGTTTCTCTGCTACATGATTGGTTACTCTGGAAGTTCGATTATGATTGATCGATAAACAGTGAGCCTATGGCCTGCCCGTTTCGTCAACACGGATCTTTTGTGGAATTAAATCAAATTCTTCTTATCTTTTACGACACACTCTTCATCGCAGTTGATAAAAGGCAGCAGTTCAGCATCAATATGGCTGATCTACCATGGATGTGTTTACCAATACCAAATCAAGATCTCAGTTCAATCCAATGCTCAAAACCTCATAAGAGAGTTGCCCATATCTATCCAAAACCACAGCCACATTTCTCTCAAGTGTTTATAACAGCACTTTGAGGCTGGAAACCGTGTGATAAATGCAGTGTTACCAACATCATAATATTATCGCAATGTTGACGATAATATTGCCGAAATGGGTCTCGGCGATATTATCGCCGAAAATAGCGCGTGATTTACCTCTGTCGATAATATCGCGCTATTTACCAAAATAGTGCGATATTATCGCGCTACAATCAAAAATATCTTAGGCACGCGGATAGGGGCGGAGATAAAGCCCAACTCTGACTTTTTTTCTCTCATTTTGCAAGTGAAGTGTGGGGTTTGGAGAGCAAAGGAGAAAGAGGCAAGTTTGCTTTCAACCAAAGACGAGGAGGAGCGAGATTTTGAGCCCCATAACCTATTTATTGTGAAGTTGGAATTGATTTCCCTCAAGCAAGGGCGCATTTGCAGGTATGGGCAACATTTTGCACCATTTTTCTTGTTTTTTTTTAATTTTTGCTATGTATCCTTCATCGTGGTAATTAGGGACTGTTTTTTTAGCTGCCATCAAATTATTTTTGAGTGTGGATTGATTTCCAACAATTTTTGTTATATTTTTGCAAATTTATGATAGGTTTTTTTTTTCATTTTTGCAAATTTATCAGTTTTCCCCCATATTGAACATTTGTATTACTTGTAGATTGTATTATCTTGAATCTTGATTCTTTAAAAGTTAAATGGTGATTTTAATTTTTTTCCATTGTTTTTGTGCCCTAGGTTTGATCACTTGAAGATTGAAAATGCCGAGAAAATTGGATGCTATGTGGGAATATGGTGATCCCGAGGGGGGTTTTAATAGACAAACTTTGTATTGCAAGTTGTGTAGGATGAGAATGATGGGGGAATTACCTGGCTGAAATACCACCTTGCAAAAATCCCAGGACATGAAGTGGATATTTGCCCAAAATCAACCCCAGAAATCATGCATATTGCCAACAAAGCGCTTGACAATATGGGTTTAGCCAGAGAATACAGGGAAGCCAAGAAATCTCAATTTGCAAGGGGGGGAAGAATATCTGAGGAGGGAAGTTATTCCACCTTCTACCTCATCGTTTTTTGTTCCTAGAACCACACCTGGTGCACAACCTTTTATCATGTCAATGGTAAAACAAAAGGAGAAGGAAGAAGTTGATAAGTTGGTGGGTAAGTGTTTCTTATGGAGTGACATTCCTTTTAACATTGCTAAGAATAACCCATTCTATCAACCAATGTTTGATGCAGTTGTTGTTGTTGGCCCGGGGTACAAGGCCCCTACCTATGAGGCGTTGTAATATTCCAGATATAAAATAGTATGCAGAACAGAAATATTAGCTAGAAATGGAAGATAAACAATAATATAACCAGAACAACACCACAATAATACCAGAATAACACCAGAAAGAGCACTTTGATTACTGAGAGCATTATTCAGTTGCCTCTTCGAAGGGGAAACCTCCAGCAGAGCAGAGCTCTATTACAATAATATCCCAGACAAAACTTCTCAAACCCTCGACTCCTATTTATACTAAATATGTCTATCAAAAGAACAATTTAGAGGAAGATCCTTCTAGAAGCAGAAGCTTCTATTAGGTCTTCTTACATTTGTTAATATTATGGTAGCTGCGGGAGGTATTTACCTCCACGTGTGAACCTGACGAGAATAGAAGACTCTGGAAAGCAAGAGAAAAACCCTAATGAGTTGACTAATAACCCTAGAAGTCTTGTCGGCTCAAGAAGATAATTTATATTAGGTTATTAGCTCCAAGAGAAGAAGTCGGCCAGAAATAATAATAATATACTGAACAGACACATATCCAGAAGGAGAAGTCAGCCCCAGCAAATCTGGCAGAACCAGTATAAATACAGGGCGCCAGTTCTCACTTGACACATCTCAGAATTGCAGAGAGCAACTGGTGCGCACTACAGTTCCCAGTTTGGTGCACACATGTGGAGGAGGGCTGCAGGTGCCACTGCAGCAGCAGCTAGTTTTCAGTATTGGCTTGGACTATCTCTTGGCTAGGGTTTGGACTATCTGATCAGCTATTGTTGGTGCGCTATCCTTGGAGGAAGATGCGCTACACCTTGTTTGGCTATCTAGCCTAGGGTTTGCTTCCGAAGTAATTCTCAATCAAGGTTAAGGTGCTCGGAGGGTGGCTTCGGCCTATGGTTGGGTGACGAGGGTATCGTCAATGGTAAAACGAGCACACATTCTTCTATATTCTAATAGGTTATGGGCCCACACCTCCTTCATCCAGTCTAAACGCTGGAAGGAAACATAGCCGCTAGGATATTGAGCTCACTAAGGAACTGTCGCTAGGGTTACTAGCAGAAGCAGCTTCCAAGACATTGCCACGAGGGTTACTAGCAAGAGCAGTTGCAGAAACCCTAATCCTCTCGTTGAGGCACCTTAAGTGAATGAATTGACCTAATCTTCGAACAGATCGGTGCGCCCTAGCCTAGCACATCTCCCGATACTCTCAACAAGCCAAGACGTGAAGTTTGAATTTCTGGTCAAATCTAGGGCTTGACCAAGTCAAGCAGCCATGACGAACTCTATGAAGTCTGAGAACAAGTTAGATGGAGCCTCTAACTTCAGAGCGTGGAAGACAAGGATCGACCTCATCCTTGCCAAGAATAAAGTGTTGGATATCGTGAAAGGAAAGATCGTGAAGCCAGAGTTTGAAGAAGGAAAAGAGAAGGAACCGCAAAATGTTCTAGCTATGGAGAAGTTCAAAGATGTTGACATCAATGCCATGAGTATCATAGTGGATTCTATAAAAGACCACTTGATACCCTACATCTCCCATATTGACTCATCAAAGAAGATGTACGATGCCCTAACAAATCTCTTCTCAGTCAGAAACATCGGACAAGTTATAAGTCTAAAGAATGAGCTCTGTGACATGAAGATGAATGAGGATGACAGCATAGCATCATACTTTGTACGGATCTCCCAGTTAAGAGATCAACTACAAGCTATTGAAGAGATCACTTCAGAGAAGGAATTGGTGAACATAGCACTCAATGGTCTTCCCAAGACATGGGATGCATTTGCCGTAAGCATGAACACAAGGAAGGAGTATCCGACATTTGAAGAACTTTGGACTTGTTGTGCTCAAGAAGAATCAAGGATCAATGCAAAAGAGAAACCCCAAAAGAAGTACGACGATCAAGCTTTCACAGCAAGATTCAAGAACTTCAGGAACAAAAGGAAGTTTAGTTCAAGGAGGAAGCCAAATCAAGAGAAAGACATTTCAGAAGTGCAATGCTTCAACTGTCGAAAGTATGGTCACTACAAGAATCATTGTCCCGAGCTAAAGAAAAGGAAGGAGAAACACGAAACATCGATTGCCAAAGAAAAGGAACCTACAAAGAAGACTAAGCAGGATGGAAAAGACTTCTTCTTCTAAAAGGTAACAACACTCTTCTTATTTCTTGTTTGCATCGTCTCTGTACATATCTTGTTTGCATCGTCTATGTACATATCTTGTATATCTATCTCTTGGAAGATAATGTGTTGCAAGAAGAACTATACCTATGGAAGAACAAACAAGATGAAAATAGATATCATTAGATAATACACATGAAAGAATGAAATACAAATCATGTGGAAGCTATTAAAAGATAAAGCCGAATCAATCATGAAGAGATTTAGAAGAAGCCAAGACAGAAAGAAGTCAACAATCGAGAGGAAATTGGAAAAGGACTTATGACGTTTTGTAGAAAACAACAAGACGGAAGCGTGGACTCTGTTAGACAAGAGAGCCAATTATACATTACAGAAGACAATAAAGATGCAGATGGAAGCAAGGACTCTGTTAGACAGAGGGAGCCGATTACATGCACTTATACATGAAGCAAGGATTAGGAGGGAGCTAATCCCATGATCCATTGAAGATGATGAAATATATATATCCATGGTAGCAGCCATGAAAGACAGTACGTGTTCAGTTCAACTGCAAAAGAAGACTTCTTCGAAGAAAAGCCTTAAAGTATTCCTAGTTGTACATCCAGATCCGTGATCCTATGATGAGAGGAAGAAGTGGAATCTCTAGAGCATGGAATCTATAAGAAACTCCATGGACCCAAAAGCTAAAGAAAAACATGAAGAAGAACATGAAAATTCCAAGAAAGAAAGAAAAGCCAGAACAACCAGTCATAATATTAAGAATCAAAAGATTACCAGCCTGATATGAACTCACCAAAAGAAATCAAGCAAAAGAACTGAAAGTCGTGATAAAGAACAAGTGTATGGAAGACTTATGAACTAAAGCATTGCGAGACCTAGAACTAGAGGTTCTCCCAGATGGAAGGAGAAGACTATAATGATTACTTGTTCCAGTAAACTAGACTTATCTCTACATAAGTCATTATATCATCCGCAACATCCATGAGTCGGAATTCTACATCAGATGAATGCAAAGAATGTTCTCCAGAGAAATTGAATAAAGAGCGTATGAAGAGCAATCTCAAGACCTTGAGGCATACCAAAAAGAGACTCATGTACGCAGATAGAAGAAGGTAACTTGGTGGAGAACCTCCAGTGCACAGCAGAAGCGTGGTGAAGATTTCCTATAACATCAAGATGACTACTTAGTAGATCAGATCTCATGATGACAGAAGAAGTGCCACATAGATATGTTCCAGTTTTCCAACTATGATATACTCTATTGTTCAGATCTACATGAAGCCTTCACAGTGTTCCAAACTAAAGTACATTTGAAATCAAGCATTACATTATCCATGATGAAGTCTAGAAAGGAGAAAATGATTCTCCAATACATATCTCCACAGATAAGCAGATAAGCAGACATTTTGGTAAAGCCTCTATCCAAGATGAAAGAGTTTGCGTACTCAAGCTGGAGCTCGTGGAAACAACTTCCTTCTTATTGAAAAAGGAAGAAATGACTCTCCAAGTTAGGAGGGAGCACTGAAAACATTATTGAAGACATTCATTCTTTAAAATTGAAAAATAGTCCATTTTGGACAAATGCTTCCATGTTCGGAAAGTGGATTGAGACTTCTGAAGAACAATCACTTTCCATTGTGGTTAACATGGGAAGTAGTCTGATTGTTGATGTATCATAGACAGCGACTTCCCATTGTAGTTAACATGGGGAGTGGTCCAGGGCAGTCTCTTTTCTTGAGGGTTACTCAAGAAGACTGGTCCGCCTCACCGGACAGCAATTTCTCATTGTGGTTAACATGAGGAATGGTCCGTTTTGGAGGTTGATACAGGACAGTCTTTTCCTCTTGTGGTTAACAGAAGAAATAGTTCGGACAATCATTCCTTAGGGTTTATACATTCTCTCCAGGGTGCACTTTGATTAGTGTAGGAGCAATGGCCCAGGGTGGGGAATGGTCCAGGCTCAGCAATCAGGGACAGACATTCCTTAGGGTTTATACATTCTCTCCAGGGTGCACTTTGATTAGTGTAGGAGGAATGGCCCAGGGTGG
>JASDQU010100367.1:525970-556453 GCA_032191745.1 Picea mariana
AAGCCTTCACAGTGTTCCAGACTAAAGTACATTTGAAATCAAGCATTACATTATCCATGATGAAGTCCAAAAAGGAGAAAATGATTCTCCAATACATATCTCCACAGATGAGCAGATAAGCAGACATTTTGGTAAAGCTTCTATCCAAGATGAAAGAGTTTGCGTACTCAAGCTAGAGCTCGTGGAAACAACTTCCCTCTTACTGAAAAAGGAAGAAATGACTCTCCAAGTTAGGAGGGAGCACTGAAAACATTATTGAAGACATTCATCTTTAAATTTGAAAAAAAATAGTCCATCTTGGACAGATACTTTCATGTTCGGAAAGTGGATTGAGACTTCTAACGGACAGTCACTTTCCATTGTGGTTAACATGGGAAGTAGTCTGATTGCTTATGTATCATAGACAGCGACTTCCCATTGTGGTTAACATGGGGAGTGGTCTAGGGCAGTCTCTCTTCTTGAGGGTTACTCAAGAAGACTGGCCCGCCTCGCCGGACAGCGATTTCTCATTGTGGTTAACATGAGGAATGGTCCGTTTTGGAGGTTGATGCAGGACAGTCTTTTCCTATTGTGGTTAACAAAGGAAATGGTTCGGACAGTCATTCCTTAGGGTTTATACATTCTCTCCAGGGTGCACTTTGATTAGTGTAGGAGGAATGGCCCAGGGTGGGGAATGGTCCAGGCTCAGCAATCAGGGACAGACATTCCTTAGGGTTTATACATTCTCTCCAGGGTGCACTTTGATTAGTGTAGGAGGAATGGCCCAGGGTGGGGAATGGTCCAGACTCAGCATTCCTTAGGGTTATACATTCTCTCCAGGGTGCACTTTGATTAGTGTAGGAAGAATGGCCCAGGGTGGGGAATGGTCCATGTTCAGAAGACATGACAGTTATTCTTCCTTGTTTGAGAAGAATAGTCCAGATATCTCATTGTTCTACTTTGAGGACAAATATTCTTTCATATCTCACAGACGTGAGTGAAAGATTGGCCCAGATGATTCAGTTTATATCATAACATTGTTTCTGTGCAGGTTGCTATCAGATGTTTGTTATGAAAACTGCATGACAGTAGATGTAGACTACTGTGGTGGATATGTTCCACTGTTCATGAGGCAGATATTCTTTCAGATCTCACAGATGTGAGTGAAAGATTGGCCCAAATAATTCAGTATATATCATAACATTGTTTCTATGCAGGTTGCTATCAGATGTTTGTTATGAAGACTGTATGACAGTAGATGAAGACTATTGTGGTAGATATGTTCCACTGTTCGTGACTATACGTTGTTGATCAAGTACCTGTGTGTTACTTGGTGTGGTAGTGAACCACTGGATTGTAGTTATGTACTACTATGGATAGACACAGTTGTGTTCTATTTTTGTTCTAACTGCCTTGAAGACTATCAACAGTTTATTGGAAATAGTCACCATCCAGACGAATGATGAATAGAGATTTTCCAGACGGAAATTGGTTCAAAGCATTTACTCCTCTAGATTATAAGAGTGGCTCTTGTATCACCCTATGGTGTGAGTGACTTATCCAGCATCATGTCTAATTACTCAGATGAAGTATGGTTTCGAGAGATGATGCAGTTGATGGTGATGGTGATGCTCATGATCTAGTCATGAGATAGTCTAGACAACTATATTGATGCTACCGGGTAAATGGTATATTTTTGTGCTCAAGACCATTACCTGTAATACCTCCCTAGCTAGGAGAGAGTGTTAATATTATGGTAGCTATGGGAGGTATTTACCTCCACATGTGAACCTGACAAGAATAGAAGACTCCGGAAAGCAAGAGAAAACCCTAATGAGGTGGCTAAAAGTCTTGTTGGCTCAAGAATATAATTTATATTAGGTTATTAGCCTCCAAGAGAAGAAGTCGGCCAGAAATAATAATAATAATATACTGAACAGACCCATATCCAGAAGGAGAAGTCGGCCCCAACAAATCTGGCAGAACCAGTATAAATACAGGGCGTCAGTTCTCATTTTGACACATCTCAAAAATGCAGTTCCCAGTTTGTTGCGCACATGTGGAGGAGGGTTGCAGGTGCAGTTGCAGCAGCAGCCAATTTTCAGTGTTGGCTTCGACAATCTCTTGGCTAAGGTTTGGACTATCTGATCAACTGTTGTTGGTGCGCTATCCTTGGAGGAAGATGCGCTACACCTTGTTTGTCTATCTAGCCTAGGGTTTGCTTCCGAAGTAATTCTTAGTGAAGGTTAAGGTGCTCGGAGGGTGGCTTCGGCCTATGGTTGGGTGACGAGGGTATCGTCAATGGTAAAACGAGCACAATATCTTCTATATTCTAACAAGAGAATGGTATGACGATCTCCCTGATGTTAGCATCACATCTATGGACCAGTTGGAAGAAACCTTTCTCAAGAGATGGGTTATTAAATTGAAGGATATCCGATTGCTACTAAAAAGACTCGAGCATATAAAACAAACTAAGAATGAGACTGTCAGGGAATTCCAGGATAGATTTGAAAATTTGCTATGGCAAATTCCTAGAAGTCATCATCTTGAGAACAAATACCTTGCTTACCTCTATACCAATGCACTCTTAGTGCATTTAAGGTTTCTCCTCAGTAAAAATGGCACAAAAACACTCCATGAAGCTCATAACATGGTTATAGAAATCGAGGCAAATATCTCCTTGTCCAAGGAAGGACACCTCTTTACCCCATATACTCTTAGATTGGAGACATTAGTTTCCCTTGAGACCTTTGCTGGTAATTTCCAAGAAAAAGGGAAACAAGTCATCAACCAACAAGAGGTTGAGGAGAAGGATCCTAATGAGGTTTTCCAATCCCATGAGGAAGAGCAAGAAATTACTCATTCTTCTGCCGAGGATAATGAAGACGTGGTTGAAGAGCAAGATCTTGAAGATATCAAACACAATGATGAAGTATTGATGTATGCTCCTCCCTTTGATGAAGCCATTCAAGAGCCTATTCCCCCTGCACAAGAAGAAGAGGATGAGGTTAGTCACTTTCCTTTTCAAGTTTTTGATGATACCTTGTTCTGTAATTCATAAAGGGAAGAAGAAAGGGAACCCTTGGACAAGACAGATCCTCCTTATTATGAAGTTGAAGAGACAAGTCACGAGGACAAGACAACGAGGCATGCTCTTCCATTTGATGAAGTGGTCCAAGTCCTCGAAACTCCTACACAAGAAGAAGTAAACATGGTAAGTTATTTTCCTTTCCAAGAGTCTGATGATGCTTTATTTTATGATTTGGAAAGTGAAGAAGTGTTGGAGGAGCTCTCAGATGTTTTAAACCCTTCATGTTATGACAAAGATGAGGACTTTGTTGATAATATTGATGAATTCATACATGTCGAAAAGTGTAAATGGGATGTGATTGGATATGATGGGGATCCCATTTACGACATTGAGGGTCATTTCCAAAAATTGCCTTTACAACTATCATATAAGGTTACTAATAATTTTGGCATTTGGCAACAAGGAGATGATATGATTACAAACCTTTTTCAGACACCCAAGGATGACCTGGTGCTTTGTTCTCCTAGTGATTTTCGGTCACACCTTGAGGATTTTGATGAATATTCCTTTGAGCACTTATTTAATGAAAAAGATTATCAACCACCGTTGTGCTCGGATATTGATAAAGGTGAGGATATTGCTTGCCCAGAAAAGAATCCTTATGACAATGCCTTCCAGCGACCTTTGACTATTTTATCTCAATGTTTCACTAAAGGTGTAGCTGGGAAGCATGCCCTTTGTCTTAAGTTTTCTCTGAGACAAAGCTTACTTTTAGAATTCAAGGGTAGGTTGAATACCTCGAAAAGAAGTTTGTTATCTCAATCTTCTAGCCTTCCCTTAAGAAATTGTCAGTCATCCCCAAGGTTCTTGCTAGTTCCTTCCCAGACCTCAGATTGTGAAAACATCCAAGGTAGCCAACCTTCAGACTCTTTGAGTCAGTCTAGTTAACCTTTGATTTTTCACGATCCCTTTCTGAGAGGGATTTAGCGCTTTCCTAAAGGTATGAATTGGCATGATTTTGTCCCTCACTCCCGCCTCCATGAGCTAGACTTTACGATTTCCAATGATACAATACATTTTCTAACTCATGTTATTTTTGTGCTTGACTTATCATTGTTTTGGTTTATGATGAAGCAAAGAGGCAGGGATTATAAGACATTGCTAGGATGGTTTCATTGGCTATTTGACTAAACCTAGCATTCAACCAATAAGTAAGTAGGTAAGCATTTGCATTCATTGTATATACCATCTGCATATCATGCTAGAGTAGTGCAGTTTTGTTTCCATTTGTATATAAGGTTGCTTACTTGTATTTCATTGTGTTATATATGAGCCAGGGGTGATATCACACCCCAAAAGATTACTAATCGCTTTTGTTGAGATCTAGCAGATCAAAGGTCATGCCAGAGATGTTGAGGTTCTCATGCGCTCTACATTGAGCACATGTCCCCGAGTTGGAGCCAGATGTTATCCCCTACCCTAGGGATAACTAAGGAAATTATATCTCGAGGCCCACAGGTCCTAGACATGGAGTACCGAGAGCCATATGACTTGAGCTTGGCCCTGGAGGGCCCATCTTTTCTTCAGCGCCTCCTATCTATCAGCAACAGCAACATCCATCCCATCGGCTTGGTTCCGAAGTGTGAGGCCTGAAATTCGGCCTCTTTTAAGGCTTATTGGCTGAAATTAAGTGGTGTGGAACTCTTGGAGGAGGTTATTCTTGGTGTATTTTGGCATTTTCATGGTGGAAAGTCTTCAACTAGGGTTTTGTTACTAGATTATTCTTGATGAAGTAAGTAAAATCTGCAATTCTTCTTTATTTTGAATGGTTATGGTACATTTGCTTATTCATTTCTAAGATTATGAAATTGCTAGTTTCAAACCTTAGGGGAGAAGCATATGTTATTATCTTTTTCCTTATAATTTTCCACCTATTTGATTTTGCTAGAAAACATCTCTTTTCAAGAATACACTAGAGCCCTACCTTTGTAGCACCCTAGTAGCATTGCTTCATTAGATTCATATATTTTATTTCAAGCTTGATCTAAGGAAGAAGGAAATCGCTAGGGCCTAAGGTTACTTACTTCCTAGCATCTTTTCCTTCTAGGGTTTAGATATTGAGGCCTTAGGTTACTAACACCTCAATCATCTCAGCCATCCCTTTAGATTACCTATTATCATTTGTTGTTTTCCTCTAAGAATTGTCGCTGCAAACTTTGACTTCATTACCCTAAAAGGCACTAGTCCACTCCTCACAAGTGATTGATTGACCAAACAACTCTTAAACCATCTTCCTTAAGACTTTTACTAACTCTAAATTAGACTAACTCGCTAACTAATTTTCTGTTGTTGCAAAAGATTGCTACAGCCATCTATAACAGCAGCAAATTCATCCTAAAAGCAAGATTAAAAGCTAATTAAACATTGCCATAATTTCTTCTGATAACCATTATCATTTTGTCAACATAAGGGTTATTGTATCTTGTCATTTTTAAGCATTATTAAGGCCTAATTGTTGTGGCTGTTGCTAAATACTCATTGTTGTTATAAATATTTACATTGCTTCAGTCTTATATCAGCTTTGTTTATCTTCCAAAAGCTTATGGTTTTATGAAGTGTTAACATCATTAGGTACTTGCAAACAACATTTCTTTTCTACTTGTTGTCTTGTTCTGGGCAAGTACACTTAAATTATCTTTTGCTTCATCTCAATAAAACCTTGAAACTTTTGATCAGAGTGACCTGTGAGAGGGGTGGGACTTTCTTGTAACTTTTACCTTAGCCTTCTCAAACCCCCAGGTCACTAGGGACGTCTCCCCTAGGGTATCACTCCTAAATAGAAAGAGGTGTCTTATTAAGGTGACAGTGATAGGATATCCTCCTTGTTACGCCAATTTAGTATTCACTTGCCTTTGGCTTTGGGCAAGTACAGATTGTGCGATAACAGGTCCATGATCTCTATTTAAAAAGCATGAAGAGTCATTTGCCGATGATCGATTGTGAGAAACTCTCTTGTAAAAATCTGTCTGTAATCTTTTTCTTTTGCATTAATTAACTGCTCCAAGTGGTTGCATTGGCTGGGGCCGTGGATGTTTCCCCGTAGGGGTTTTACCACGTCAAAACATTGGTGTGTTGATCGTTGATCTGGTTGTGTAAGTAGTTACTGAAGGTGTTCATCCTCTGTTGGAATACTTATGTTCTCGAACATGGTATCAGAGCATGTTTGAAGACCCGCTCTTGTTGTAGATCGAGATCGTGAAGCTGAGTTGCCTCATCTCGGTTTTCTGCTATTTTCGTACATTTCTGGGCTAAGAGGACTATTCCATTGCATCCAGAGCACTCGTTTCAGTTAGGAACACTTTTCGTTACACTCGAAAAGGTTTATGTTTACCCACGATACGGCCATTTCAGCTAGATCCGGAGGTATAAATCCTAAATACGCCATTTTTAAATTGTTGCAGAGCATTATTTCGATTTTATTTCGGTTTTATATTGTTTGTTTTCGGGTTGCTACTATTTTCGATCTGTGTATGCTCTTTTCTCCTCACCTTGTGCAATCTCGGCAAATAAAAAACAGATAAGAAAATGTGCATTTTCTGCGTAAGCTAGCCGAGATCTAACCCTTTTTGTCATCGAGAAGCGAATATTTTTTCTTGTGTGAAAAGAGTTTTTTATGAGCACGCTCTCCAAGTTCGTCTTCCACAACACCACCCCCAATCCTTCTACTAAACAATGCAATATGTTTTTCTAGCCCAAATGGTTAAAAGTTGTCTTATTAAGTAAGAGGTCTTGAATTCAAGTCTCTCTTTTTGTTACTTTTTTTGAAAAAGTTCATGCTCCATTGTAAAGTGTATTTCACTTCAAGTATAAAAGTGAATCACTATAAGTAGCTTTAATATTTTATTTTAGAGTTATTTATTTTGCATGTAACTTTTTTTTATAAAGTAACTTCATTGTAAAAGTGATCCCCACTTCTTTTTATAAAAGTGGGTCACTTCATAAAGAAACTTACACCACCACGTGGTTCTTTGGTTACCGTTTATGCCTTTTTTTAAAAGAGCATAACTTTCACATTCGAAGTCTGTTTTCAGTGTCGTTTTTTTTAAACCGCCTAATTTTTCAAGATCTTTCCATCCAGATCATCAGTTTTAGATTTTAAATCCAAATTATCTACATATTTAATATGGCTTCTTCCAATAATCTTTTGCTTACCAACACCAACTACTTCCAATGGAAATCCCATATGGAGGATTTATTAAGCAATAAAGGCTTGTATCGGATTACCTTGGAAAAGGAAAAAAACCCACTGATGATGATAAGAAAGTCAAAGGGGCTAATAGGAGTGACGAAGCATGTGGATTGATTAGAATGTTCATCTCTCCTGATTTAAGGTTCCAGCTTAAAGAAATTGATGACCCCGATGAAGCTTGGGAAAAGCTTGAATCTGTGTTTGGTAAACACAATATTATTCAAGCACATCAATTAGAAAATCAAACACTGACATGAAGTCCAAATGATTTTTCTTGCATTGAATACTATCTATCTAAGTTTAAAACACTCTGAATTTTCTGTGAAGAATGTGAGATAAAGATGGAGGAAGAGCGTTGCATCGATTTTATTCTTTCTAAGCTAGGTAGTGCATATTCTGTGTTTGTATCTACCTTTTATGCCATGAGAGAGGCTCTAAGGAAAGTTTATCAAAAACCCACTCTTGAGTCCTTTTGTGATGCTTTGATTAAAGAGCAAGATAAGCTTGTACAACTTGGAGTGATCAGCACTACGGGTACCTCCAACAAAGCCTTAGTCGCCCAACAGAAAGATAAACCCAAGAATCCCAAGAAGCAACATCCTCGCCACAACAACAAGCAACATAAGGGTCCCAAACCCACTCAGACAGCTTCAGCTCCTAATGGTGACAAAGGAGCAAAATCTAAAAATAAGAAGATTGGCAAACATTGCAACTTTTGTGATAAAGCTGGCCATGATGAGTCCAAATGTTTCAATAAGATGACAGTTTTAGAAGCAGCGATGAAGAAGCACAACATCAGTATTGATTCTACTTCTTCTTTTTCTTCTCATGACATGCACTTTCTGCTTCTGGTTTCTCCTTCAATGCAACTTCTACTTCTTCTTCTGATGAGTGGCTTATTGATTCTAGAGCATCTTATCTTATGGCTAAGGATAAAGCCATATTTTCTGCTCTAAATGAATGCAACACCAAGAAAATATTTGTTGGTGATGATAGATCTCTTAGTGTCGTAGGATTTGAAACAGTTTAGGTAAATAATGGTCATTTCAATTATGTATTATGTGTTCCAAGTCTTTCATGTAACCTTCTATCAGTATATGAAATCACTCATTCAGGTGAAGGTAAAACCGTAGAGTTTTCACCTCACCAAGTTATAATCAAGAATCTAAAAGATCCTAAGCATGTTCCTGCAATTGGAATTGTTGATGATATTACCAGGTTGTACAAGTTTGACAACTTTGGGTCATCATCTTTTCCATCAGTTTTTGTTGGTCATAGCGATGACTTGAGCAAACTTTGGCATGAGCGGTTTGATCATCTAAACTATCACTCATTGCAGCAACTATGTAATCAACAGATGGTGACTGGTCTTCCTCTTATTTCATGCAGAGATGGTGTTTGTGTCCGTTGTGTTCTCGGTAAACATCATCGGAATAGTTTTGACAAATGTGTCTCTTGGCACGCCTCGGGCCCTTTACTGCTTGTTCATAGTGACTTGTGTGGTCCACTTTTTTCTCCTCCTTTTTCTGGGTGCAAGTATTTCTTAACTTTCATTGATGACTTTTCCAGACGTGCTTGGGCTTACTTCTTAAAACTTAAGAACGAAGTTTTTGACAAGTTTTTGGCCTACAAGGTTTGTAGAAAAGCAATCTGGACATCAAATTCAAAGGTTAAGAACATATAATGGAGGTGAATATGTGAACAATAGTTTTACAAGTTACTGCACTACACAGGGCATCCAAATGCAACACACTGTTCCATATACACCACAACAAAATGGTGTTGCTGAGAGAAAGAACCGCACATTAAAAGAAATGGCTAATTGTATGATCCAATCTAAGGGATTAAGTCTAAAGTATTGGGTGGAAGCCATCAACTGTGCAAATCACATAGTAAATCGCACTCCCACAAAGGCTCTTAAAAATATAACACCGGAAGAAGCTTGGACTAAAATTAAGCCAGATGTAAGTCACTTCCGTGTATTTGGCAGTGTAGCATGGGTTCACATTCCTGATGAGAAAAGGAAAGTATTGCAGCCTAAAAGTGAGAAGTGTATATTTGTTGGTTATTCATAAGATGTCAAAGTTTATAGAGTTCTTCAACCACATTGTAATGAAATTATTATTCAAAGAGATGTTAAATTTGATGAAAATCTCTTGGCCTGCGAGCCTAATTCAGCGATTGTGCCTTCTTCGGCATGCGAGCCATCTTCAGCGTTTGTGCCTTCTTTTGTCCCTATTCTGGTTTCTTCTTCAGATGATGACAGTGAGGATGAAAATCCACCTATGTTTGCTCACCTTCCTCCAGATGAGTCCATTGAACCTGAACCAGCACCAGCATTGTCACTTCCTAGATGGGTCCATTCAACACGAGAAGTAGTTGGTGATCTTGTCGATGATCCTTCAGATCAACGTCGAACACGTTCACAGTTCCAGCGAGCCTCTTCTCTTTTGGCTCAAGTTTCAGAGACTCATGTGTTGAAATAATGTAACTGCGAAGAGCATTCTTATTATTTTTTGTTATTGGATTAAATCCCCATTGTGGATTTAATCATGTCATTATTATTATTTTTATTATTAGATTAATCCCCATTGAGGATTAATCAAGTCGGTAATTGTATAAGGACCAAATCCCCTTTTGCGGATTGGTCATCGGACAATTATAATGTAAAGAATAAGAAGTCGGCCCCAGCAATTATAATGAAAGGTCGGCCCCAGCCAGATTTAATTAAAGGTGGATTTACCCACCCAGTATGAGAGGTCGGCCCTGCCAGAATGGTGACTCTTCACACGTGCCAAATTAGTATAAATAAGAGGCTAGCGCCTCACTTCTATCTCACACTTCACTTGCTCATTGTCTTATGAGGCAAGCTGCAATTTCAAGTTNTTGATAAGCTATTTATGATAAGGAAGTTTTTGCTGGGTTTTCTTCCCCTAGAGGGTTTCCCAGGATAAATGCTGTGTCTATTGTGGATGTGTATTTCTCAGTGATCTTGTGGTTATTATGTTCTTATCTTTATGAAATGCAAAGAACTATAATAATAGCATAAACATTAACATCATGATCCATAAACATTTGCAGAAGCTTCAGGTCATCCAGATTGGGATACGGTAATGAATGAAGAGTATCGTTCTTTAATGGCAAACGATACTTGGGATCTTGTACCTCTTCCAAAAGGAAGAAAACTTGTCAGATGTAAATGGGTCTACAGAACTAAGTATGCATCAGATGGAAGAGTTGAGAGACACAAGGCTTTGTTAGTTGCTAAAGGATTTTCCCAAGTTGAAGGAATTGACTATAATGAAACCTTTTCCCCTGTAGCCAAAATGAATTACATCTTCCTTGTTCTTGCCCTTGCTGCCTCACATCAATGGGAGGTCCATCAGATGGATGTTAAATCCGCCTTCTTGCATGGAGATTTGCAAGAAGAAATCTACATGTAACAACCTCCTGGCTATGTCCAGAATGACTCTAGCCTTGTTTGTCGCCTTAAGAAATCTCTTTATGGTCTTAAGCAAGCTCCCCGAGCCTGGTATGCCAAAATGGACAACTTTCTTATTAACGCTGGATTCTTTAGATGCCATTCTAATCCTAATGTCTATACCAAGAAAGTAGAAATCCATCTCATAATCCTTGTCCTTTATGTTGATGACCTTATCCTTACTGGTAGTGACTCAAAACTTTTAAACCATGTGAAAACCAACCTTAAGAAGAAATTTGAAATGACAAACTTAGGCCTTTTTCACTATTTCCTTTCCCAGTCTAAGTATGAAGGAATTTTTCTTTCCCAGTCTAAGTATGCTTGTGACCTTCTTCGTTGCTTTCACATGGAAAATTGTAAACCAACCCCTTCTCCCTTCCAGTCTGGAGTCAAGCTTGCTGCCACCTGTACTTCTACCAAAGTTGATGCCACCTTGTACCGTCAGTTAGTTGGTAGCCTCCTATACTTGACTCATACCCCTCCTGATATTTCCTTTGTTGTTGGTCTTGTTGCCCAGTATACACAAACACCCCATGAAAGCCATTGGAAAGCAGCTAAAAGGATACTTTGCTTTGTTCGTGGTACAATTCAGTTCGGGATACGTTACAATTCAGGGAGGACTCCTTTATTGGTTGGTTTCACTGATTCAGATTGGGCCGTTGACCCTAATGATCAGAAGTCTACAACAGGTTATGTTTTCAGCCTTGGTTCAAGACCTGTCACTTGGGCTTGTAAGAAACAACATGCTATTGCACTTTCTTCAGCAAAAGCAAAGTACCAAGCAACGGTAAATGCAAGTCAGAAAGCCTTGTGACTTCAACAGATCCTTTTAGAGTTTGGATTCCAACAGTAGCATCCGACCAGCCTTTGGTGCGACAATCAGAGTGCCATCAAGCTCGCCAAAGACACAGTTCAACATCAGCGCAGCAAACACATCGAGCTACACATGCACTTCATCAGAAAGCTCATTCATGATCAAGTTATTGAAGTGCTTTTTTTCCCTACAGAAGATCAAGTTGCAGACATTTTCACAAAGTCTCTTACAGAATTGAAGTTTTCAAAACTTCGATCTATGTTAGGAGTTCAGGAAGTTGTCATCAAGGGGAGATAGACTCTAATGCCTCCTTCCTTCTCCTATTGTGTCACAATTGTAAATCCTTCAATCCTATCCCAAGTTGTTCTTAAGGGGGGGTGTTAGGATATTTAGACACTTAGGAGTTAGTTAAGATCTACTTGGTCTAATGTGTCGTTAGGTAAAAGTGTGTTTCTTTAGTATGCATTAATATGCATTTGTAGTTAGGAAATCCAACAGTCACAATATGTTCCCGACATAGAGTGATCTGACGGTTCATATTCTCCTCGATCTTAACGGTCATTGATCCGTAGCTTAACAGCCAATTGGTCCATGATCTCTATTTAAAGAGCATGGAGGGTCATTTGTCGATGATCGACTGTGAGAAACTCTCTTGTAAAAATTTGTCTGTAATCTTTTTATTTTGCATTAATAAATTGCTCCAAGTGGCAGCGTTGGTTGGGGTCGTGGATGTTTCCCCGTAGGGGTTTTACCACGTCAAAACATTGGTGTGTTGATATTTGATCTGGTTGTGTGAGTAGTCACTGAAGGTGTTCGTCCTCCGTTGGAATACCTGTGTTGTCGAACAGTTTCAAGAGGACCCTCCTGTTGCAAAAGAACACTTCATAACCCAAGTCTTCAAGCACTGCAATAGACACCAGATTTTTCTTCATCCATGGAACATATAGAACATCTCTGAGAGAGAAAGAGGTTTTCTAGACTCCCTCTCAAACTTGACAATGTTAGTTTTCTCATATGAGATATAATCGATGTATTATTACAATAATGAGTGTTCCATATATAGGGAACATAAGGTGACCATCCATGAAAGGATGCGTCCCTTGAATAATCAATAATTATTTGTTATTATCATTTACTTATTATATAATATATATAATAATCAATAATAATTATATTATTAATTATTATCTTTAGAGAATGTCTTCACGATGTTGTCCAAACATCAACACTCCCTCTCAACGAGGGAGACATTTTGCAACATGCCACTCTTGTCTTTGAAGTATACAAACTTCACCCTAGACTCATGACACTTGTCTTTCAGTCTTGGGAGACATCTCTCTCTCACCTGAACCAAGGAGAAACTCCTTCTGCGGCTCTCCCTCTGAGCCAATTAACTCTCTCTAAGATTAGGCTCATTTTGGGTTCGCATGTAATATCATATAGCATCTTGTGTCTTTATCAGTCCTTGTTAATTCACCATGACTAGGACAAAGAACACACCAGGATCTTTCACCACAGGCACACACCTATGAGTGAATGTCGGCTTGATGCTAACTAACACGTGGAAAACACTTCAAGCACCTCGAGTCCATATTATTCCTTGTCATGATCAAGGAAGGAGTACGTCTGGGCCCATTTACCACAAGTGCACCTTTGTGATAAATGTATCCTATCTCCCTTGGTTTGCAGCCCAATCTAGGAGAAGTTCTGCCCAATGCTGAAACATTAACACTCCCTCTTAGCTATGGAGGTATCTTTCCATAGTAGTACACAACTACTATCCAGAGACTCGCAGTCTCCGCCAGTGGTACACAACCATCGTAGTAGCAAAAAGTTTGTCACACATGGCACTCCCATGTGGACTTCTATAGGCTAATCCCTCTAGGAACACTTAGGGTCAACTCCCCATAGTGTGAAACATCAAGGGTCAACTCCCTTGACATGTCCTCATGTTCTCTAAACATGGGACGATAGGCTATAAGCCCAAATGCACTTATTCCTTCTCGAATAAGTGTTCCACTTATCCCTTCTCGGATAAGTGTCCTCACAAATCAACTCAACTCAATTCACAGAAGAGTATGATCTAGAGAACGTTTGTCACACATGGCACTCCATGTGGACTTCTAGAGGCTACTCCCTCTAGGAACACTAGGGTCAACTCCCATAGTGTATGATGTCAAGGGTCAACTCCCTCGACATGTCCTCATGTGCTCTCCACATGGGACGTTGGGTTATAAGCCCAACTGCACTTATTCCTTCTCAAATAAGTGTTCCACTTATCCCTTCTCGGATAAGTGTCCTCACAGATCAACTCAACTCAATTCACAGAGGAGTACGATCTGGAGAAAGTTTGTCACACATGGCACTCCATGTGGACTTCTAGAGACTACACCCTCTAGAAACACTAGGGTCAACTCCCATAGTGTATGACATCAAGGGTCAACTCCCTTGACATGTCCTCATGTGCTCTCCACATGGGACGTTGGGTTATAAGCCCAACCGCACTTATCACTTCTCGGATAAGTGTCATCACAGATCAAATCAACTCAGTCACATAGGAGTACGATCTAGAGAATGTCTTGGGAAGCTGCAAACATCAACACTCCCTCTCAGCGAGGGAGGCATTCTCTACCACACTAAGTCTGTCACAGAAGTACTTAAACTTCATCCTGGTTTGGTAAGAACATCAGCAACCTGCTCATCTGTAAGAAGGTATTGCACCAATACTTCCTTCCTCTGCACCATGTCTCGGATGAAATGGTACTTGATCTCAATGTCGTGCGATTTGTCATGAAACACCGGATTATCAGAGATCTTCACACAACTTTGGTTACCATAATGAATAATGGTGGAATCCAGCACATGTTTAGATAGATCTGCAAGGAGCTTGTGAAGCCACACTGCTTCACTGACTACCATACTTAACGCAATGTATTATGCTTTCATTGTGCTCAACGCCACACAAGTTCATTTCCTGCTACACCAGGAAACCATGAAAGATCCCAAAGTGAAGCAACACTTGAAGGTGCTCTTTCTGTCCACTGCACTCCCTGCCCAATCAGAGTCAATATATTCCTGCCATATTATATCAATACTGGAAGTATATCTCAGACCATGTCGAACTATGCCTCGCAAGTATCTCAACACATGCTTCACAACAATCTAGTGTGTCTATCTCAGTTGGCTCATAAATTGGCTAAGTGCACTCACTGCATAGCAAATATCTGGTCTAGTGTTAACCAGATACATCAATGATCCAATCAGTTGTCTGTACGGGGTCGGATCAATCTTGTCGAAATCGAAAGAAGACACACATAGTTTCTTCATATTCGTCACCATAGCTATAGCCATGTGTTTCAAGTTTAATAACTCAAACTTCTTCAATTTCTCAACTGTGTACTTCCCCTGACTTAGGAAGATCTCATCAGTTCTTTGCCACACCTCTAGTCCCAAGAAGTAGTGAATCATACCAAGGTCCTTCATCTCAAACTCAGAGGCCAACGCATACTTGCATTCAATAATAAAGCTCTATGTCCTTGTGAGGAATAAATCATCAACGTAGAGAACCAAAATCAGGGCCTCGCCATTAACAGTTTTGTAGTACATGTTGGGATCAACAACACTTTTTGTTGAAGCCCAAACTCATCAGGTATCCATCAATCCTCGCATACCAAGCTCGAGGTGCCTGCTTGAGTCCATACAGGGCCTTATTCAACCTACACACATGAGATTCCTTCTCATGTATGACGAAACCATCTGGCTGCTTGATGTATATTTCTTCCCCAATCTCTCCATTGAGAAAGGTTGTCTTCACATCCATTTGATGTAGTTTCCAACCCATGGATGCTGCAAGGGCAATAATCATTCGAATAGAAGTGTATAGAGCAACAGGAGCAAATGTCTCCTCATAATCTATTCCCTCCACCTGAGAGAATCCTCTAGCAACAAAACTTGCTTTGTGCTTCTCAATGCTTTCGTCGGCTATATGTTTGATCTTATAGATCCATTTGGAATTCACTACAGACTTCCTTTCAGGTCTCGGAACAATATACCACACATCATTCTTCATGATGGACTAATACTCCTGCATCATGGCATCTCTCCATACTAGATGCCTCCTCATAACAAGAAGGATTCGAATCAATGATGTGGCTCATAGCTACAATAGAGCACGAATATCTCTGAGGTCTCTTTCTCTCTCGAAAGGTACCATGAGGATTTGCATGTCCTTCTGCCTCCTGCAGAATCTAACGAGCCCATGCAAATATCTTCCGACCTACTGCAATATCTCTGGAAACATTAAGTGGAGCAACAAGATCAACGTGATCAATTTGATCAATAGGCGATGTCTCCCTCTAAACTGCTGGAGCGTGAGGGGGAGAAGGCACCATCTCTTCCTGTCTCTCACTATCAATATCCATGTGAGATCCTCTAGATCTCCTGAAGGATACCTCCTCGTTAAGGGTAACATTTCTGCTCACCTCAATCTGTCTCTGACCAGGGATGTACATCTAGTATGCCTTTGAAGACTCATTGTACCCCATAAATGTACCCTTTCTTCCTGAAGGGTCTAGCTTGGTCATTTTCTCCTTGGGTACATGAATGTATACTGGACACCCAAATATCTTAAGTGTCCAACTTCAGACTTCACTCTGGTGAAGGCCTCCTCAAGAGTCATGTTCCTCAAAGTCTTGTGAGGACTTATGTTCTAAACATACACTACAGTCATGGATGCCTCTGCCCACAGAAACGTAGGTAAATGCTAATCATACTAAGTAATCTTGGACCATACTTGATATATTGAAGTTCCCTCATGAAACCAATGTCTAAAGCATATCGAGGTTCCCTTATGGAGCCAATGTTCCCCAAGGCATATGAAGGTTTCCTCGTGAAACCAATGTCCCCCAAGGCATATGAAGTTTTCAAAACTTCGATCTATGTTAGGAGTTCAGGAAACCATGTTAGTTTTCTTCATATGAGATATAATCAATGTATTATTACAATAATGAGTGTTCCATATATAGGGAACATAAGGTGACCATCCATGAAAGGATGCGTCCCTTGAATAATCAATAACTATTTGTTATTATCATCTACTTATTATATAATATATATAATCATCAATAATAATTATATTATTAAGTATTATCTTTAGAGAATGTCTTCCCGATGTTGTCCAAACATCAACAGACAACACCTGCACCTTGGGCTTGGTATTTTCTATTATCTCCCAACTCAATATTGAACTGCATGTCCTTTTCTGTTAGTTGGCTGAAATAGTTTTTGTTCCCAGTGATGTGGCATGAAGCCCCATTGTCAATAAACCAGGTGCTACTGGTCACAAAGCTGGCCATACATGCAATAAATGAGAAATCCTCTTCACAACGAGATGAGAAATATATTTCTATTGAGGCTGCAAACTGGCCCTTCTTGCATTGAGGACACCTGGTAGCATAGTGCCTAAACTGATGTCACTGAAAGCACTTTACTTTGTGGAGGTCTTTCTTGGGTTTTGCATGTCCCTTTGAGCTAGACTCGGCCCCTCCTAAGCCTTTCTTTCCCTTGGCTTTGCCCCCTTTACCAACTAGGGTGAAATTTTCCTCATTGGCATCTTGTTTTACATGAGACACAGATCTGGTTTGCTTCCTAATCTCTTCCTGGCAGTCGCTCCCAATCTGGGAGATTTTCTCTGCCATTGACTACATCTATGAAGTTTTCCCATGACTTGGGAAACCCCAATAGTGCAAAACTGACCATATCTCTATCTGGGACTGTTTCCCCCACCACTGCAAGTTCGTCCTTAACTTGGGTAAATCTGGTGACGTAGGAAACCACTGATTCAGACTTAGCCATCTTGATATTTCTCAACACAAGCTTCCTAGTTTCACTCGTACCCTGCTACAGCCCTATAATGGTTGTCCACATCTCCTTTGTTGTCTTTTTGCCTGCAAGGTGAGGTATGATGTGGTCCTTCACTCCCTCAAGGATAATCCTTTTAGCCTTAGCATCCTTCTTGTTGTGTTGGGCCAACTGTTGAGGATATGCTAGAGTGACTAGTGGGTGTTGATGTTTCTAGTAGCAGCGGGACGTAATCACCTCCGGGATAACCTTTCTTTTAGATGAAGATGCCAAGAACTCATGAAGATCCCAGTCGACCTCACAGAAAATAATAAAGAAGAATTATAATGCTCCAGAAGTAAACTTGGCTCCAGAAGAAAAAGATAAACAAAAATTATATTTTCTAGAAAGTCAGGTCGGCCCTGCCCGAAAAGTCACTGGACAGACTAGTATAAATAAGGGTGACGCATCATTTGTCACTCTCTATCATGGAGACATAGCGCAAGTTTGGAGGAGAGTTGCAGCTGCAGAAGGAAGGAAGTAGAGCGCATCTTGGTTAGGGTTTCCTCATACCCCTAGCTATGGTTTGTCTTTTGTGATGCGCATGGTGGAGGCCAGCTACTCTAGCGCTCTGGATAGAGTATGTTGTAGGTGCATTGTTGGTTATCTCTTGGTGGTGCGCTAGTGGAGGTTATACACCCTAGAAATCTGGCTAGGGTGTGTTGCATATATGTTATTGGGATATCTACTTTGTGGTTTGCTCTAGTGGATAGAGCTTTTTCTTGGTTATTTTCTCTTGGCAAGGATATTCTCTATAAGAAGGTTTGTTGGCTTTTTCTTCCCTTGTGTAGAAAGGTTTCCCAAGATGTATATGCTTATGCTCGAGGGAGGCACCTATGGTACCTATGGTTGGGTGGCGATGGTGTAGCATCACCTATGGTGAAACGAGCATGCAAAAGAAGTTCAAATTGCTATGGTAAATCTAATGTTAACATAATCAACAAAATTTCAGCATGGTTTCAAAGCGAGGTTTCCTTCAGAACAGTCTAATTGCTAGAAGGAAGATCATGAGACTTATCTTGCCGATGCAGATTGCCGCAGTACCTTGTCGTTGCACAGTTTTATTTTTTGTCAATCCCGTTGAGCACCTTTCCCTAGGTCGTTTGGCCTAATTTCCTTCACCAACGGGTGTGCCCTACCCTAACACATCACCAGCTACCTTCAAACTGCAAGTTGGAGCACTTTGAATTTTTAGGGTTTGTAGATGTTGCCGGATGGTGCCACTGCTTGTCGCTACTGCCGGAGGTATGTACTTATATATGTTTAAACTGTATCAATATCTTGAGGGTGTTTGCAGGAGAAGGGATCTTTTGTCCAAGCAACAATCGTAGATCCAGAGGGATCTCAAATCCAATACATTCAGAGGAACAACGCACTCCAGGTTAGATTGTTTTGATATGCCTCTAGTTGTTATGGCATTATTGTGATCTTATGAACATCTAGTTGTATTTTGATCTATTGAAGTTATGATTATTATACTAACCCCTTAAAACTAGAGATACACTTGTTGATCTTCACTCTAGGATATATTCTTGTTTTGTTGTATGTTTTGGGTATGTTATCTTGTTAAATTCCATGTAGGTTTCCATGGAAATGTTGTTGCTCTTGTTTGTTGTTCTTGGCAGGTTACCTCGGAGGCAGGTCACTAGTGATAGCTCTAAGAGGGATCTATAGTGACAGATGCAAAAGGAAACATATTAGATGGTTTCTAGTTTGAGACATGAAGCAGTCTAACTAGACAAGAAGTTTGTACAGATTGACAGTTCGACCAATTCCTGGTGCATGATTCTATCAGTCTGAGTAAGTTATGGCATAGGAGACTTGCTCATTTGCATTATAGAGCCATTCCCGCTCTGGGGACGATGGTGACAGGGCTTCCACAACTCCGTGTTGAGCATGATGGCATTTGCAGAGGTTGCTCTCTTGGCAGGAATGTTAAGGGTTCTTTTTCGAGCAGTGACAGCAGATCCAAAGGGATCTTGGACTCTGTGCATTCACACTTGTGTGGGTCTATGACAGGTGCTTCCTTGAGGTTGGATATTTGGGTATTCTTATACATTCACATACCCAAGGAGAAAAGGACGAAGCTAGACCTTTCAGGTAGGAAAGGTACATTTGTTGGGTACAGTGAATCTGCGAAGGAATATCGGATCTACATCCCAAGTCAAAGACAAATTGAAGTGAGCAAGGATGTTTCCTTTGAGGAGGAGGTAGCCTTCAGGAGATCTAGAGGATCTCACATGCAGATTGACAGTGAGACGCAGGAGGAGATGGTGTCGTTTCCCCCTCACCCTTCAACAGTTCAGAGGGAGCCAGTTGAGCCCATGGAGACAATTGATCCTATTGATCCAATACATCCCGTTGATGTTCCTAGAGATATTGCAGTAGGCCAGAAGAGGCCTACCTGGGCCCGTCAGACTCTGCAGGAGGCAGAGAGACATGCAACTCAACGTGGTACTTTCAGAAAGTAAGAGATCTCAGAGATTCTCGAGCTATGTTGCAATGATGAGCCACATCATTGATTCTGAGTCTTCCTGTTATGAGGAGGCACCCAGTCAACCAGTATGGAGAGATGCCATGATGGAAGAGTATCAATCCATCATGAAGAATGGTGTGTGGGTTATTGTTCCAAGACCTGAAGGGAAGTCTGTAGTGACTTCAAATGCGGTGGATGGAAGTATTGATAAATACAAGGCAAGATTCGTGGCTCAAGGTTTCTCCCAGATAAAGGGAGAAGACTATGATGAAACATTTGCACCTGTTGCTAGATATACTTTTATTAGATCCATTATTTCTCTTGCAGCCTCTATGGGATGGAGTCTACATCAGATGGATGTTAAGACGGCCTTTTCTGAATAGAGTAATTGAAGAAGAAGTGTATATAGAACAACCTCAAGGTTTTGAGGTACACAGTAAGGAGACTCATGTCTGCAGATTAAAGAAGGCCTTGTACGAACTCAAACAAGCTCCAAGAGCTCGGTATGCTCGGATTGATAGCTACTTGACGAGACTTGGATTTTCCAAGAAACACACAGACCTGAACCTTTATTACAAGGTTGTGAAGGATGCACCTGTGATACTTCTACTATATGTTGATGACCTATTTATGACAGGTGCAGAGCCTCTCATTATTCAATGTAAGAGGGAGCTAGCCTCTGAATTCGATATGAAGGATCTTGGTCTGATGCATTACTATTTGGGGCTAGAGGTATGGCAAAAGCCCAATGAAATCTTTCTTGGTCAAGGAAAGTACATAGTGAAGATCCTTTATGGAATGATGGATTGCAAAATCCATGCATACTCCCATGGTAACAAATTTGAAGAAGTTGAGAGACTCTGATTCTGATCTAATAGATCCATCTATCTACCAGCAGTTGATTGGCTCACTAATGTATTTGTTTAATACCAAGCTGGACATTTGCTTTGTTGTGAACACGTTGAGCCAGTTCCAGGTGGAACAAGACATGAGCAATATATTGTTGCAAAGCAGATATTGAGATATTTGTGTGGCACACTAAACTATGGTTTGAGATATGTCTCAAACAGTGATATACAACTGCAAGGATATACAGATTCTAATTGGGTAGGGAGTGCAGATGACAGAGAGAGTACTTCAAGAGTATGCTTTAGATTGGGCTCTGCTATGATATCTTGGACTAGAAGGAAGCAGAAGTTTGATGCACTCAATACTGCAGAGACAGAGTATATTGCGGCTTGTGATGGATGTACGGAAGCAGTGTGGCTCCATAAGCTGGTTTCCGGATTGTTTGATCAAGTGATGGAATCAACTGTGATATTCTGTAATAATCAATGTTGTGTAAAGCTTTTAGAGAACCCCCTGTTCCATGACAAGTCGAAGCACATAGAGATCAAGTACTACAACCTCCGTGATAAAGTCCAAAAAGGAGAGATAAAGCTCCAATATATCTCCACCGATGAGCAGGCAGCTGATATTCTAACAAAGCCTCTGTCCAGAGCTAAGTTTGTGCACTTCAGGGACAAGCTGGGACTCGTGGAGATTGATCCTCTTAATGAGAGGGAGTGTTGATGGACAGACATTCTCTCTGAATTCACAGGTAGTGAACAGGGTCGAAAGAATGGTGCACGCTGGACGAACATTCTCTCTGAGTTCACAGATAGTGCCCAAAGTGGGGAGAATGGTCCAGGTTTGTACCATGGACGAACATTCCCTCTGAGTTCACAGGTAGTGACCAGAGTGGAGAGAGAGGTCCAGAACGAACATTCTTCTTGAGTTCATAGGTAATGACCAGAGTGGCAAGAATGGTCCTTCTCCCTGAGTTCGCAATAGTGACAAGAGTGGGAAGAATGGTACAGGGCAGGCACTCTTCTTGAGTTCACAGTAGTGACCAAAGTGGGAAGAGTGGTCCTTCTCCCTGAGTTCACAGTAGTGACCAGAGTGGGGAGATACAGGACGGGCATTCTTCTTGTATCACAGATAGTGACCAAATTAAGAAGAATGGTCCTTGTAGCCCAGGGACAATCAATTGAGTGTGCAACATCATGCTCGGATTTTACTCAAACAGAGTGTGGCCTAGATAGTGATGTGTCATGTATGATGACAGATGATGCGGATACAAATGATGATCTGTTATAACCCTTTTATAGAAATTTATTTTGACAACTTGAGAACCTTTAGATGGTCATTATGAATACCTCCCTAGTTAAGAGGGAGTGTTGAATTTTTGTAACTATGGTTGGTCTTCATAATGTATTTGTAAAGCATATTGTTATGCTCAAGAAAAAGAAGGTCCTATGGGCGTGTAGGTCCTATTGTATTCTAGTGGTGATGAGGCCCTATAAAAGGTCCACATTGGGTGTAGCCATGTGCGACGTGATGATGCTACCAGTAGCATGGTCTGCGTGACCATGGCCTGGTCGGAGGACCATGGCATAGCCTGTGAGGCTATGAGGACCAGAGGAAAAAGATCATGTAGAATACCTCCCTAACTAAGAGGGAGTGTTGATGTTTTAGGTAGCAGCGGGAGGTATTCACCTACAGGATAACCTTTCTTATAGATAAAGATGCCAAGAACTCAAGAAGATCCCAGTCGGCATCACAGAAAATAACAAAGAAGAATTATAATGCTCTAGAAGTAAAGTCAGATCCAGAAGAAAAAGATAAACATAAATTATATTTTCCAAAAAGTCAGATCGACCTTGCCAGAAAATTCACTAGACATATTAGTATAAATAAGGGTGACGCCACATTTGTCACTCTCATGGAGACATAGCGCAAGTTTGGAGGAGAGTTGCAGTTGCAGAAGGAAGGAAGTAGGGCGCATCTTGGTTAGCGTTTCCTCATACCCCTTGCTAGGGTTTGTCTTTTGTGATGCGCATGGTAGAGGCCAGCTACTCTAGCGCTCTAGCTAGAGTATGTTGTAGTTGCATTGTTGGTTATCTCTTGGTGGTGCGCTAGTGGAGGTTGTTGAAATATTGTAACTGCAAAGAGTATTCTATTTATTTATTGAGTCATTATTCATTAGATCAATCCCCTTTTGCGGATTGATCATGTCGAGCATTGTAATTGACCAAATCCCCTTTTGCAGATTGGTCAAACCCTAATTGTATTATGCAAATTAAAAAGTCGGCCCCCATGCCTAATTAAAGTGGTTTTAACCACTAAGAAGACAAGTTGGCCCTGCCCAGTGAAGAGACACCTTTCCAGCACCTGCCAGTTTGTATAAATAAAGGAAGCCAGCGCCTCATTTGATCACTCACTCATTCACTCATCAAGTGTGCAACTCTAGAGAGCTACAGTTGGGAAAGGAAGGAAGAGAGAGGCTCATTGCTCAGTGGAGGATATTCTCTAGTGTTTGGTTTATTGTCTTGGCATTGTATTGGCTATCTATATTAAGGAAGTTTTTGCTAGGTTTTCTCCCCCATGAGGGTTTCCTAGGATAAATGTTGTGTATCTTGTGATTGTATTTCTCTCAGTCATCCTATCTATGCTATGGTTATCTAGTAAATTGAAAAGAAACCTAATAATAGCTCAAAACTTAACATGGTATCAGAGCTAAGTTGAAGAGAGCATCTTTCATCGGATAAAGAAAAACGTCATTGTTGTCGTACAAGAAAATTAGGGTTTTTTATTGGAGAGGAAATTTTGCCTAAAAACCATCTAGAAAAGTGCGCCCTAGCCTAGGGAACTCTTTGGCAGCTTGAGCATACCTTTTCAGTGGTCAGATACTTCGAAAAGTCAAACCCTAGTTTTGACTGGTACCAGAAAACCAGAAGTACCAGAAAACTAGGAAACCAGAACCAGTAACAGAAGTATCAGTCCAGATTTCCACAAGCTCAGTTTCAAGGGGTAAAATTTGGATTTTTAGAAATCTGACTGCACCAGCTTACTTGCCTCAGCGCATCTAGCCCCTGGATCAGAATTTCAAAATTTGAAGTTTGAAAAATTAGGGTTTCCTCATAAAACCCTAAGTTGCAGTTGCAGTTTCAGAGACAGTTGCAGTATCAGTTGAAGTATCAGTTGTAGTACTAGTTGCAGTCACCCTTGAAGTTTTAAAAGGATTGGTAATTATTACCGCTGCTACCAGATGGTGCCACTACCTACAAATACTATCAGAGGTATGTACTCACATATGTTTAAACTGTTAAGCTTTAAAGGGCATTTGCAGGATATAAGGGATCGCTTTCCATAGATCCAGAAGGATCTCAGATCCAACAGATTCAGAGGAATAATGCAACCCAAGTTTGATTATTCTGATATGCATCTATTTGTTATGACATTATTTTAATCTAGGTTGCATGTTGAAGCTATGACCATCATACTACCCTTTGGTCAAAATTAAAGTCAAGGTATCAGATGGATTAAAGTTGAGATCATAGAATTTATTCTCTAACCCAACCTTCTGTCAAGATAGCATATTGTCTTAGTACAAAAGACAGGTTGAAGAAATCACTTGTCATCTTGAGTGAAGGAGACTTGGAAGAAAAGCAACACACTCATTCTTGAGGACAAGACTCCAGGTTCTAGGTTTGCTTAATTAAGTTGATAAGATTCAAAGTTGCACATGACAAAGTTGATAACTACCCCATTACAAGTAAACACTATAGTTGAGGTAGCAGTCTTTGAAAAGTATTATACTTGGTAGCACGTGAGCATATCAAGATAAATGCTTAATGTAAACATTTACCAGATACAACTAACATCTCCTCTAGGAGAAAATTCTTGTGTTGATTCCAGGTTACCTTGGATGAATGTTTGATCACAACACTAGAAGAGTGTTGATCTCATTTCGTATTGTATTTCTTACATTTGATCCTTGTTTCAGACAGGTCACAAGTGAAAGCTCTAAAGGAGCTACTGTGACGATTGTTCGTGCTATTGTTTTATTTACTATTATCAAAAGAGTATTATGCTTGCTTGTTGTTTTGTTGACCTTGGTTCAGGTCACAGGTGATAACCCTAAGGAAGCTATAGTGAAGGTTACAGAAGACAACAAATTAGATGAGACATGAAGCAGACTATGTACATGACTATATACATTCATGTACCAAAGAAGATGAAGAAGAATCTATCTTTTGAGATCCAGAGTATCTCATGTGGAGATTGATTGTAAGGAGCATAAGGCTCCAAAGATGACCGAACATTAGAACAAGAACTCATAGTAGACTTGTTCAAAAGATAATGAAGCCACCTTGATAGGAATAAGAACTCACTTGAAGTCTGACTCAGCCTTTCATATTTAGACTTGGTATTCAACACCAAGTATAACCCATAAGAGATGATGAAGTCCTTGTAGACTCAGAAGAAATCAAGAGTAAGCCTGATCTCAGAAAGGATCAGATGAAGAGACAAATTCCAGGACTGAGAGACAGATGCCATGAGAAGACTAGATTGTAGCTTCATAAACTTCTAGGAGATATGAAATCTCCTGGGAAGATTCCCTTGTTTTAGTGACAGAGAAGGAAGCTAGTCAGAAAGACTAGGATATGGACTCTTCCATGAAGACTAAAAAAGAAGTCAGTATTGACTTCCAAGATTGATTTAAACAGATCAAGCATGTTGCAGATGTACAAAGCCTGATGTGTGTCCAGAGGATTCTCCCAACAAGAGGGAGAAGACTATAACGAGACACTTACTCCAGTAATTGGAGAAATAGTTACAGTATTTATGAAGACAACCAGAACAACCATGATTCATATATAGTATGAGATGCAGGCGGAGCAATCCCCATATTTAAAATTGAGTGACAGTTGGTGCATTACATTAGTTGGGTCATGGAGACATGACTACGATAAAAGATAGAGTTACCTCCATGAAAGAAGAAGAGCTACCTTCAGTATCAGTTATTGAGCCACTCTCAGTTTCAGATGAAGTTGTTTTCGTGATAGAATAAGAGGAGTTACTCTCAGATTTCAGCAGCCACAGTGAGGATGAAGCAGTCATTCTCAACCTCAGAACAGCTGCAGGTGTAGAGTCCCAATTCCAGAAAGAAAAATTGCAGAAAGAAGAGGGGACATATTCTCAGGCAGTGAGACAGATAGTGCTTTGCAGAGAGCACATAGAGCTAGCACATGATTGTGCAGATTGAGTTGCAACTGAGCAAGTGTACCAGATTGGTACAATGTAATGTGAAAATTTGGTTTGAAGATGAAGATAGAAAGACTCGGGTCTGCAAGTTGAAGAAGGATCTATACAAATTGAAGCAAGCTCCTAGAGCTTGATATGGAAAAATTGACAGTTTCCTGAAGAGCTTGGGCCTTACCAAGAGTAAAGTCGATTCTAACCTCTACTTCAAGGTTATGAATGATGAGCCAGTTATATTGTTGCTACTATATGTAGATGATGTATTCTTGAAAAGATGAAGAAAAACTCATCACAGATTGCAGGAGAAGCTCGCTACAGAGTTTGATGGAAGACCTAATACATTATCTCTTAGGTCCTGAAGTTTGGCAGAGCACAGAGAAGATCTTCCTTAACTAAGGGAAGTTTGCAGTTGAAATACTAAAGAGATTTGATATGTTGGAGTGCAAGTCCATGAATACACCCATGGAAACAAAGTTGAAGCTCCTAGTTGACACTTTGTCAAAACTAATTGATGCTACGTTGTACAGACAAATCGTTGGATCGTTGATGTATCTGACGAACACCAGGCCAGATATATGTTTTGTTGTGAACACCTTGAGTCAATTTCTGGTAGAACCTAGACATGTTCACCTGGTTGCTACAAAACATGTGATGAGGTACCTTAAGGGTACATTAGATTGTGGTCTCAATTATAATGGAGATCATGACTTCAGACTGAGTGGTTATATCGATTCAGATTGGGTTGGAAGTGTCTCTGACAGAAAGAGCACTTTAGGATGTTGTTTCAGTATGGGGTCAACCATGATCTCATGGCAGAGTAGGAAGCAATCAAGCATTGCTCTCAGCACGACAGAAGCAAAATACATTGTTGCATGTTCCGCCAGTTATGAAGCCATATGGCTTCGGATGTTGTTGACAGATCTATTTGATCTGGAGATGGAAGCCACCATGATCCTATGTGATAACCATAGTTGTATAAAAATGATGTGTTCCATGATGAGTCAGAGCACATAGAGATCCGGTATCACCTCATTCATGATATGATGTAGAGAGGAGTTATAAATCTCCCATATGTTGGCACAGATGAATAGGTTGCAGATGTGTTGACCAATCCTCTGTCTCGTGTAAAGTTTGAGCACTTTAGAGACAAGCTTGGTATAGTCCGAAAGGACCTCCCTCGAAAGGGGGAGTAGTGTTGATGATACTATGGTATCCTGACCAATAGCAGGTAGCTCAGTTAGGATTTTATATCCTAGGGGACTGATCATCCCTGGACAGATCCCAAAGGTCCGTAAGGACGGGCTGTCAGAGTACTTGTGCATGTATATGCTAGCTTTGGTCAGTAGGGGTAGCTCCGTTAGGATTTCATATCCTAGGGAATCTTTTGATTCCTAGGCAGATCCTTTGGAACTCTCAGAGTACCACATGATGTTGTTGATGCCAGCCTAGTGTTGAAGATTTCCAGCTTCGTGTTGATGTTGTTGATGCCAGCCTCGTGCTGAAGATTTCCAGCTTCGTGCTGATGTTGTTGATGCCAGCCTCATGCTGAAGATTTCCAGCTTCGTGTTGACGTTGTTGATGCCAGCCTCGTGCTAAAGATTTCCAGCTTCGTGTTGATGTTGTTGATGTCAGCCTCGTGCTGAAGATTTCCAGCTTCGTGTTGATGTTGTTGATGTCAGCCTCGTGCTGAAGATTTCCAGCTTCGTGTTGATGTTGTTGATGCCAACCTTGTGCTGAAGATTTCCAGCTTCGTGCTGATATTGTTAATGCTAGCCTCATGCTGAAGATTTCCAGCTTCGTGCTGATGTTGTTGATGCTAGCCTCGTGCTGAAGATTTCCAGCTTCGTGCTGATGTTGTTGATGCCATCCTCGTGCTGAAGATTTCCAGCTTCGTGCTGATGTTGTTGATGCCAGCCTCGTGCTGAAGATTTCCAGCTTCATGTTGATGTTGTTGTGATGCCAGCCTCGTGCTGAATATTTCCAGCTTCGTGCTAATGTTGTTGAGATGCCAGCTTCGTGCTGAAGATTTCCAGCCTAGTGTTGATGTTGATGATGCTCTAGCCTTCCTGTTGTGATACTGTTGTTGTTGATGTTGTATCATCCTTGTGTTGTTATTGATGATGATGATGTATTAGTGTTATACTAATCCATGTTGATGCAGATGATGATGATGTCACTTCAGCTTCTTGTTGAAGATGATGATGATAATGCCACTTCAGGTTCTTGCTGAAGATGATGACGATGATGTTATTTCAGATTTAATGCCGAAGATGATGATGTTACTTTAGCCTCATGCTAAAGATGTTGATGATATTACTTTAGCCTCATGCTAAAGAAGATGATGATGTTACTTTAGCCTCACGCTAAAGATGATGATGATGTTACTTTAGCCGCATGTTGATGAGGATGAGGATGCTACTCTAGCTCCATGCTATGAACAATGATGATAAGAAAAACTTCTGATGATTTATAGATATGTCAGTCAGTGTTCCAGATGATGTTGATGTTGTTTCCCTCTCTCTCCTGATGATGTTGTAGAATACCCTTCTTGTTAAGGGGGAGTGTTGAAGTATTGTAACTGCAAAGAGTATTCTATTTATTTATTGAGTCATTATTCATTAGATCAATCCCCTTTTGTAGATTGATCATGTCGGGCATTGTAATTAACCAGATCCCCTTTTGCAGATTGGTCAAACCCTAATTGTATTATGCAAATTAAGAAGTCGACCCCCAGGCCTAATTAAAGTGGTTTTAACCACTAGGAAGACAAGTCGGCCCTACCCAGTGAAGAGACACCTTTCCAGCACCTGCCAGTTTGTATAAATAAAGGAAGCCAGTGCCTCATTTGATCACTCACTCATTCACTCATCAAGTGCACAAGTCTGGAGAGCTAGAGTTGGGAGAAGAAGGAAGAGAGAGGCTCATTGCTCAGTGGAGGATATTCTCTAGTGTTTGGTTTATTGTATTGGCTATCTAGATTCTATACTAAGGAAGTTTTTGCTGGGTTTTCTCCCCCATGAGGGTTTCCCAGGATAAATGATGTGTATCTTGTGATTTTGTTTCTCTCAGTGATCCTATCTATGCTATGGTTATCTAGTAAATTGAAAAGAAACCTAATAATAGCTTAAACCTTAACAGAATCTATACACCTTAGCGCTCTGGCTAGGGTGTGTTGTATCTATGTTGCTCAGCTATCTACTTTGTGGTTTTCTCTAGTGGATAGAGCTTGTTCTTGGTTGTTTTCTCTTGGCAAGGATATTCTCTATAAGAAGGTTTGTTGGGTTTTTCTTCCCTTGTGTAGAAGGGTTTCCCAGGATGTATATGCTTATGCTCGGGGGAGGCACGAGTAGGTGCCTATGGTTGGGTGGTGATGGTGTAGCATCGCCTATGGTGAAACGAGCATGCAAAAGAAGTTCAAATTGCTATGGTAAATCTAATGTTAACATAATCAACAAAATTTCAACAATGGGTTGTCCATGTTATCGCACAGTTTGTAGGAAGGGTTTAGGTTAGCTTGAGTCAAGGCTTCAAACTGGCGTAACAGGAGCTTCCCCACCCACTGTCACCTCGATGGGGAGCTCTTTCTATTTAGGATGGCTAGTCCAAGGGAGACGTCCCTATGTAATCTGGTTTTCTGAAGGGCTAAAGGTTTGAGGATCAAGGTAAGAGATTCCCTTTTACAGATTACTGCCAGGAAAGATAGTCAAGAAGTTGATATTCCACTAGATGGCACCTGTTTGCGAGACAAGACAAATAAAACTAAGATATGTGCTGCAGTGGTTAGTACTTCAAAGTATTAATGACTATCTTTGAATATATATGAGCAATGATCAAATGCAATTATTGACGAAGTCAATGATTGCTAAACAAAGACAAATGACTTTATCACTTCTTCAATAAATGCATAAGAGATATGGGCATTCAATGTGCAAGATCAAATCCTTGTGTTATATCACAATGCAATTCATATCATAAATTAAATCTGCTCAATATATATAATATTGCTGCATCACAAATACAGAAAATAGGGTGACGTCAGCCTATGTGATAGGTTATTTTGAAAGACAAAGAGCACAACGTTTTATCAAACAAGTTTATAGATGTAATCAACAACTCAAAGTCTATCAAAATATGTGATGATGTCACAACGTTTGTGCCAAAGCAAGAGATCAAACAAGTGTGACGTCACCCATAAATCTGTTGCTGTCACTATGACGTCAGCCCTAAATCAGATTGGTTAGAGAGGCCAAAAAGGTAATGTTTTACAATTTTAGCCAAAGAAAAAGTTTAATACCTCTATGGCTGCCAAGAGGTGACCTAGCCGCAACTTTTAGTGTAGGCAAGAGTTCAAAAGGCTAAGACGTGACCTCTAGGGTTAGACGCTAGGTTAGTTTAGGGTTTCAAAATGAAAGAGTTTTGAAAGAGAGTTTAAGCACAAACAAGCTCAAGATTATACTTCTAGACT
>JASDQU010100367.1:565528-579136 GCA_032191745.1 Picea mariana
TGCATTTATTTATTTATCATTTTCTTAGGGTCCCTTAGTTTCTTATCGAGAGGCTTTTTATTGCCTTCTCGGGGATCCCCTGGGCGAAGCATCTCTAGGTTTTCATTTCCTATGGATTTTATCTTTTACCAGCTGCTTTTACCCCCTGGGCCTTTAGCCCCTTCTTCCCACAAGATAAGATGTACCCTGGAAGGTCATCCTAATGGCCAGACTAGGGGAATGGGATGGATGAGCGGGGTATAAGATGAAAAAGTGATAAGATGGTGGGAGCGGACGATGGCTCTGCAAATCCCCCTTGGTGGCTAACCAAAACCCATGAATACCGGCTCGCTAAGTTGCCCCATCAATCGCCCCAACAATGGTCAAGTGGATGAGTGTAAGATCCAAGCAGTCATCCGAAATGAAAGAAACCTAATGCATATATAAGAAGTTTATAATGATCAAATATGACACATACCATGATACCTCGGACCAATTACCTCATGGAGCAAGAGCCCTCTCTGATGCAAGCCCAGGCCGATAGTGATGGAAGCTGGTACTGCTGACAGGACAGGTCTGGCCGAGAAGAAGAAACATGGGCCCTCCAGGGCCATGCTCAAGTCACTCCTGCTCTCGGTACTCCATGTCTAGGACCATGTGGGCCTCGAGACATGATCTCCTAGTTATCCCTAGATATCGGGGATAACAGTCCACAAATTCCCAAACTCCCTACTCCTAAAAAACAACTCCAATTCTTTCTCTCCAAGAGCAGAAATTGGAGGCCCCATCAAGACGGTCTTCAAACCTCAACCCCACGTAGGCCATTTTGTTGTCCAAGGGCGCAGACCCTAACTTGTCTTGCCAGAGACCCTAGCGCACCAAATGGGTCGAACTCTTGGGCTGAAAACCTGCTTTTTGAAGCTGAAACAATGAATGTTGGTCTTTAATCAGAGGCGAAGCTCTAATACCATGTTAACTTTCTTTAAAAAAACAAAACCTACTTGCAAATTTAAATAAATTAAAAAGAAGAACTAAATTCTTAATACAAAAATCTGAACATGTTGATTTTCTTAACACTCTAAATGCAACGGAAATAAACACATAAAGACACAAGCATTCACACACAGAAAATACTCAGTGATTTTTTGGTCAAATGACCCCCAAAAAACCCAACTGGGAAAACTAGTCTTATGCTCAATGATTTCTTATTATTTCAAGAAAGGGCAATCTCATAAATTTTACATTTGTTGTTCAAAAAACTTATATGAGGCAAACTCCGCCTTCAGCAAATTCACAGCTCTCACTCCCCGTCACCATGCTCATGGTCTCGCTATTGGTGCGTTGTACGGCCTGTACAACCTTGCTGTACAGCCCAGGCCGCGCGACCTGGCTGTTAGGTGCGTCGTACGGGTTGAATGGCCTGCTGGTACGGCCCAAATCGGGCTAGTTACTTGCTTAGCACTGGATGTAAGATGGTTGAGCAAAAATGGAGGCCCTGCAGCCCCTTCTCCTCTTGTTGAAGCTTGCTCTGTAGCTGAACCTGCTCTTACTGCTCTAATTTCTCTTTCACCAAGTCGACCTGCACACAATGAGGCCCCAAAACCCTATTTCTTCCTTGGCAATTCGATCTGGGCCCACCAGTCATCTCAATGGCTGATATTAGATCTGAATGGAGGGCTCAGATCAAATGCCTTATGACTATAGGAAAAATTAATTTTTCCTAAGTCATCTAGGTATAGAAAAAAAAAATAAATGGGCCCCTTCTTGGTGGGTCCACCTGCCAGATTGGGTGCACCTCCAAATCTAGTGAACCCTTTCCTCTCTAACTCCAATTTTAACACTCCTGAAAATCGGAAGGCTTGGAATCTAGAATGTTGTTCATCAATGTCATATAGTCTAGAAACTTCTTGAGAGATCTCTCTCTAAATGTGCTCCTAGGAGTCTCAACATGCTCCCAAGCATCCCTCAATGTCTGATTGAACCATTAAGGTCTACTAACAGAAGTGCAAAGGGAAACTGTCTCCCCGTCTCCACTTGAAGACTATTGTACTGCTCTAGAAATAACTAATGATCCTAGCTCAACCTTCAAAACTTCCTACTCCTGATCCTCTGACACTAGGTCTAGAATCTCCTTAGACCTGTATTTGTTGCTTGGGAAAGCAACATCGGCATACTTTCCAAGCGTGCACCCTCTACATACACCATGTTGCTCAACTCTGAACTCTAGAAAATCTATGACTATATCCCTTAGAATAGGCAACGCCTTGTGATATAGGTGCCCCATCCTCTTGTGCCACAACTCGTAGATATTGTCACTGCTATGCACCAAGGCTCGAACAGGTTCACCCTGCAACCTATACAAATTACCTTCTCTAACCCTTATTACCTGAGCTATATCTGGGCTAGATTCATTCAGTCTGATGATGACTTGCTAGTTCTTGAACTCAACGACAAAGCCCTTATCATTCATGACCAAAACTAAAAGCAAATTCTTCCCGAGACCTAGAACAAACAAGACATTGTCAAAATCTAAAGAATTACCTAAATCAAGCTAGAAGGGAATAGTACCAACTCTTCCTACTGGGTACTTGGCATCATCACCAAGCTCAGCATGTACTCCTAAGTCCTGCTTCTTCAAACTAGAAAACAATTGTCCCATTGATGTCATATGTCGAGATGCCCCATTGTCCACATACCACACAGTCCTCAGAATCATGCTGGTAGAAATGAAAGATACCAATGAGAAATCCTTCTCGAACATGATAGCAAACTCATTCACCTGAGTTTTTGCAGAGATTGCTACCTACATCTGTTGCCACTCCCCTTTACCCTTCTTATCTAGACATCATGATGCATAATGACAGTACTTATGACAACTGAAGCACTTGATTTTACTCAAGTCCATTCCTGGCTATGAGGTTGACTACTCACTCTTTCCCTTACCCTTGTTGGGTTTGTTATCGCGCAATTTGTACTTGCCCAAAATCCAAAGGCAAGTGAACAAAAAATTGGCATAACAGGAGGTTGTCCTATCACTGTCACCTAAACAAGACACCTCTTTCTCTTTAGGAGTAGTACCCCAGGGGAGACATCCCCAGTGACCTGGGGGTTTGAGAAGGCTAAGGTGAGAGTATCAAGAAAGTCCCACCCCTCTCACAGGTCACTCTGATCAAAGTTTCAAAGGTTTTAATGAGATGAAGCAAAGTAATATTTAAGTGTACCTGCCCAAAACAAGACAACAAGAAAAATACTATTTGCAAGTACCATATGATGTTAGCGCTTCATAAAACCATAGAGTTTGATAAAAAAGCACAAGCTGATATAAAAGCTGAAGCAACAGAAGTATTTATAACAGCAATGTATATATAGCTATAGCTTCACAATTATGCCTCAATAAAGCTTCAAAAATGACTAGAAATGATAATATAAACTTGACAAAATGCTAGTAATCGTCAAAAGCAATGATGGCAATGTATGATCAGCTTTGAAACTTGCTTTTAAGATGAATTTGTTGTTCTTATAGATGGTTGTAGCAATCTTTTGCAACAGCAGCAAATTAGTTAGTAGGTTAGTCTAATCTAGAGTTAGAAATAGTTAATATAGGTCTTAAAGTAGATGGTTTAAGAGTTGTTTTAGTCAATCAATCACTTGCAAGGTATGAACTGGTGCCTTTTAGGGTAAATGGAGTCAATATTGCAGCGGCAATTCTTAGAGGGAAAACACAAATGATAATAGGTAAGCTAAAGGAAGAGGGAGGATGGTTGAGGTGTTAGTAACCTAAGGCCTCAATATCCAAAACCCTAGAAGGAAAAGATGCTAGGAAGTAGGTAACCCTAGGCCCTAGCGATTTCCTTCTTCTTTAGGTCAAGCTTGAAATAAAAGTATGAAAGCTTAATGAAGTAATAATACTAGAGTGCTACTAAAGTAGGGCCCTAGTATATCCTTCACGGGAGGTGTCTTCTAGCAAAATCAAGTAGGTGAAGAGTTATAAAGAAAAGTACAATAACATGTGCTTTTCTCCTAGGGTTTCACACTAGCAATTTCATAATCTTATAAATGAACAAGTAAATACACCATAACCATTCAAAATGAAGAAGGATTGCAGATTTCTACTTACTTCATCAAGAATAATCTAGCCACAAACCCTAGTTGAAGACTTTCCACCATGAAAATGCAAAAATACACCAAGATAAGCTTCCTCCAAGAGTTGTGCACCACTTATTTCAGCCAATAAGCCTTAAAAGAGGCCGAATTTCAGACCTCACACGTGTGAGGGAAAGATGATGAAAAATATAAGAGATTTTTCCCTTATTTATACAATACAAGTGACCTTTAATTACATTTTAGGTCAAAAAAGGTTGACATGGCCAGTTTACATCAAAAATCCAGTTTTACATAAAATTGACAATTAAAACCCTAATTTTATCCTTTAAAGATGACACCATGCCTCTCTTAGGGTGACATTAGACCCCCTCTTGGAACACTAGGCCTCCAAAGTGAAACAGTGGGGCTCAAAACCCCTCAGAAACTGCCACACGTGCCAACCAAGCTATCCTCATACCAAAAACCCCAACTGGATGACGTCAAGGCTTAGAATGATGATGTCAGGGGCCTTCAAGGGCCAACTTCATGGTGGGAGGGCAAGACCCCCTTGGCTCCAGGCCTGCCAAAGTGCCTCTGGTGGAACATCCTCCCTTTTCTCTAGTGCAAGCCTCTGGTATCCCTCTGCCCTTGGTTGGGGTCTCAGCATCCATCTGGTGGGCTTTTAGCCCCATGGAAGTTTGAGTTAATCATCTCCTCGTACGTACCTGTCCATCAGGCATGGTCCTACAACAACAACAAGTACGCCCTCCATGAGCTCATAAGTCACATGGATCATAGCAATGCCAATCACATCTAATAATCAAGTTACCCAAACATGTGCATCAAACCCCCCTTTACCCAGATAAATGCTTAAAGACGATATGCTATTTAACAAGCCAGGTTTGGAGAGGGTCTCAGGATGTCCTATTGGGCTAATCCTCCTCAAGTGTGGGGTGTTTCCAGGTGAAGACCAATCTAGGTCATGTAAATGCATGAGATTGTGTGGGGGATGTTTGGGCAAGGGGTGCAGTGATAACAGGGAAATGTAGGTCTTACCTGTGGGTGCCTTTGTAGAGGTTGAGTTGTGCCTTGTCATGGATGCAATTGTTTCCTAGCCCATTCAATGCCTTTTTACTCTGTCTTATTTTCTTTTTCTTTCAAGAGAATAGTTGGACGACACTGCATTGGTGTGATGACCAGTGGTGACAGCGTTACCCACAAGCATTTCACGGAGATGAGAAGGTTGGCTCGTGATGAGACCCCCTTTCTCTTGGCTATGCCACCAAGAGCCACTAATCTGGCTTGGTGACCAGATGAATAGTAGTGTCATACCGCTACATGCCCATAGACCTAATAGGCAGGCTCATGATGAGACCTCCTATCCACCAACTAGGTCTTGAGTTTTATTTTATTTTACGCCCCCCCCCCCTCCTTTTTCTTGCTAAGAAGCCTTTTATTGCTTTCTCGAGAATCCCTGGGCGAAGCATCTCAAGGTTTCATCTTGGCTTTTAACTTTCGCCAGCTACTTTTACCCTCTGGGCCTTTAGCCCCTTCTTCCCACAAGGCAAGGTACAACCCTTACTAGCTTGGCAAACCCAATGCCCAAACCAATGTAGGGGATAGATGAGAGGGAAAATGATGAAAAGTGATAAGTATGGAAGGAATGGACGATGACCTTTCATAGACCCACCCAGTGGCAACTCATCCCTAAGGGAACCAACTTACTAGGGCACTTTGTCATCCCCCCCACGTATGGACAAGTTAAAAGGCATAATTTCCAAGCAAATGTCATGAAACAAAAGAGAATTCAATGCACATATTCAAATGTTTTGAGAGTCGGAGTGACACATACCATGATACCCGGACTCATTACCTCATGGAGAAAGACCCACTACTACCTCAATGTTGAGATTTGGGTACCTTGGAAAGTGGTCCCCTTGTGTTTGTGAGCTTCTAAACACATGTGGGAAGTACTTTGTACCATGTACCATGTACTTTATGTCTAATTTCACTTTGACTTAGGAGATTTAAGTCAAAAGTGATATTTGGTCATTTAAGCCTAAAATAACTATTAATTCACTTTGTGGGTCAATTGAGGGACAAAAAGTGAAACTATGAAAACTTAAGTAAAGTGGGTTTTGAGTTGAGATTCTTTTGAGATGATCTCAACCATTGATTAGGGATGAGATGAGATGATCTCATCCACAAATACTTTAGGTTTCCTTATGCTTCCTTAAGGAGGGCGCAAGGGCAAAGGAGAGGTTTATTATTCCTTGTTATGTTCACCAAGAGAGTTGGGAGAGGAGCATGAGGATGAGGTTGGATGCATTGAGTGAGGAAAGTTTGGGCACCCACATTCATGGTGGTAGCCAGCAAGCTTAGTCCTTCATTTATTTGTTGGAGTAGATCTTGCTTGGAGGAGGGCGCACTGACAGCAGGGAGCACTTTCAGAGCTCAGATTGCAGTGAGGGCAGTTTTAGTGGAGAGCTACAACACAGATTCAGAGTATTATGGGAGGGTTTCTCCATCAGAGCTTTCATTCAACAGAGCGCTTCAGTTCAGTGGTCTAGGCAACATTGTGAGGAGGGCGCACCATCCTAGGGCGCATCTTCTTCAGTTGGACTTGTGTTTCAGCTTGGTTCAAGTTGCTATTGTATCAGGTTCATCTGTTTATTGTACTTGTTGTATTCCACCTTCTATTCTCCACATATATACACTCATATTCCAAACTAGTTTTCCCCGAGGGGGTTTTATCCAGGGTCATGCTGACCAAAAATGCCTGTGTTCATTTTCATGTATGTTAGTGTTTAGAACAGCAGTAAAGATCTCTAGGTGTGTTACGTATATTTTTGTATGCATGTGCTAACATCTTGGTGACAAAAACTACATGCTAGAACACCTATATGGCCTATGTAACCATAACAGAACAACTAAGAAGTTATTGAACAGTTTGTTGTTATAAAACAACAGCAAACCCTTGTTTGACAGTTGAAACTTAGAGCCAACTTGAGGTCAAAGACAGACCTAGTTGGCAGCTTGTTAGGACCTAGAAAATCTTCACTCAGAACCAGGACGATGGGATGGATGTTGTTGTTGTTGATAGATAGAAGGCATTGAAGAAAAGATGGGCCCTCCAAGGCCAAGCTCAAGTCAATATGGCTCTCGGTACTCCATGTCTAGGACCTATGAGCCTCGAGACATAAACTCCTTAGTTATCCCTAGGATAGGGGATAAAAGGGTCCTTTACCTCTGCCCTTATTTGACTACCCAAATAGCGCTAGGTTCTCTTCACCATCCTCCTTGTCGGCCTTTGACTCCATCTAAGTCTCCTCCTAGATACAATCATCCCAAAGCCTCTCAAAGTCAGGAAAGTTTTCCCAAACGCAGATACCTTCGACAAATGGTTCCCATGAAGCTGGGAATCCATTCAATGCCATGTTCACTAACTCTACATATTCAACCTTCTCCCCAACTACTGCAAGTTGATCACGAATCTGTGTGACCTTCATAAGGTAACTAGTGACTATGTCCGATCTGGTCATCACTATGGATCTAAGTTTGTTCCACAATACCATCCTCCTGTATATGTTCTGACTCTTGTAGAAACTAACCAGAGCATCGAACATCTCCTTCATTGTCTTCTTCTCGAATACATAAGAGATCAAATGATCCTTTATGGCATCCAAGATCATCCTCGTGGCCTTCACTTCCCTCTTGTTGTGAGCTACCAATTGTTGTTGATCTGTAGGTGGAGTCACAATGTTCTTGATAATATCCCAGAGAGCATTAGCTTCTAGGAAGAGTGTAACCCTCACCTTCCATGATAATAAATTCAAGGCACCATCCAATCTGTCCTCAAACCTGAGGCATGCTACTGCCATCTCTGAGATTTATTGCACAAACTCTGAAATCTGAAAATTAGTTTTGAAACGCTCTCACTGCTGGTCCTTCTTTCCTGCAGTCGATTTGCCACCGCAAATCCTAGAGAATCTCAATCAGAGAAATAAGCATTGATACCATGTGAAAATTCCCAAGCCCTAGGTGACTAAATGTTGAAATAATGTAACTGCGAAGAGCATTCTTATTATTATTGTTATTTTATTTTTAGGATTAATCCCCATTGTGGATTAATCATGTCGGTAATTGTATAAGGACCAAATCCCCTTTTGCGGATTGGTCATCGGACAATTATAAAGGGAAGAATAAGAAGTCAGCCCCAGCAGTTATTATTGAAGACCCAGAATTAATTAAAGGTGGGTTTACTCACCCAGAGTGAGAGGTCGGCCCTGCCAGTGAAACCCCTTCACACGTGCCAGTCTTGTATAAATAAGAGGCTAGCGCCTCACTTCTAACACACAACTCACTTGCTCATTCTCTTATGAGGCAAGCTGCAATTACCAATTAGAGAGAGGAGAAGAAGAGTGGCGCATCTCTTGGGGAGGACTATCTGTATTGGTTTGAGTTATCTCTTGAACATTGTATAAGCTATTTATGATAAGGAAGTTTTTGTTGGGTTTTCTTCCCCTAGAGGGTTTCCCAAGATAAATGTTGTGTCCCTTGTGAATGTGTATTTCTCAGTGATCTTGTTCTTATGATGCTCTTATCTATTGAAATGCAAAGAACTATAATAATGGCATAAAACATTAACACTAAAGTCCTTATGATTCCAATCAAACAAGTAGATTGTTGAATTTAATTAATGCAGTAATAAATTTCAGACCATAGAATTAATCACACAATAGCTGAAAATCAAATACCGGAAGCGTAAAAATTAATTTCACACAACACAAGTAATTACTCCTTCAAAACTAGTTTTTCATTCCTTCGAAAAACTTACAAGGAAACCTCCACAAGCTGCTTAAAACCAGCAGCTTCACGGTTATCAAAATCACCCTGAACTGAACTTGTATAGCCTGACTTAGAGGTATAGCGTGCTGGAAAAAAACAAAAACAGCGGAAAATTGTTGTATGGCCTGCAAAACACCTTGTACGGCCTTCCTGTACCACTGGACGGACCTATTCATATGACTGTATGGATCCATATCGTACTTTCTGTACAACTATATGGACTTATGTATGCCTGTATTGTACTGTAGGGCTGTTGTCTTGAATTGCGTGTTGCTCGGAAACACATCTTCCCTCGCGGGCTACTCTCTCTCTCTCTCTCTCTCTCTCTCTCTTAGCCGCTCAACCTATTGAAATGATCATGTGTACTTGTGTGTTTGAACTCTCTATCTTGACCTGTCTTTATAGTTTTAGCTAAGACCAAAACCCTAATCTATTTCTAAGGTTACTCCTAGTCTAAGTCATGCATGCATGAAATACACTTTTTAAACTCTACTAAACATAAGACTTTCACTTTTTAACTAAAGTGAATTACAAAATAGAATTTACTTTTCGAAAATAGAATCACTTTTTGAAAATAGAATTACTTTTCGAAAATATCAAAAACTACTTCTCACACATTCACACAGAACCTGTGCGGAAGTTCCTATCTGAGCTATAATTCTCAACAAAGTGTGCCCTAAGGGTTGTAACTTGTTCAAACTGAAGTACATTCATTTGGTATCTTTTCTCTTGAGTTGCCTAGTCATTTGGACTGAAGTGAAGTGAAGTATTTGTTGTTGCTTGCTGCTGTAATTAAATATTTCAAATCAGCCCCAAGGCTGAAAGCTCTCAAGGATTAGATCGGGGAAACCTCTAGTGAAAGAGGAAATTTCTAAATTTGCATTAAAACTCAAATTCATGAAATTTCTATGTTATTCAGCTTATTGGGAGGTGTTAAGAATGGTGTAATCCTCGCATAGTCAACTCATAATGAATCATTAATGTGTTTGGTTAGGAATTAATATAATCATTTATTATAATAGTAGGTTGTGGTTAAGGTCACCCTAGTCATCTTGACATAGACCCATAACCCCTCCTTGGAGAAAGCACCCTACTACTTCAGTAGTGTATAAATAAACCACAACTCTCTTATTTGTAAATCATCTTGTGATCTTCTTGATCATCTCTAGCCTACGCACATCAATCTTTTATAAAGTGTTTTATTCCTAAGGGCCTCTATATCTTTGGTGTTCACTTATGCTTGGGCCTTCTTCTCTCTTGTGCATTGGTTTATTTCTCTCTAACACACTTATTCATGGTTACTTTCTCTCACTAGAGTTTCACTGTATTCGCTGAATTATCTTCAAGCCTTGTGCTGCCCTCGTGCTGCCCTCGTGCTATTTTCTCCTTGTTTATTGCAGGAATTTGGATTTGTTTTGGTTCCATTTGATTCACATGCTGTCACTTATGAATTTCAACACACATAGGAGCTAACTATAATTGGACAGGTTACATAAGACATCAAATTTCATTTTGTTTGAAAAAATGCAAATGGGTTTACTTGTGTCCATTCATATGCAAAACAAATGTCTAGAATATGTCAGATAAATTAGATGGCATGCATATTATGCACATAGTTGTAAGTTAGTAACCAACTGACGAGAAAAATAACAAATCATGACTGGAAAAGTGCTTCGAGCATACATTAGATATGAGTTCCACTAGAGAAGAAACACATCAAACGGCATTTATGAAATCAATCACTCTCAAGAAAACCCAGATGTCATCAGGCTGCATGTTCACATGGATACTTACATCAAGAAAAAAATAAATTAGTTGATTTGTTCATACAAAGAAAAGTTAGCAAGTTTTCCATCCAACGACTCAACTATGCAACCTTCATTGCAACTAAAAACACTCAAATTCACAGGTGTAATATTTCCGCTGTTAGGCCACTTTGGAACCTCTTTCTCTTCTGTCTTCTTGACTCTAAACACTTGGAAACACTCAAGTCACGGTTCCCTCCTCATTTACTATGCATATTAAATGTGCAGTACATCACTTACAAACAGAGTAATCCTAGTTCAAGTTATGTAGAACAGTTTATTCCTTTGTACAAGAATCTATATAAGTGGCAAAAGACTGTATAGTGGAAAATATCATTTCCACAGTTTAATATCGCTGATATGAAAAATAATTCCATCCCTCATAGACATAGGATAACTCTAGTATATGAGCCCAGTGGGTTGGCTCAAATGGTTTGAATGGACGGTTTCAAGGCAGAGTTCCCCATGAGGTCCCCAGTTCTGATCAGACTGAAGTTCAAGTCTGGCTAAATCCCGCAGGGTTACCAGCTCCTATCGTGGCTGGCAGTTGAGCCACCCTCCGTCCAGATATCCCAAAGAGGGGGGATCCCACTATTGATGTTTCTGTAGCATCGGGCAGGTGTTCTCACATTGGCCTTGGTGTCGGGCATGTTGGAATCTTTGTTGGCACTCACATTGCACCTTTTATTTTGTGAAAATCCCCCTTTGTATGGAGTTGGGGCTTGGAATAGTTGTTGTTGGGGCTTCACACCCACTTGGAGGAATAAAAAATTCTAATTTAATGTTGAATTTAGAAGCGGTTCCTAAATTCACTCATTAGACTCCTATAAAAGGAGAGACAATGTAAGGAGGCACCACAAATCTCATTTTGATATTATGGAGTTGGCATAAGTGAGTGAGCACTGGTGCCAAGGAGATTCGGGTGGCAATTTCAGCAAGGAAATTCTTCACTTTGGCAAATCTGGCTTAGGGTTTTTCTCTTTCTCATTTTCAGCCAAGGAGGAGGTCGCACGCGTGAGACTACATGTGGGAGGAAGAGAAGAAAAAGCTGAACGTGTGGAGCCGTACAGTCCACACGTGTGGACCGTACACAACAATATGGACAGTCAGTGCGGGTCAACAACCGTACAGCTGCAGTGAAGGAGGGAGAAGGTCGCACGTGTGAGCTATACAGGCAGGCCGCACGTGCGAATTTTCTGGGCAGATTGCAGGGCCGTATAGGTGACGTCAGTCGTACGGCTGTGATGTGAGCAGGCCGTACAGCAGGTTTGCAAGTAGAAAGGTTTTTGCGGGATTTTTGTTGAATTTGTAAGTTGCTGAGAGGACAGGTTTTGTCCTCAGAAATTCTCAATCTGAAAATTTTACTGAACAGAATTTGTGTCTCATGTGCATGGATGATTTCTCTCTGATCTTTGTGTTTCCGCTGTAATTTTCCGTCATAATTTCAATGTAAAATTATTCGGTGATAACAGCTCTAGTTTACTGTTTGAGGTCACTTGGAAGTAATTTTCAGATCTGAAATCCAATGCATTAAATGCTTAAAAATCGACACCCACAAGGTTTTCCTTGGAAAAAAAAAAGATACCTATAGTGAGCCCCAAGGGTTAGCTCGATTGGTTGATGCTCTTGTGTGAAATTTCATGGAGGTCTCAAGATCAAATCTCATAGAGTCCCTTGGGGTTACGAGCATGTATTTCAGCTTGCAGTTACTACCATCCTCCATCCGAAAAACCAGGGAAGAGAGGGGAAATACACGGGGGAGTGGCAAGGTACTAGCATGCTCACTTGGAACGCCTAAAAGGCAGGCAAGTGAGGAACTATATTTCTCCGAAAAAAAGGATACCTCCAATAAACATTTTCTATCTGATCCCACACATCCTATTCATGAATGTGACATTTACACCTCAATTGGTTATAAAAATCACAGAGGCAATCATCTTGTCCTATATTTCACTATAGATCAAATACTTAATTTAATAGAATATAAAAATAATTTGTTCCACCAACCTTGCCAAAAATGCTTCCAAATGTTGATTATGGACTTTCCATGCATTGACTCCATGTTTCATCATCAGATCTAGATTTTCAAGCCTGCAGAAAGAATTAAATTTCAAAATGTGTTAAAAAAACGTTCTGATTTTTCAGCTTATTTACTCTACAATCAATGATGAAAAACTGAGACTGACATAATGAATTTTGCAACATTATAAGTCAGTAGGATTAAACTTTTAATGTGGTAACCCAGATAATTCAGTGTCAATTTATTTAAATATTTTTGAACATGAATAAAAATAAGTGTGGACACTTGCAAATGTCTCATAAGTGGGAGCTGAAAGCAAAGTTAACATGCAACAAGGTTTCTCTGCATAATGATACTAATATGTACTGGGTAAGTTTCAAAAACCACCTTTTGATGCAAAAATGGAGGAATTACTAAAACAGGGCAAACAAGGTTCATGATAAGCACTTTAAAAATTGAAGTCAATACAACTTATTAGGCCTCAGTGCTTGTGAAGACAGTCCCAAAGGAGAATCCTCCCAACCCCCAAACAAACAGTAGTAATAATAATTGTGCCAACTAGGGGCAAACTGAGTACCAAAAGCAATCATAAGAGAGGTATTGAAGAGAGGATAATGTTGGCCAGGTTGCTGAATGAACAGTGCTGGAATTACCTTCAACATGTTGTCATTTGATGTTAACTTTAGTTGTCATTGATGTTAACCAATGCTGTAAATGTCGTGTCGGGGTAAGTGTCGGCGAGGGTGGGGTAGAGATCATGTCGGCGACATCGGCGGAAAATGTCGGAATATGTCGGAATATGTCGGCAAGACCTCAAAAAAATACAAAAACAATCATTTTTTTCAATTTTTTTAATTTTTTTAAACTTGTAAA
>JASDQU010100368.1:46111-79449 GCA_032191745.1 Picea mariana
ACAATGGTTTGTGGGATTCCAAAATGTACCCAAACTCGTTCAAAGAAGAGCTTGGCAGTGGCCTCTGCTGTGATGCTCTTCTTGTAGGAAACCAAAATTGCCATCTTAGAAAAGTGGTCAACAACCACAAAAACACAGTCATTTCCTCGCTTAGTGGATGGGAGTATTGACATGTAGTCCATTGAGATGGATTCCCATGGCCTGTCAGGAGTAGGAAGAGGGGTGTACAAGCCCTATTTGTTAATGGTTGGTTTGGGAATAGCGCAGGTAGTGCAGGACCTGATATAATTGTCGACCTCATGTCGAATTTTTGGGCACTAGAAATGTTTCTGTAGCATCGCCACTGTCGTTTTGACATCGAAGTGTCCAGCCACCCAACTGTAGTGGGCTTCCCAAATCATCTTTGCTTGCTCACTTGATGGAACACAGATATGGCCCAGATGACACAACAACCCATCCTGAATATAAAAATTATCAACAACTGCATTTGCACCCAATATTTGGTAGGTTGTGGCGAAGCCAGGGTCTATCTCACAGAGTTGGGGCCATCCAGATGTCTCATGGCCGCAAGAGTCTAGCACCGTGGTGAGTGCCATGTCTGGCAGTTTGCTGAGGCAATCAGTGATGCGAGTGGTGCTTCATGTTTTATACTTTATGTTGAGGTGGAATTGCTACAAGTATATGGACCACTTTTGATGGGTGTCATTCTGCAATTTTCCCTATGTCTACATGAACTGTAGTGGCTTATGATCAGTGTGGATGACTATCTCCTTCCCAAGAATGTAATTTCTCCACTGGCGGCATGCTTTCAGAATGGAGTACATTTCTTTGTCATAAGTAGGGTACTTACAGACAGTATCTGACAGTGTCTCACTATGATAGGCCATGGGGTGGCCATGCTGAGTGAGAATGGCACCCACAGCATAGTTTGAAGCATATGACTCGATCTCAAAGGGATGTTGCAGGTCTGGTAGTGAAAGTACTGGGGCTGAGCACAAGCGTTGCTTCAAATCATCGAACGCTTGTTGTTGGCACCAACGCCACGCAATTTTCTCCTTACCACCACCCCTATTTATTTACCTGAGGGCCCATGCAATATGGGAGAAACCCAACATGAACCTGTGGTAGAAATTAGCAAGTCCCAAGAAGCTTCGAAGCTCAGTGAGTGTTGTTGGGGCTGGCCAGTCACGGATGACTTGGATCTTGGCTGGATCCACATGTACACCATGATGATCAATGATGTAGCCCAGGTAATGGACCCTGTCCATGCCGAAGGATCATTTTTCAAGGTTGGCGTATAGCTTGTGCTGCCGCAGGGTGTGTAGAACCTGCTGAATATGTTGCAAGTGTTCGGCCCAAGTCTTGCTATAAATTAGAATGTCATCCAGATACACCACTACAAAAGTATTGGTGAATGGTCACAGGATATCGTCCATCATCCTCATGAAAGTGGTTGGATCATTTGTCAAACCAAAGGGCATGACCAACCATTCAAAAAGTCCTTCCTTTGACTTGAAGGCAGTCTTCCATACATCTATCTGTTCTATCGGGACCTGGTGATAGCCAAAATTCAGATCAATCTTATTGAAGTATTTTCCCCCCATGAGTTGATCAAGGAGGTCATCGATTTGGGGAATTGGGTACCAGTTTCTAACAGTGATTTTATTCAGATCCTGGTAATCAATACAGAGTCGCCAGGTTCCATTTTTCTTCTATACTAGCACGATTGGGCTCCCGCAAGCTGATGAGCTGGGGCGAATGTGCCCCTTGTGGAGAAGTTCTTGTATCTGTCACTTGATCTCCTCATTCTCTAACAAATATCGAAGATAGACTGGCCCATTGGGCAGTGGTGCGTCAGGGATCAAATGGATGGGGTGCTTGACCTAGCAGTGTAGAGATACCCCTGTAGGTGAGGAGAAGATATCCGAATATTCTTCCATGACCTTATCTACTTTCTTCTGCTGTGTGGAGTGGTCAGCCACAAAGACCCTAGATGTGGCTACAATCTTTCACTTATTCTGAGAACGAATCACGAAGAAGACAAAATTCCTCGTCTGAGAGATGACCTTCCTTCATTGCTTTGCAGAGATCAAGGAAATAACACTAGGTGGGACTGCCTTGGGTATCCTGTACAATTTCCTGTTCAAAGTAATAATAACACTACAAGACCTAGACTCATACATAGCATGACGTTTCCATAAATAAGGTTGACCCAAAAGAACATCACAAACTTTGAGATGAGAAACATCACACAATACCTCATCTTTGAAGGGCTTGATGCCGTACGATAATCAACACTATTGGTTGACGCAGAGATCGCTTCCTTGGCGGAGCCATCCAATGGTGTAGGGTTGTGGGTGCAGTTTTGTTGGTAGGGCCAACCACTTGATGACCTCTGCTAGGATGAGGTTCTTCTGGCTACCGCTATCAACGGTGAAATGTAGCAGGGTGCCTTTTACCCACATTTGTGAATGGAAGAGGTGATCTCCTTCTTCTGTCTCGCCTCGTTCACCAGGCTGGAGCTTGGTTGTAGCAACGGTGACACTAGGTTTCACGTCAATGATCCATATTCCCATTTCTAGCTCCATCTCAGCATCAAAATCTACATCTGATTCAGAGGCTTTCAGTTAGACCACCAGCGACTACTTTGAGCGACAATCAACAGTGTTATGCCAAGGGCTCTTATGTAATTCGCACCACTTCCCAGTATCTTTATTTGTCTTTCTGGTGTCCTTCTTTTCTTGCGGCTTATACTAGTTGTCCTGATACTGTCCATATTTTCTCTTTCCTTTGTTCTATGGGTTGGGGCCACCCTTTCCTAGCTTTTGTTGTGAGGGGTTCGCAGGCCCAAATTGCCACGTCTTTTGTTTGAGCTTCTACTTGATTTTGACGGCATTTTGGTAGGCCACGCCCAAGGATGAGATATCCAGAAATTCCATTTCCATCTAGATGTATCTATGTAGATACATAGATACTTGAGCACCATATGTCACTCTGAATCTTTGATACCCAATTTGGTGCACAAGGTATGGAATATATTTGTGAAATCTGGCACTGCTTGGTCTCTTTCTTGCCACAGTGTGGCCCATTTGGTATACACGTCATCATAAATTCTGACAGGCTAGTATGGTTCCTTAATAACATCCCTGAAGGATTCTTAGGTGGACATGATTGAAAATAATGAGGTTTCCTCTATTTCCTTTTCCTCACAGAAATTTTCCCACCAATCTTTGACATGGGGAACAACTTTGAGGAGTGTAAAAGTAATCTTTTCTCTATTCAAAAATTTATGAACAGAAAAATACTCTTCTAATAGATTCAACCACTTGTCTACAACATCTGCATCTATCTGACCTTCAAACATAGGAATATCAAAGTTTATTTGTACCTTGAAGGGGGTGGCGCCTCAATTCGAAGAAGATGATTCGCTTGTTGGTAGTCGTCGAAGGATTTGTATGAAACTAGCCATCATCTCGTTTTTTTGTTGCATGAGAGATTCCTCAATCAAAAGTTTGAAAGGATATCTTGTCCCATAATATTTATTTTCTCCTACCATGAGAGGTCTCTTGGGCGTGCGATAGCTTCTGTCCTCAAGAGAAACAAGCTCGAGACCCAACTCTTTGTACTCCAACCTCGTTGGGGACATGAATTAAGATGACAAGGAGCAGACCGCTCTGATACCACTGATCTGGATTTTATGAGCAGAACAAAATGAATACATATTATTAATAGTTTCTTAACATAAAATAACAGAGATACAGTAAAACTGGTTTTCTATTCAATAACGAAATAAGCTGAAACTGTAAAATGCAGAGGAAACAAGCTTGCTGGAATGGTGGCGGCTGATCTCTGAGAAGAGATGTGACAGCAGCACGCATTCGCAAGAAGAAGGTTACAATGAGGCTATAAAGGCCTTTTTACAATAAGAAATAATTCCAAAAACCCTATACATCCAAAAACCTAACCCTAGGAGATGAAGCGCCAAAAGTCTTGTGGGCCTTGTTTGGGTAAGTTAGTACATCAACTTCCCGGGGTCGTAACTTTTGCATACGATATTTGTTTTAGGTGTGTGATAGCTCGTTGGAAAGGTATCATTAAGGAGATTCATTTTGGGGGATCAATCATTCCTTTATTTATCATTGAGTATCTTGATACCGAAAAACCTTCATTTAAACCCTCAAAATGGCCGCGAAAGTTAAAACTGCTAAAAATAGTAAATTGCCAAAAATGTCAGAAAACTATTTTGAGCTAGTTGGAAAAGCTGGGTGGCCACCGATATCCATATGTATTATTAAAATCTTTAAGTTTCTCAAAAACCTATTATTTATTCCTTAGGAAATATATCCATGTCTTCCTGGAGAAATCATCCATGAAGGAGACATAATACAATGATGCACTAAGGGAAGGTAGTGTAACCAGGTCAAACACATCACTATGCACCAATTCTAGAATCCCTTTTTCCTTTCTCGCTCCATATGAGAACCTCACCCGACTTTGTTTTTCATATATGCAATGTTCGCAAAAGTTGACTGCTAAACCACATTTAGGAAAAATTTCGAACACATCTTTGTTGTTCATAGCTCGAAGTCCTTGTTCTCCTATGTGTCCCATCCTCTAATACCATAGCATGGTCAGTCAATTTTATCATGTCTTATCGAGTCGGTTTGTACTTACTCAGCCCAAGTCTGGTCAAGTTGATTTTAAGTCAAGTCGACTTCAATAACAACGTTGTTGTTGCATCCACTCAAGTCAACATTCTCTAATAACTTGTATAGGGTTCCAATTCGAACTCCTTTCATTAAGACCATCACACCTCTGACCATATTGTATGAATCCTTTTGAAACATAGTATGTTCTCTATCATCACTCATCTTACTGACATATATCAGGTTTCTTTCCAAACCTGGAATGTGTAGCACACCTGAAAGGGTTCTTTTCTTGTCGTCCTAGGGTATCAGTCGAATTCTTCCTCATCTGACAATTTTGGTTGTCGATTCATCCCCCAAGAACACAACACCTCCATTATATCATTCATACTCACATAAAAATTCTCTATGTGGTGTCATATGATAGGATTCTCCTGAGTCTATCAACCAAACATCTTGATCCGACTGTGTATTGGTCGATGCCAGGTACACATCACCTCCCTTACTCGGAATTGTCTTTCTCTCAGTGGACTTCTTCTCATTGGATCGCGTACTGACTTCCATCGCCCTCGACTTACATTCATTTTTATAATTCCCAACTTTGCCACATTTCCAACACATTCATATTGACTGAACCAGATATTTATATCTACCCTTCGATTTAGAATTTCTACCATAGAATTTTCTTTTATCTCTTTCAATTGGTCGACCTCTCACCGCTAAATCATCTTTGATCGATCCTTCCATGTTCTTTCTTCCCATTTCTTCTAAAAAAATAGAAGAAACCAAGTATTATAGAGCTAGTGTGGTTGTATTACTCCCTATAGCCACAACTAAGTTGTCCTGGGAGTTTGGAAAATAACATAATAGGCTTATACACTTCTCCTCCTGAGTGATTTTAATATCCACAAACGATAAGTGGATCAAAATGCTGTTAAACACATTTAAATTCTGAGTCACCGAAATTCCATCACTCATTCTTAGAAGATACAGTTTATTTCTAAGAAACAACTTATTTACCAAATATTTTGACTAGTATAAGCTTCCCATCTTGTCCTATAGTTCTTGGTCGAATATTTTCTTGAGACATTCAACAATACCAAATCTGCAAGACAAATCTAAATCGTACATTTTTCTCTTCTTTCGATTTTCTCCCATTCATCCATTGAAATGCCTGTGTGTTGGGTACTTGGATAGACCATTTTCCATTTCTCTCTATATACAAGAAAATATTCCATTTTAAGATTCCAAAGCTAAAAATTATGGCCACTGAATTTTTCTATCTCTATTCTTGAACTACTCACTATTATTTACCGTGATCTTTAACACAATTTATGAATTACAACTCTCACAATACCTAGGGTTTAGTTCTCATATTTAATATTGGTAAATCAAGATCTAATACACTCGTTAAAGAACAAATCTTTGATACCACTTGTGAGGAAATAAGAGACACTTTCACACTAAACCTAGTAGAGGAGAAGAAGAATTTATTCAAGAACGTAAAAATAACACACTACATAGATATTTTACCCTAGAAACCCAAACCGGAAAAACCAACATTCCTTGAGCGTTCCGCTCTATTTTTTTCTTATTCAATATGAATAAAAGGCTACATGTCTAACATTGGTCCACAACAAGACACAATCGACATCATACCTTCTTGCATGCGCAAGAACAATCATCTAGCCAATATGTCTTATATCTGCATGACCAACAAGATACATCTAAACATTACTCTAAAGACATTGATTAGTTCATTAGCCTTTACGGTCTTACAACACACCTCTTTATAGTCTTAACAATAGTAAAAACCCTAAAGAATTGGTTCCCAAAAATGGTTACAGATCCATGCATATAATTGGCTACAAATCCCACAAATCCTGGGATTATGTTACATTCTACTCCAAGTCATATTACCAGTCGACTACCAATCATCCTTCATTCAGTATTTATTCAGTCACCACACATTCACCTCTCGACCTATTGTGGTTGACCTCTTCAACTTTTTTCCTATGCTTTTATCATGTCAAGTTGCCTCAACCTTCGACTTCGACTAACCTTCGACTAACCTCGACCTTCGACTTGTTGTCAATCCACCTCGACTTCGACCTCCATTGTAAAGATTATAACAACCCAACACACACATTATGTCGTTTAAAGTGAAAATATTTTTTCACAGTTTTTAGCATTGGTACATACAACTCATAAAGACACACTATTTAGTGAGTGGAGAAGAATATAGTGCACCAACATGTATATGTTTTAATTAATTGTTTTTTTAGAACATTTTTAATTAATCATCTCAAAATCAAATATTTTTTTATAATAATATTGATTTTTATATTTTTCTTATTTTGTTTCGGTATAATGATTGGATTAATGCATTATCCAATGAATTGCACCTCATTTATGTGTAAAAATTTAAAGCATCCATATATTAATTAATCAACAACACAACATTTTACAATGCATTAAAATAATAAACCCATTTTATTATATATGAATTAGTGACTCGTCGTCATACAAAATGGGACAATGCAAAGGTCCACAATAATCAAAATGAAACCAATATGTAATTGTTACACTCATTTGTAACATGTCCTCATGCAATTGGGACAATATGTCGAGTACATCAAACAAAATTCTTGATTTTCACAGACAATTGTTCCAAAACATACAAATTGCAGTATCATTCAATTATATTGATTTTAATTTGATATCGCTTGAATTGTTGTCATCGATTATGATGAGTGCATGTCGCATTTCTTCATATCTTATATGAAATATTGTTCTTTAGTGATTTAACCTAATGTTTTCTTGGTCGACTTGGTTTTTATGTTCCACCTCGTCATGTTCCATATATAAACATAGAATTAAAGTGTAAAAAATATATCTACACACACACACACACACACACACATATATATAGTAGGATATACATAATTGTATAAATAAAAAAGAATATCATAGTAGTGACTATTCCATAAAAAATATGCATTCTTTTGAAGCCATGTTGCATGTCATCTCTCAAAATATCTCTTATTAGATGCACTCCATACTTTGTTTCTTTCTTGTTTAATACACCATGACAAAGCACAATAAATATAAGTAATATAAAGGTTTCTTAAATTGTTCCATTAATTATAAAAAAAGGGTAGTTAAACCACACAACTACTTACAAATTGTTCAATTAAACCTTGGTACTTTAACATATACTCACAACCCATACTTAAACCAATGTCTATCAATTATTCAGTTATCTCTTCTTTGTACATGTTAGCACTTATTAGAAGACATCCATGGATTAGTGTAAATTAATTATTTAAATATAAATATCATAACAATTATGAAATTTTGAGTAATATTTAAAAGGTAATCACTTAAAAAATTTGCAATCAACCCTTTTATTCTTCGTCATCCTATCAATGGGTTTCATTTTTTTTCTTTTTCTACAAAAAGCAATTGAAAATTAGTATTTGCATGCCTTTTATGCACGTTGTAATTATTTGGATGGCTCCTTGATGCATCCCCCCTCCCATTCAGGGTTCTGTGACCTCCCGGTCTCTGGATCGTTCCAAGTGTCGATTCAGATTGACTCTACGGTCTCTTGAATGAACCAAGAAATTATACATAGACCCCTTTTCTTCCATTAGCACAGGTCCTGTGATACCCACACCTTCTGTCTGCGGGTTCTAGCACTTCTCAATTTTCGGGCGCTATTTTCTCTTCACTATCCCCTTCTACCATGTGACTCTAGGCTGTGACCTTATGCTAATACACGATTGAGGGCACAGAAAATAGTGGTTTTAGACCAACCCTCTTTTTTCCCCGCAATACTCCTCCAGCCTACACGTGTCCTCCAGACGAAACTACAGTTCAAATTGTGGCCCGCCTTCGATTCCTTAACCTCCTCACAACTTCTATCCCCGCAATGACATGGGATCGTTGATCTCACGATCTTGACGATAGCATCCAAATCAACACTTAAAATCTGTGCCCTTTCCATCTATGGATCTGATCTATTCCTCTTATATCAACGACTATGATCTTTTTCACAACTTCGGAGTTCGGGTGTTTGAAATCTCAAACCCATCTCCTCCCGTATGTAAATCTCATGGAGTTAATGATCTATGGACACCTTTCCCATAAATCAATGGCCCTGTTCCACCCTTGAATGTTTTACCTTCTCAACCAACATCAACGGTCCAATGACCCTCTCCTCGATTAGCGGTCGAGATCTCCTCCAAGCCTCCAGACTTTTGAGATATCAAATCTCAAACTCTAATCTCTACTGACTGGGTATCTCTTGGATTGGAAGATCTGCTGACACGTACCTCCCAAATCAATGGTAGTGCTCCCTCTTTTGGACCCTTACCTCCTCAACCAGATCAATGGTCCTACGACTCCTTCCTTGATCAACGACCAAGATTTCCTCCGGGTCCTATGACCTTTCCTCCTCTGTTTTCTTCTGGATTTCTAGATCTGGCACCGCGTGTTTTTATTCACATCGACGACTCTCGTCATTTCCTCTTTATATATTTTGACGATTTCAAGTCTCAACAGCCACAAGTCTCTGGACTGAATCCTTCTGGAGTCCACGATCTTTCGCTACATGCCCCTTCTAGATCTAACTGTCTAGAATCTCTTCAGGTCTTTGTAGCTTCGGCTCTTCGCTTACCCAGTGCTTCGGCTCTTCGGGGTGAAGGCTTCAGTTATTTCAATTCTCAAACTGAAACTCCAGTGTAACTTTCCCAAGAGCTCGCAATATGGTGACAAGTGTCCCCTTGCAGATCAACGACTCTCATCTCTTCGACTCTTCGGGCTTGGATTGTTTCAACACTTCAACCTCTGCCTCCTTCTAGATCTATCAATTTGTTGACACGTATCCCCTCTAGATCTAACGGTCCAGACTCATTTCATCCCTCTAACCCTTTTCACTTCAATAATCTCAAGTTTCAAACCCTTCAGAGATTCTCTCTCCTGTGCATGCGAGCATTAAGAATCGTGCACCTTCCCTTGATCATATGGCTATCAATCCTCCTCTTGAACTTTATACTTCTCCTGCCTTGGAATAATTAGTCCACGTTCAAAGGTCTCAGCCTTTGAACTTCTCCCATGAACCTGACTCCTTTGGGTCCCGCTTACACTATTGTCATGTGATCTCTTCTGAGCTTTCAAACCTAGAATAAGTCTATCTCTTTCACACTCTCTCTGTTATCCCTTCTGAGCTTGATCTCCTCGAAGAAATTCATCTCCTACGCACACCTTGTGTTATGTGATTTCATCAAACTCATATCCGAAGTATTTCTTGAAAATAAATGCTTCTTGCCCTCCTGGCATTTTCCTTTCTCGATGCACACCTTGCAGAGCTTATCCTAATAGATTGTTCAGTAACTCTGGTTCTTTTCGAAGTCAATATAGATTTCCTTCTGTGCACACTTTCACCGGTTCAATGCCCACCTGGCAGAGCTCTATAGAGTTCTCAGTAAATTTGGTTCTCTCTGAACTCGATAAAGAGTTCTTCCCATGCACTCCTTTCACTTCCGTTGATGAAGGTTCAATGATATCTCTCTTAAGATTTCCCTAACGTTATCTCACCTATGTCAACGCACTCTTTCTAGACTGTGTGTACTCCTTGAATTCGGAAACTCAAAAATGAGAAACAATTGAAAATCATGCAATATGTCACGAGTTACGCATTCAAACCATGAAAATGTATAAAAACATAAAATGAACACAAATACATAAACACGCGATATGCAGGAAAAGTTGTTTTTCTATTATCTCTGTGTGTCTATACAGATGATTACAAAAAATGGACTGTAACAAAGTCCCAATTCTCTGAATCTCTCTCTCATAACTTCTAACACCTCCTAAGGCCTCTCTATCCAGACCTCTCTATCATCCTCTACCTATATTCCTTATCAAATCTGATACAGTATCTTCTTACAAAAGAGGGGCTTTGTGAGCTCGTCCTCTATCACCTAACCTCATCTATTACATTGAATTTTTCATAAATTTTTACCTAGACCTGACCATGATCTTGGCCTACTACAAAAAACCCTTTAAGGCAATTCAACCACTACCTGTATAAAGGCATGGATCAACATTTACAACCTTAAAACATGGAAATCCGTATAGGATTATTTCAAATTTAAAAATGGGAGGATTAATGCCTCTCCCTTTCAGAATTGCATGTTTGTGTGCTGGTAATGTTTCTGAGGTGGATCGATTCTCCTACATCATACTCCCCTACTAGGAAAATCATGAGCTCTTTCTCATGATCTCCTCTGCTTCAGTGTTGAAATCCTTTTGGATCCCAAATTCTCTTCTGGAGTTGTCTTCTTTCTCCTCTCCAACTATGATGATGTTGATTCTTCTTTTTCTTCTATTTCTTCTTTATTTCTATGGAAGGATCTCCTCTGATCATCTCTCCTCTACTAACCACTTATGCTGACTTCAACATTAGCTTCGTGATATCCCCTATCACCTCATCCAGCTACTTCAGCGACTGGCTCTTCTTATGCAGTCTTCTCTATTGCACTTCTTCCTTGTCAGTGGGTATATCTACTTGATCCCCCATGTTGTATTTATCTCCCTTTGTGGCATCGAGTTGCCACTCTACTGTAGATTTAAATTCCACAGTCTCATCACCAAGTTGTTGCTTGGCTTCCTCTTCTAACATATCTCCAATTTCCTCCAACTATTCCTCTAGCTGGTATGCTCCACCATCTGTTTCCAACTTGACTTGTTGGATGTGCAAGATTTGCACCATTACGCGTTACTCTATGGATTCCATTTCTTCATATAGGTCAGCAAAATCCATGTTGTCTACTTCCTCTTCTTCTACAGGCTTCAGTGTTGCAGTCTTATCTATTTCAGCTTCCGGGCTAAAATTTTCGAGCCATTCTTCTGAATGCTTATCTTCTCCTGCTAGGGAAAATGTCAGTGTCTTCTTCTTCCCTTCCTCTTTGACAGTTTCTGTTAATTGTCTTTCTTCTTCTATTGCACTTTCATCATGTGCACTGTCCTTCACTTGGATGTCTGTAGGAATACCTTTATCCCTCCAATCATTAGAATTCTCCTTTGATTCTCCTCCTTTATGATTGAAGAATTTAACTTCTCATCATCTTCATTCACATTGTCCACAAATCCACATGAGTATCCATCTATCAACACTCATTGTTGACATGAACTCACTTCTGAGCTCCCGATTGATCCAGGGGGTCATTCGTCTTGAAAATTACACTGATCCAAGATAAAGAAGAAAATGGTACAATGGCATCCAGCTTGGCGACAATTCATCACATATGTGGCAAGGCCCGTGTAGTTAAAATAGTAACATCAAATGTCATTGCACAGTTAAACGTTCTATTCGTAAACCGTGTGAATCTGGTGCACATTTAAAGGAACATTTGGTGGGATATTTCATTGGCATTTGGAACAGCTCTAAGAGCTTGGAGTTGGGCGTAGATTTGGTTAAAAATACGGCGCGTGAACACTCAGTTCAGCCATGAATAAGATTCGTTATGTTATCAAATCACACAATGATAGAGGGAAACACACCAAGGTCGGGGGTCTCAGCTATTTAACTCAACGTTTGGCCATTTTGGAGGAGGAGTTTGATATACAGAAAATTCTAGATGCTGGTCATTTGCTAGTCGACTGTCTCCCTGCGTTTTTGGTTTTCCACAAGTTTTTGGAGGCCGATTTTTAACTTTGAGAGAGTCTCCCTGCGTTTTTGGTTTTCCACAAGTTTTTGGAGGCCGATTTGTAACTTTGAGAGAGTCTCCCTGCGTTTTTGGTTTTCCACGAGTTTTTGGAGGTTGATTTGTAACTTGGAGAGAGAGGGTCTGTAAGACTGATTATACAGCCATCTGTTCCACAGCAGAAGTTGTTTCTACCGAGACAGAAGACAGAGAGAGGGTTTATCTGTGTATTGCCAGATTGTTGTTTATATGTAAATCGACTACACTCTGTATGATTTAGTTTTCTTTGCCGTTTGAAGGATGAATTGTAATTTCCAGAAGAGAGGAGTCTTGAGGGTTTATACAACATTCTGTTCTATTGTTGAAGTTGATGTTCAGAGATTCCAGAAACATTATGTACCATTTTATAGCCATTAATTGGATCGGTACCCATTGCAGAGGGACCCAGAGACGTAGCCCAGTGAAGGGGGTGAACTCCGTTAACAACTTCTATGTTTGAAGACTCTCTTTTTCTATGTTCTCATCTTTCAATTGTTGTTTTCTCATTTCTGTCCAGTTTGCTTTTCATTTCATTTTACAGTTGTCCTTTAATTATGTTAAATGCTACTTTATGTGTTGACCAAATTGATTATGAGCATTCGTAAAACTTTTTAATGCACGCAAGTTGAGATATGACAGATCATATTATGGTATCAGAGCTGAGTTAACTACTGGTGCTAGTTTATGAATGCTTACCAGGTCCAAATCTAAGCTTGGTGAAGGAGAACTAGTAGAAGGTGAACCTGAGATTGGCTCGAGGAGGACATTTTCGAGAACAACCATGTCTTCTCCACGAGGGGAAGAAGAAGGACATATAGAACGGGAAAATCCTGTTGTTTCTGAAACTGAGTTTTTGGAGTCTTTTATCAGTATGAAAGCTATGATGGAAATTCTACTCAATGAGTGAGCAGAAAGGAAGAAGAAAGAAGAAGAATCTTCATCCAAAGATGCAGAAATGAAGAAGGAAAAAAAGGGCAAAGGAGTAGGAGGTGATGGTGATCCTCCTGAAACTAATCAAACTTCCTCTTCTTCTCACACTTTTCATTTGAATAATGCAAATGCTAATATGCCATATTTCAAATTGGATGTGAAATTTGAATTACGGATTTACAATGGAGATTTAGATCCTGAAAAGTTAGACAATTGGATCAAGCAGCTTGAAGTCTATTGCAGGGTGCAGGGCATTAATGACGACCCTTCCATAATTCAATTGGCCACTTTGAGAATGAGTGGGATGGCTCTTACTTGGTGGGAGAGAAATATTCAGCAAGATCTTCGAAAGAATGGTAAAATTATTTCAGTTTGGAATGAATTCATTGAAGTATTAAGGAAGCAATTTTATCCTTTGGGTTATATGCAATAATTAACCATGAGTTGGCAAACCTTTAGACAAGCTAAAGGAAAAAGTATTCAAGATTATACTCATGAATTCAGAAAAAGGGCTATTGCATTGAATATTTCATTAGATACGCATGGAACTCTTCTTAAGTACATTGGTGGCATGCATTCTTATTTGAGACATACTTTATTGATGTTTAACCCCAGTAACTTGGATGATGTATGTGTTCAAGACACCCATTTAGAAGCTAGTGGGAAGCATGCTGATGATACTTTTGTGAAGAAATCAACTAAGTTTGACAGCAAATCGAAAGGTAAAGATAAGGGGAAAAAGAAGATGGCTACTGTTAAAAAAGAGGGTGAAAAGCCTACATGTTCACATTGTCAGAAGGGGAATGATGTCTCTAAGTGTTGGAAACTTCATCTGGAGTTAAGGCCAAAGAAGTACGGAGGAAACAAAGATAAAGGCAAAGCAAAAGCTACTGCAGCGGTTATTTAAGACTTGGGATCCGACTGAGGTGATGAAACGAAGGTTACAGCTATCGGAATCCAGGGTAAGAATAAAGGTATCTCACTTCCCATTGATGCAAATTCAAGTCCTAATGCAAGTACAAATCTGCCATCTACTTCTAAGCAAAATGATAAGAAAAGAAGTGCATTGTTTCATGTTCGTGTCATTGCAAATCACAAAAAGATTGATACATGGTTTGATAGTGGTTCACAAGTAAATTTGATATCAGAAGAAGTGGTTAAGAAACTGCATCTAGTTACTATGCCTCATGAAAAACCCTATCCTCTTGGTTGGGTTACTAATGATACACGATTGCAAGTTACAAAGAAATGTGTATTAAAGTTTGCAATTACTGAAAATTTTATGGATGAGGTAGAACTGGATGTAGTGCCACTTGACATTTGTGGAATTGTACTTGGGAGTCCATATTTGTATGATCGGAAAGCAGTCTTTTATAGAGAGCAGAACAAATATCATCTCTTTAAAGATGATGTGGAATATATTGTACGAGCACATAAGACAAAAACAAATCTAGCAATAGTTTCTGCAGGACAAATGAAGAGGCTGGTAAATGCTAGTAAAACTTTTGTGTTAATGATGGTTAAGGTAAAGAATGATGAGATCTCTAAATATTTTGAAGGGTGTGATCCTAAACATAAATATGAACTAATTTAAATCATTTCTGAGTATGATGATTTGTTTTATGATCCAAAGGGATTACCACCAAAGAGAGAGATTCAGCATGAGATACAGTTGCAGTAGGATGTGCCACTTCTAAACATAGCCATGTACCTGATGTCTTTTATGCAGAATGAGGAAATCAAGAAGCAAGTTCAGGAGCTGATTGAGAAGGGGGTCATCCGGCCAAGCACTTCTCCTTGTGGCTCTCCTATAGTCTTGGTTCCAAAGAAGGATGGGTCTTGGAGAATGTGCATTGACTATAGGGCCCTTAACAAAATCACCATTAAAAACAGGTATCCTCTTCCTCGCATTAATGATTTGCTTGATCAGTTAAAACATGCAATTTACTTTACTAAATTGGATTTGTGTAGTGGGTATCATCAAATCCGGGTTGCTGAAAATGATGCTTGGAAAACAGATTTTAAAACAAAATAGGGTTTGTATGAATGGCTTGTAATGCATTTCGAGCTTTGTAACACACCTGCTACTTTTATGTGGGTCATGATTGATGTTTTTCAACCTTTTATTGATGATTTTGTAATCGTTTACCTGGATGATATCCTTGTCTTTAGCAAGACTTGGAAGGAACACATTGTACATGTGAAGAAAGTGTTAGATGTACTGAGGAAGGAGAATCTTTTTGTAAAAATGTCTAAATGTGAGTTTGCTAAAACTTCTTTAGTATATTTAGGCCATATTATTGGTGGAGGCCACCTGCGAGTGGACCCAGCCAAGGTTGCTGTCATTGTAAATTGGCCATGGCCTAATACTGTTACTGAAATTAGAAGTTTTCTGGGTGCGGTTCAGTATTGGAGGAAATTCATTTCTGGGTTTTCTTCCATTGCTGCCCCATTACATGCGTTAACAAGCATTAAAGAAATTTTCAAGTGGGGAGGCAAACATCACAAAGCCTTTGACACTTTGAAGGAAAAGATTAGTACAGCGCCGGTTCTGACATTGCCAGATTTGTAGCAGTCATTCGAGATCGAAACAGATGCCAGCGGGTTTGCCATGGGACCGTTTTGATGCAAGGGAGGAAGCCAGTCTGTTACCATTCAGAAACGTTCTCGACTACGGTAAGCAACTATCCGACTTATGACAAAGAGTTGTATGATTTAGTACAGAGTGTGAAGAAGTGGAAACATTATATCATGGGTAAAGAAACAATTATACATACTGATCATCATCCACTTCAGTATTTACAATCTCAAACTAAAGTACAACAAAGTAGACATTTAAGATGGATGGGATTTTTATAGCAGTTTCATCTTGTAATTAAATACAAAAAAGGGATTCATAATAAGGTAGCAGACATGTTATCGAGGCCACCTACAAACGCTTCAATCATTCTTCAGAACAATTCATTAACACATGAAAGTTATATTGAACAGTATGCTGAAGATAAAGACTTTAAGAAAGTATATGCATCACTAATACATGGTAAATAGGAAGAGAACTATTATGTGCATAATCAACTCCTATATCATCTTGGTAAACTTTGTATTCCATAAAAAGAGAGAGTACATGTGATCCGACAAGCACATAGTTCATTGATTGCAGGGCATTTTGGAGTAAGTAAAACATTCTCAGTATTACAGAATCATTGTTATTGGCCTCAGATGCAAGAAACTGTAGCTAAATACATACGCGGATGTGTTATGTGTGCAACAAGCAAGCCTAGCAATAGGAAATTGGGTTTGTACACCTCTTCCAGTTTCTTCTCGTCCCTGGGAAAGCATTTCTATGGACTTTGTAGGAGGACTACCTATGTCTAGAAAAGGGCATGATTACCTATATGTTGTTATGGACAGATTCAGCAAAATGTGTATCTTGATGCCATGTAACAAGCAGGTCACTGCTAAACAAACAACTCATCTTTTCTTTCAGAATATTTGGGTACATTTTAGGCTACCCATGTCTATTGTATCGGATTGGGATTCCCGGTTCTTGGGGGAATTTTGGTCAAAATTATGGGAGCTTATGGATACTAAACTGAAGAAAAGTACAGCTTTTCATCCACAGACTGACGGGAAAACAGAGGTAGTGAACATGACAGTGGTTCAGCTACTCAGAGGATATTGTAGTAAACATCCTAAACTTTGGGATGAGTAGTTGCAGTATATACAACATGCTTACAATCATGCAGTTCATTCTTCCACGAAAATATCTCCTTTTGAAATTTGCTTTGGTTATCTACCAAAAACACCTATGGACTTTTCTTTTGGCAAAGATGCAGTGGATGGACATCATGATGTAGAGAAAGCTTTAAAGTTCATTAAGAGAATCCAAGCGGTGCAGCAGGCAGTTCAAGAATAGTTGGAGAAGAGCCAGGCAAAGTGCAAGGCCAGGCATGACAAGCATCAAGTTGATCATCAATTCTAGGTTGGAGACTGAGTTTGGTTACATATCACCAAAGAACGAATGAAAGGTGAAGGTAAAAATCTTAAGCCTATCAGGTATTGTCCTTTTGATATCTTGGAAAAGATTGGTACTAATGCTTTTCACTTGAACTTACCTCCATACATGCAAATCTATACAGTTGTCAATGTTGAGAATCTTAAATTGTATGAACCTCCTATGATCATGGATGAGGAAACTAACATGCAGATTCCTTCAGTTGATGATATGGCACTTGAATATATGAATGAGTTGTAGGATGATGTCATTCTTGACAGAAATGTAAGGACTTCACGAAGGGGGGATGTTGAGTACCTTCGAGTGGGGCTTAAAGGTATGCATCCTAGCAAAGCAAGATGGATGGAGATTGGAAAAGTGAGGGAGTTGTACCCTCACTTACTTGCAAAGTGATTCAGGCTTTTGGAGGTCCAAAAGCTCTCCAATGGGGAGGAATGATCCAGGGGGTCATTTGTCTTCAAAATTACACTGATCCAAGATAAAGAAGAAAATGGTACAATGGCAGCCAGCTTGGCGACAGTTCATCACATATGTGGCAAGGCCTGCACAGTTAAAATAGTAACATGAAATGTCATTGCACAGTTAAACATTCTATTCGTAAACCGTGTGAATCTGGTGCACATTTAAAGGAACATTTGGCGGGATATTTCATTGGCATTTGGAACAGCTCTAACAGCTTGGAGTTGGGCACGGATTTGGTTAACAATACGGCGCATGAACACTCAGTTCAACCATGAATAAGATTCGTTCTGTTATCAAATCGGACAATGATAGAGGGAAACGCGCCAAGGTCGGGGGTCTCAGCTATTTAACTCAGCGTTTGGCCATTTTGGAGGAGGAGTTCGATATAAAGAAAATTCTAGATGTTGGTCATTTGTTAGTCGACTGTCTCCCTGCGTTTTTGGTTTTCCACAAGTTTTTGGAGGCCAATTTGTAACTTTGAGAGAGTCTCCTTGTGTTTTTGGTTTTCCACAAGTTTTTGGAGGCCGATTTGTAACTTTGAGAGAGTCTCCCTGCGTTTTTGTTTTTCCACGAGTTTTTGGAGGTCGATTTGTAACTTGGAGAGAGAGGTCTTTAACACTCATTATACAACCATATGTTCCACAGCGGAAGTTGTTTCTACCGAGACAGAGGACAGAGAGAGGGTTTATCTGTGTATTGCCATATTGTTGTTTATATGTAAATCGACTGTACTCTGTATGATTTAGTTTTCTTTGCCGTTTGAAGGCTGGATTGTAATTTCTAGAAGAGAGGAGTCTTGAGGGTTTATACAACATTTTGTTCTGTTGTTGAAGTTGATGTTCAGAGATTCCAGAAACATTCCGTACCATTTTATAGCCATTAATTGGATCGGTACCCATTGGAGAGGGACCCGAAGATGTAGCCCAGTGAAGGGGGTGAACTCTGTTAACAACTTATGTGTTTGAAGACTCTCTTTTGCTGTGTTCTCATCTTTCAGTTGTTGTTTTCTCATTTCTGTCTAGTTTTCTTTTCATTTCAGTTTACAGTTGTCCTTTAATTATGTTAAATGCTACTTTATGTGTTGATACTTTCAGATAGTCTCATCTCTTTCTCCCTACTCACCTGGCAATTTGGGAGTTTTCTGCTACCCACCTAGCAGTCTATGAGATCAGTCGATCCCATATCATTTCCCACATGGAAATCTGAAATTTTGGCACTGCTCTTCTGGCAGTATATGAGACCTCCACCTGGCCTCTTTCCATTGCCCACCTAGCAACTAGAAATTCCATTTTCACCCACCTGGTAGTTTATGAAATCTTCATTTGATATCTTCTCCTCCTCGTTGTTGAGATTTCTCCCAATTTCTGGTTCACAGATGTGAATTTGTTACTCCTTTGTGTCACTGAGGTTTTCAGTATGCCTCAGCCACCTTCTCGTTAGCCTTCGTTGTCCTCTTTCCAACAATTGCTTTACTGGCCATTTAAATATCTTCTTCATGGGTCATTCATACACCCAATGTTCTTTCGCATCCTTCTGCATTTTAAATGCGAACTTCTCCATTCTTTCTCTAACATGATTGAGCTCCAAATCCATCTCTGTATTGAATTTCTTCTTGCGGCCTTCTCTTCGACCACACTCATGGCCTTCAGTAGCCATTTCCACCTTCTACCTTCCCTCGTGGAAAGTTTATGGATCACTCTTCATCCACGAGAATCTCCATACCCTCTCACAGGTTACCCGCCTGTTTAAAATTTTGTTGTTGTGTCCATGCAACAGCCATCTCACATACGATCAATACTTTGCTTCCTTCACCTGTCGTCTATAGTAAAACTCCTTCTTATGATACCACTTGATGTTATCAGGTCATCTCCTTTGTCTGTTGTCTATAAGGAAGGCTCGATATTCTGATTACCTCCTTTGCCTACAGAAATCAATTATGTTCTCTAATACCACCTGATGGTATTATAGTATCTCCTATCACCATCTCTCCCATTTCCTGCTGCCTGTAAGAAAAATTTCATATAATGGTACTACTCGATGTAATCAAACCATATCCTTCATCTCCTTCGCTTGAAGTCTACATAAGAACTTGCTCTAATACCACACGATGCAGCGTCCCTCCCCTTCAAGGTTCTGCGACCTCCCAGTATATGGATCGTTCCAAGTGTCGAGTCTGATTGACTCTATGGGATCCTGAATTAACCCATAAATTATACACATATACTCCCTTTTCTTCATTTGGTTCAGTTCCTGTGATACCCACACCTTATGTTTGTGTGTTCTAGTGCTTCTCAATTTTTGAGCGCTAGCTCCTCTTCACTAGCCCCTTCTCACATGTGACTCTGGGTTGTGACCTTGTGCTAATACAGGAATGTGGGAGTGGACAATAGTGGTTTTAGAGGAACCCTCTTTTCGCCCCGCAATACTCCTCTAGCCTACACATGTCCTCCAGACGAAACCACAGTTCAAATTGTAGACCGCCTTCGATTCCTTAACCTCCTCACAACCTATATCCCCACAATGAGGTGAGATGATTGATCTCATGATATTGATGATAACGTCCAAATCAACTCTTCAAATATGTGCCCTTTCCCTCTATGGATAATATCTGATCCTCCTAGATCAACGGTTGTGATCTCTTTCGCAACTCCAGACTTCGGGTGTTTGAAATCTCAAACCCAGCTCCTCCCGTATGTCAATATCCCAGATTTAATGATCTACAAACACCTGTCCCATAAATCAATGGCCATTTTCCACCCTCGAATGTTTGACCTTTTCAACCTAGATCAATGGTCCAACAACCCTCTCCTCGATTAGTGGTCGAGATCTCCTTTGGGTCTCTGGACTTCTGATATCTCAAATCTCAAAATCTCATCTCTGCTGACTAGGTATCTCTCGGAGTGGAAGATCTGCTGACACATACCTCCCAAATCAATAGTCGTTCTCCCTCTTTGGGACCTTGACCTACTCAACCAAATCAACAGTCCTACGACTCCTTCCTTGATCAATGACAAATATTTCCTCCGGGTCCTCGAACCTTTTCTCCTTCTCTTTCTTCCAGATTTCTAGATCTGGTGTCGCGCATCCTTCTTTGCATCGAAAAGTCTCGTCATTTCTGCTTTCTAGCCTTCGACATTTTCAAGTATCAACAACCCCAAGTCTCCGGAGTGAATCTTTCCGAAGTCCACAATCTTTCGCCATGCTCCCCTTCCGGATTTGGCGGTCCATAATCTCTTCGAGTCTCTGGCGCTTAGGCTCTTCAGTTCCTTGACATGTCAACTCTTTGGCATGAAGACTTCAGCTATTTCAATTCTCAAACTAAAACTCCAGTTTAAATTTCCTTGGATCTCGTGATCTGGTGACAAGTGTCCCCTCATAGATCGATGACTCTCGGCTCTTCGACTCTTTTGGATTCGACTGTTTCAACACTTCAACCTCCACCTCCTTCTAGATATCCTAGCTCGTTGACATGTATCCCCTCCAGATCTAACTATCCAGCCTCATTTCAACTCTTCGGCTCTCCGCGTGTAGGGAATCTCAAGTTTCAAACCCTTGAGAGATTCTCTCTCCTGTGCATGCGAGCATTAATACTCTAGTTCTCTCTGAACTTGATAATGAGTTGTTCCTATGCACTACTTGCACTTCCGCTGATGAAGGTTCAACAATATCTCTCTTGATCTTTCCCTGAGTTTATCTCACCTCTGTCAACGCATGCTTTGTGAACTATGTGTCCTCCTTGCATTTAGAAACTAAAAGATGAGAAACAATTGAAACTCATGCAATAGTTCACTAGTTACACATTCAAACCATGAAAATGCATAAAAACATAAAATGAACAAAAATACATAAACACACGATATGCATGAGAAACTTCTTTTCTATTATCTCTGTGTGTCTATACAGATAATTACAAAAACTGGACTATAACAAAGTCCCAATTCTCTTAATCTCTCTCTCAGAACTTCTAAGACCTCCTAAGGCCTCTCTATCCAGACCTCTATATCATCCTCTGCCTATCTGCCTTATGAAATCGGATACAAGATCTCCTTACAAAAGAGGGGCTCTACGAGATTGTCCTCTCTCACCTAACCTCATCTATTACATTGAAGTTTTCATAAATGTTTACCGAGACCTGACCACGATATGGGCCTGCTACAAGAAACCCTTCAAGAAAATTCAACCACTACTTGTACAAAGTCATGGCCCGACATTTACAACCTTACAACATGAAAATCCATATAGGATTATTTCAAATTTAAAAATGGGAGGATTAATGCCTCTCCCTTTATGCATTGTGTGTTTGCATCCTAGCATGCTAGTGCTTTTGCTAAGGTGGAGCGATGCTCCTACATCACTCCTCCTGTAATTCAATTATGTTAATGTATTTTACCATCTCCTTGTACACTTTTTTGGACATCCTCACTAGCATGTAATGGTTTTTTCCTCGTTTGTCCCTTGGAATTTCCATGACATTCCTTAACCAACACACATTATTAATATAAACCTACAGATAATTCAAATATATTAAATTTTTAATATAAACTAAATAATTTTGTTTGTTCTCTTGTTGGGATAACAAGTAGTTTTACTTGAACTTCTATCTACCATATTCTATAAAAAATGGAAAGAATCATCAGATATAAAAATTATGAAGTTTTTTAACAAAATAAAATTTTGCTGTGTATAGTAAAATAATACACATCAATGAGTTAATAATATTTATATGCCCCGATGCATTAATCATATTTATACACACTGGTGCACTATAAATTAATATTAGAACTAATGCATTATTATTGTTTATTATGCATTGTCAGACATGCGAACAAATTTAAAATATGATTTTTTTTATATTAAAAACAAGGTTATTTTTATTTTAAAATCCATGGTGCTTCCAATACCAAATATAACTATGAAACCCTTTTATTTTTTTTTGATAATACATTGAAATTTTTTTGAATAAAATAGGGGAAATATTGAAATTATGAATAGAACAAATTCACATATGTAAAATTTATCCTCTGCAAATTCATATGTAAATTTGGCTCTTCAAAAAAATCTACCCACTCCAAAGAATTTCATTGTAAATCTCTCTTGCACAAATATCCCCTCTAAATTTTGGAAAAATAATGAAATAATGATTAGGGTTTCATTTATAAACACATACATTTTGAAAATATAAAATTCCCACTAATTGTTTCAGTGCACATTTCAATGCATTCATGATAAAAGAGTGTTGTTTTTTTTTTAACTTATTTTTTCAATTTGGTAATTTTTTTTTTACCCGTTGGCAGTGTGCATAATAGTAAGATGCATTGGTGCATTGTTTTTACATGAATACACTGAGTTTATATTGGTTTCTAAGTGCATCATGGAAGTTTTATAATCCTAAATTAATTCTTTCATTTATTAATCAATTGTTGTAACCTTCTCTAGTGCATTCGTTATATGGACACTGATGCACTTTGTTATTCAGGAGCATGAATATATTTTTTGTTTTCTATAAAATAAAAAATCATATTTGAGTATTTTATATTAATACCAATTATCAATATGCTTTATTTGTTAAGCATCATGATGTTATGTTTTGTAACAAAACTAGTGTGGTTGGTTAACTTAGGTACACTAGGGCGTTATGTTTTGTAAGAGAACTAATGTGATTGGTTTACTTAGCCACACCAGTATTAAAAACTATTCCCATGGACCTCTACTAAACACCTTTGATATAAGCATATATGGGATAAACATTTTATGGGGGTTCCATAAAATCCTCCACTATAAGGTGTTCTCTTTGTAGTGAAGGCATGCTTAGCCTCCTAATTCTAGGTGAAAGATTTATTCTTGGGTAGGATGGTGAGAGGAGTGGAAATTTTACCATAGTTTAGGACAAACTTATAGTAGTAATGTATACAACCAAGAAATACATGTAAACTTTTGAGGGTCTTTGGATGAGTCCAATCTTTCATTGCCTTATTATTTTTAGAATCAACACACACACCCTCCCCACTAATCATATTTACAAGAGAACATATAGAATGCTTGAGGAATTATTGTTGATTACGGATTATTTGTAAGACCTAATCCACACGTGCCACTCAAGTTTTTCTATAAACTAAGATGTCATGAAATAAGACTAAGAAACAATGATGTAGAAAGTGCATAAAAATGTGGTTAATGAGGCTCTGAAAGGAGGAAGTTGCATTGCAAAGACTAAAGGGCACCACCAAAGACTTATAATGATTATTATCAGTGTAGAAAATAGCTTTCCTAAGAAATGGCCATAAATACCTTTTGTTCCTTAAATTTATGCCATGGATAATATTTTCATCACAATTGTAGAAAAGACCCTTGAGTTGATGTTCCACAATTTCTACCCATGTCAGCTTTTGGACCTTCAGGGTTGGGGCAAGTTGTTGAGGAACCACCATATTTAGGAAATGACGTGAAGGAAATATGGGTTGTTTTTATTGATTTTAGCATATAAATTGGGCATGATGAGAAATCTTAGTAGATTTCAACCAAGTAGAAAGGTGGTTCATGTCTACGTGGGCTCTAATTTCCTCCTTAAGACCACTAATAAAGAATTTCCTAAAAACATTATCAATAAAAAAAAAATTTCTAACAACCAATTTCTCAAAAGCATAAATATAGTCTTCCATTATGAAAATTTAGATCAATTTGGTGAGTTGGTCCAAAAATTTGGTATATTTTATGAATCGAGTAAACAATATTTTTACAAAGTGCCTCCATGAAGTGAGCCTTGGATACACCTTCTTATGTCATTTTCTTTGTTGGATAGGAAGTTTTGGGATGTAATTTTGGTAAAAATCCTAAGTATAGAAGAAGTGCACAAGAGAAGAAGGAGGATTAGGGAGTGCGTAGTTGAGCTATGTCTAGGAGGACAAGGAGCAGTGAAGTCACATCTAAAAGTAAAGAACACAATAAACAAAGAATAAAGTAGGAGACAAAAGCGAGAAAAGAGGAAGAATGACAACTAAACATGTCAAATATGGAAGGATGGGGAAAAGTAGGAAAGAACAGGCAATCAAAGTGGAAAACCAAAATGTAGATGGAAAATCAAGAGAAAGCAGTCGAACAACCAGTTAACTAGAGTTGTCATGCAATGTAATAGTTTTTTCGAAGGAACGAGGTAGGGTTTTAAGCCCTAGATTATATGTATAAATATGTAACAGGCTGGGATAATAGGGGTTCCTCCATGTGATTATTCTCGAGCAGTATTGTGGAGTTTGTTCCAAGATGCCGAGAGTTCTTTCTTGTAAGAAGAGTGATAGGATAGTCTGTAAAAGAGAGGAATGAGTGTTTGAATGTAAGAGATGATGCAGAGAGAGAGGATTGCACTGCAGAGCGACTAGCATAGGAGGGAAGAAAGATAACCATGATATATCATTATAAGTGCAGTGCGCAAGTCAGAAGCAATTGAAGAATGCATAATAAAGAATCTAACCGTTGTGGACATAGCCCAGAGTTGGGTGAACCATGTTAAATATTGTGTTACATGTATGGAATGTTCATGGATTCATTTTTATGATTATTAGATTATATATGTGTTATGCATAATCATTGCGTAATAATCATGAATGTCATAGTAACCAGTTATGTGGTAAACTGGAATCAATTGATGGTATGAATTTGAATCACTAAGTAGTTAATAGAGAACAAGGACATAACTACATGCACAAAACTAATAAGGAAGAATGAAAAGAATGGTCACCTCCTATTTCCTCACTACTGCAGAAACCTAGTACTTGCAGTCCCAATAGATACCTTGGGAGAGACTTCAATTGCACAAGAAGGTGATGTCGAAAGAGATAGTGTTTGGCGGGTTTTGTTTGTAAAATATAACTCAAACCTAGGGCGTTACAAACTACATGGAACACCAACAAATGGTTCTCTTGTCGGGACCCAAAATTTGTGATTAAGGGAATGTTTTGGAGGCTGACTAAGAAAGAGATCTCATAATGGTTGGAAAGGAAGGAACATGAGTTTTCTCAATAAGAGAACATAAATACTCAGATGAGTGACAATCAATGGATGCAAAGGCATGTGTATACAAAACTGCATGAAATTTTCTTGGGCAAGTTTCCATCTATTATGACTGAATAGCTAGAAAGATTAGTGGATAATATTGGAAGGTACAAAACTACAATGTTGAGGAATTGTAATCCTAAGTTGGTAAGCTAACTAAATTATGTAAGTAACCCAACTACTCGTGCAGTTGATTTCTGGTTGGATAGCATACTAGGAGGATATATTACATAATTTGTAATAGATTGTACCCAATCATACAATGTTGCGTAAAGGGACTTTTCAAGGGTCCACATGGAAGGTTCATGAAATCATTGGGTATGTGGATAATGATGATATTGTGTGATAAGTGTGTTATGACATTGAAATCCAATTTCTTAAGGGCTTTGTGCACATAGGGAACTGGGGGATGACAAGAGGATAGTATGAGAACAAGAGAGAATGAAGGAGTTAATGAAAAAGGGAGGAAGGGATTGAGGATGTAAGAAGAGCGTATACCAGAGAAAGAATACGATTTTGGAGTATTGGATGAAGGAAGGAGGTACAAGAGAAGAAATATTGGGTTTGATAAAGGATATTTGTGCAGTGATCCATAGGGGAGAGAACCTTGTGAGATAGTCCTGATAGTGAAGATACCATATATAGGAGGAGAGGAAGAGGAGTTTTAGTCCATTCCAATAATAGAAGAATCATTAATTCCTACTGAAAATGAGTCTTGTTTTGAATCCATGACCCCATGTTCATCACCACAATAAGAGATAATAGTTGAATCTTTATCAAAAGTGCTTATAGTTATCTAGGGAGGAAAGAGTAGTAGTAGTTAAAGTAGTGAGAGCAATGCGCAAAGTCAAAGTCATAGTAAGAGTCAACCAATATCACCAAGATGAGGTACTACACAAAGGAACATGGTAGGGGTAGATAATACTCTTAGGCTTCCTAAGTTCTAAGAGTGGGGTCAGAGGAGCCAAAACAAGATATGTTTATCTGTGAAACAATTTGGGCCGCTATGAATGTACAAGATGAGGCTGTGAAGATTGTGAAATTGGAAACAACATTTAGAGGCTACGCATTATTTTGGTACATGAATATGCAAACTATCACACCTATAGGATAGGAAAGGACATTAAGAGAGATAAGACAAGTGCTCCAGAAGGAGTTCAAGAAGCCAAAGTCGGAGTCAGAGTACATTACATAACTAAACGAGATTAAATAGGTGCAAATAGAGTTGGTATGGGATTTTGATTAGAGGTTTAAGGATGTGATGGGTAGACTTAATTTCCATATCCTCGATCACAACATCAAGAATGGTTTATTGCAAGGATTCTACCAAACATTCACAGGAAATTGATACAACAAAAGGTTGCGTTGCAGCCCGAGGAATTGGAAGTTGTAATGAAATTGGAATAATCTCCTATGGGAGACAATGGAGGAATGGCACAAGTTCAGATGTACTTGGATTCATTGATAATTCAACTAGAAAAAATTACAAAAGGGAAGGAGAAACAAGAAAAAGTTTGGTGTACCAAGTGCAAGACTGAAGACCATCATAAGGACAAATGCCCATAATTCACGTAGTATTTGGAAACTATAGTGTCGAATACATTACCAAGAGGAGGGTATTGTGAGATATGTAAGAAATGAGGCCATCATCCCACTGAGTGTCCATTATTACAGAAGTATCAGATTACACCAAGGAACTTGTTTTGTAATTTTTGTAAGTTTGTGGGACATGAAGAGAATGATTGTCGCACGATCGACTTGATGAGGGAGCATACATCAGATATGTATAGGATTCAGGAGGAGAATGTTGTAGTAGAAGAGGGTGCTATGCAATACAATAATCAAAGAGGTTTTAATATAAATAACAAATGAAACTTTTATATAGGTCAAGTAAGAGGAAGTTTTGGTAGAGCAGGAAGAAGGCCTATAATATGTTATAATTGTAATGAACCAGGACAATTGGCGTGAGGATGCCCAAATTCGTGTACAACATGAACATATTGCAATGAACTGGATCATGAGAAAGAAGATTGTCCTCGACTAGTTGTGAAATGTCAGGCCAGGGTTAACTAGAACCAGAACCAGAATCAAAATCAGAATGTCCATAAGATATCAGTTGAAAAATCCAATGAAGGACAAAGAATAGCAGTTATTACATGTGAAGGAGATAGAATAGGATCGATATGATGATTGAAGGAAAGAAATTGAAGCAATGGGTAAGGAAGTCAACAGGTCCCTTTCCAACCTTTGATCCTCAACAAGAAAGGGATATATATCAAAGAGAAAGAAAATAAGTAGTTGGGTAGGATTGGGGAGCATCAACATCATCTACGCCTCATGTAGAAGATTGCATTATGCTATAGAAACCAAGTGGAAAGGTAAGCACACTAAAAAATTTCTTGAGCAGCTGTGTGGAGTTAATGAAATATGAAACTATGTTGAGTACATTATATGACATGATTGATCAATTTACATGAGGAAGGGAAACTCCTATCGGACAAAATATGGTAAATCAGGTACTGCACAGGAAGAGAACCAACGAAGAATTCATATTCAGTGCACATAATATTATCTTGGAATTAGGGTACGATGTGAATGTTTTACCTAAGAAGATGATCCAAGAGGATCCAGGAATGCTAACAAAGGTCAAGGAGGATTTGAAATTCTCATAGGGATCCAAAAAGGGTCAAAATTTCTCAAAATTCAACCATATCAAAAGTTTAAGAAAATGGCATCATTGTGAATAGTTCGTCGTCATCTTTCCAAAGGTGAAAACGACACATCAAACAAAGGTCGTATGCAAAATTTATGGCTAGTCAAAGTTTGGTCAAAGTACATGCAAATAAGGATGTAACATGTTGCACCACTGCAAGGGTGACACATGGCACCTAGTTGGTAGTTGATTGGGAACGATTGTGATGAAATGTTATCCAATGGCATGTTGACACGTGGTGCATAGGTGGATGAATTTCATGTTGAAAAGTGGCATCCATTATCAATTGACATGTGGCAGTGATCAACCAATGAGAGGTCACCACATGGCAACCTTCCATTAGCTAATATTGGATGGAGTTTATTAAAATTATGGTTGATCTAAAGGGAATCAAACCCGAATCTCTTGCATAATAGCACAATACCTTACCAATGCACTATCACAAGAGCCTTCCTATTCATACAACACATTATTTATTTAAAGTGGGACATTTTTTAAGTTCAGTGGGAAAAGTGTTGAGGGCTTAGCCCCCGACCCACGATTCTATCACATGCAAGGGGACCAAGCCCCTAGATTCACGTGTGGGGTCTATCACCATACCATATTTAGCAATGAATATATATTATTGTTATATTGTTATAACAATATAACAACTACTCCAATAAAAGACATGTGCACTAATATTTTCCACTAGACTTTATATAAGTGGGTTTTGTAATTAAATGGGTTTTGTTATTTGTTGTAACAAAATCCCATAATAAAAGGAGTTGGTTGGGATTTGATCCCCCAACCTTCCCTATATAAAGGAGCACTACATGCCATTGTAAAACACTCATTTGGTGCTAAACCAATATGAACTAAGTATTTAATATTGCATATTATGTAGTGTTTTAGGATATATAAGGTGTTTATATTCACCATATTATTTTTTCGAATCGGTCCTAATGGTGATAATCTTATTTCTCTTATAAGCTAGAAGGATATAAATTCAGTGTTTTGTAATTAAGAATTTGTAACAACAATATTTTGTGCTAATAACTCTATGTTGATTTTGTTTTTATATTGGTGTGAATTTCAAGACAACAAGAGATTGTGTACATTGTTTTGTGTGCCAAGGGTTGTCTGGGGCACTATGGGGAAACATAGTCGATTTTATACTCATTCTTCTCAGTTTTTCAATAGGATCGCAAGAGTGATGTCCTTTTATACATTAGAGAAGCATATTTTAAGGGAATCTTCAAATCTTGTATTTTAATCCATCTTATTGTACTTTCAACTATTGTTGAGCATTTATAGAGAGGTATTACTGGTTGGAAGTGGACCCGAAGACAATTATTGTGTGATGTGGTTATTATTTACTACTTTAATTTTATTTTGTATATGCTCATGTATTATTATGCAGGTTAGGATATTTATTTTATGTGTTTGGTAAAGTAAGATAAGACACTTCCATGCTATAAGCATTGCCAATAAAGGAATATTGGAATAATAAAGTGTTGTCATACTTAATACTATTTGAGGATCAAGTGATATTAGAGACACTCGGTTTATATCAGGTGGTATATGATTTCTAATCCATTTTCAATCAAAAGACATGGGAGATGACGGGAAAGCCTAAGCTAATATGTTCTCTTGTTCAACTAAGGCTTGTGAATCAACACAAAATAGTCTCGACTGGTCATTTGATAGGAGTACATGTGAACATAGATGGGGTGTGAAGTATGGAAGACTTTGAAGTAATTGAGATCATGGACAATGATCAACCATATCCAACATTGATGGGACTAGAATGAGATTTTGATAAATAGGAAATCATTAACTTGAAGATGAGGGAGATGATATTTTAGGCTAGAGTTTTAAAAGTTACTGCACCCTTGGACCCATTAGAAGGAAATAGATACATAGATCCAGTTAGAGGAATTGACATTGACAACTTATATAACATGAGTGCGCATATGGAAGATTATGTCAAACCAACTGTGGATTGTGCACTGAGTTGTATAAGTATTATTTTTTGTGTAGTAGACTCAGAATAAGGTCTAGAGAATTGACAACAGAGTATGCATGAAGTTTCAACTAGACGATGTGCATTTTTAACCTGATATTTGCGTTGGATTGGAACAAAGATATGTGATCCACCTAGGTACAATGGATTAACTGATACAAGTTTGTTTGTAAAGGAAATTGAGTTGCAGGTACCTCAACAATAAAGGTTGTTAGCACTAGACGTTGTCCTAAAAGTGACTCCAGTGAGATGGTGGGATGCACACAGAGAGGGGATAAAACACTGGTCACAATGTAGTAGGCTCATGCAAATAAGGTTTGGTACTACGGAAAAGAATATTACGTAGAGATATACAGGAGAGAGTGATCTAGAATGTCATGTTGAGAAGTGAAATGCTTTATGGAGTTCAATATTGGAAGCATAATGGATGCACAGATTTATACACACACTGGACACAATTCTGAACAACTGGTATTTGGAATTGGAAATGCACAAGGAGACAACATTATGGGAAGAGTTGGTCCAAAGGTTCAAAGTCACATTTTCATTTGAACATGAATATCCATCAATAGATGCAATGCTAAACGATATTCAAACTAATATCTTCTCAGAAGAAGGGTTGATGGATGTGGTATCAATGTGGAGTACACATAGAGCCAATATAAATGTCCATGAGTTATTCGAATGCTACAATGTCGATAAGGAAGAACATGATGAGGAATATTTAAGTTTTAAACCTGTGAAGGAAAGCAATGCATATAGATTCTTAAGAAAAACATAAATTAATCAATGGCTCATACACATAGTACACAAAGATTTATACCGGAAACCCTTAACCGGGAGAAAACCTTTCAAATCTTCATTTTATTAATTTCACCATTCACAGTAAAATGTATACAATATTTTTAGGTATTTCTTAGATACCAAAACCCTAATCCCTTAATTCGGGATTAATTTAGAAAACCACTAAAAATAGAAAAATTCGCTAAAATAGAAAAAACCTCCCCAAAAAAATTTGGGGGGCTGCCCTGAACGTTGCGCGTAACCAGGAGGGGGGCATACCTGGCTCCCCCTAGGAAACCCCTAGGAAGTGCTCGACACACACGACACAAAGAGCGAAGGAAGTCGGGATCGTCAGACGCATTTGTCGAATCTGACTCGTCCACACACACACATGAAAAGAATATAAAACATACCCAACATTCCCCCACTTGTTGTTTTCTTTGCATCCAAGGGTCCACAGGATTATATAGTCAACAATCTAGGGCAGTAATGCCCATTGTTACTCTACAGCAGGATAAATTTTCTGTTCTCATAGACTTTGTCAATGAATCTGCAACATTCTTTAAAGTGTCAACCTTTTCCAGAAACACCTTCTTTTCTTCAACCATGTCTCTCACAAAGTGATATTGAACATCAATATGCTTTATCTTCGAATGATAAGTTGGGTTCTTTCCTAGGAAGATTGCACTCTGACTGTCACAATCTAATCTCATTGCTTGTTGTACCAACCCAATACCTGAACACAATCTATGTAACCATATTGCTTCCTTTCTTGCATGAGTGGTTATCATGTATTCAGCTTATGTAGTTGAGAGTGCCACTACAACCTATGTTTTTCTCATCCAACTTATTTCTCCTCCAAATAGGTGAAACACATACCCACTTGTAGATCTTCTGCGATCCAGATCTCTAGCCCTCTCTGCATCAACATGTATGTCCACCACTATGTCCAATCTTGGTCTTCCTTGGTAGCACAGTCCATAACTAGTAGTGCCACGAAGATACCTGAAGACCCTCTTTACTGATGTTCAATGCTCCTTCCCTGGTTTTGACATATACCTACTCAAAGCCAACTTCACTGACATATGGGACATGGGACATGTCCTCTTCTTCTTCTCGTGTCTCGAGACACTGATTTGCAAACAACTTTACACCTATAGTAATAGGAACCTTGACCGGTTTACTTCCATGCATATTAAACCTCTGCAATATTGTCTCAAAATATTTTCTCTGATTCAACTAGAGTTTCATGTTTTCATGATCTTTTTTAATCTCCACTCCCATAATGAAGTTAGCAACACTGACATCCTTCATGTCAAATTTGGAGGATAGCTGTGATTTCACCTGCTTGATAACATCCATGTTATGTCCTACCAACAACATGTCATCAACATACAACACTACATAAATCAAGTGATTACCAACCTACTTGGAATATACACAGTGATCATCCCTGCTTCTCACAAATAACAATCCAAGGATGTATGTGTAAAAATTTTGGTACCACATCCTAGGTGATTGCTTTAAACTATATAGTGACTTCTTTATCTTATAGACCAACACTTTCTTTCCCTTCACTACAAAGCCTTATGGTTGCTTCATGTAGATTTCTTCTTCTAGATCCCCATGTAGGAATGATATCTTCACATCCATCTATTCCACTTCAATATCAAAAGAAACAACAATATATAAAATAAAATAATATATGTTAACTTGGAAATAGGACAAAAAATCTCCCAAACTCAATTCCCTCTACCTGGGAATAACCTTTTTCTACAAATCAAGATTTGTATTTCTCCACCTTTTCTTCTACATTAAACTTCTTCTTAGACAACCATTTTATACCAACAGATTTTCTTCCAACTGGAAACTCAACTATATCCCATGCCTCATTCTTATCCAAGGCATCCATTTCTTCAACCATGGTTGTAATGCCCCCAACCATCAGCCCCACTGTCGATAAAGGCTACTACGCAGAAACATTCTC